>OY365809.1:43387206-43439706 GCA_959347315.1 Bimastos eiseni | reverse complement strand
CGGCGTGTGATAACAAATTCCAGAACCTTGGACAAGCAACAGAGTAAGCGCGCATACTAAGACTGGTCCTAAGTCCTAACGCGAGGTATAATGATGGCAAGGGACAATAATTAGACGACCTATAGTCAAGTGATGATGCCTCTGAGCGACAAGCAAACTGTGCCGATACCCTGGCTGACCAGAAGAAAATGTCTTATAGGTAATTACGCCAATTTTAAATTTAATTCGTTCCCGGGTTTCATTCACTTCGTCGCAGATCATATCGTCGCAGATCATTTCGTCGCAGATCATTTCGTCGCATTTAATTTCGTCGCAATTAATTTCGTCGCATTTCATTTCGTCGCAGCTCATTTCGTCGCATTCATTTCGTCGCAGATCATTTCGTCGCGTTTTAAAAGCGTCGCTAACCCTAATCCTGACCATAAACACCCCTCATAAACACCCCAAAATGAATGCGACGAAACTAGCGGTCACCCGTTCCGGAAAGGGAAGCCAATGCATTGATCTAAGAACGGGAACATCCACTGTTGATGACTCTACTCAATCGTCTCCGATATCGCAACCGAAAAATGCACCTCGTTATAATAAACACGTAGATAAGTACACCTACTTCTTGCGTTCCCCAAATTTGAAGTTAACAGGAAAGAGAGGTCATTTTCGTCCTATCCCCTAAAGCCAACTGTATCGCGGTAAACGGTTTTTAGACTGATTGCATATTGCTCAGAGTTTCCTACCGATTGTCTGCTTTAAATGGGCCACATAAAATTATTCGTAATGTTCACATAAACTATTGATACGTCTATTCCTAGTGTCACAGGCTCACAGCGTTTGGCATGGTGGCCGGGCGGTTAGAGCGGTCGACCCGTAACACTCAGTGTGCACTGAGTGAGCGGGTTCGACTCTCGTCCGGAGCGTCACTGTGTAGGGACCTTGAGCAAGTCCTTCGCGCACAATTGCTCTGCATTACAACTGCAGGTGCGCCGTTGAGGCGAGTGTGCACTTCTGAACTTAAGTGTAAGAAGGGCGATATCAAATAATAGTTGTATTGTATAACGTTTGGTCTGTAATTTAAGGGAACTGCTCATTCGACCAAGTGCAAGAGTTAGGGTGAGAACATTTCATTTCTTCAGATAAATTGGCATGTAACTGTGTTAACCACCGGGCACGAGTTTACCCACGAGCGCTGACGAGCACACAACCATATCAGTGACCAATGACGTCGTTGGAAGAACCTCCAAATACGAGTGACGACGAGAATATCAATTTGTTCATTTTGATCGTAGGGCCTGCTGTTCTTGACGACTTCATTATCAGTTCAATCGTGCGAGTTAGCTCAAACCAAATGGAATTTGTCTTCATTTCTTATGAAATGCGCACGTCCGCATTTCGAAAGATCATCGAACGGAAGAATCAGATGTGCAATGTACGGAATAACACAACTGAACAATCTCGGATCGATCTTAGTCTCAGCTGTTGTTTAATTAACGATCTGGACATATGGCGTTCAATTCGCAACTCACTGATTATCAATAAAAGATGCAATATCTCTACGCAGGTTTTATTAATAAATAACTAAATGAATCTAAAACACTCTAATTATCCGTTATTTCATAGGCTTGCGGGTATGCACGTGACATTTTCAAGCAACTGATGACCCAGTTTCCGCCATATGCTATTTTAACTCTTCTCGGAGAATTTTTTATAACACTCATTTCCCAAAAACGGAACATTTATATACCGCCACTTTATTTAGAATCAGGTGTGCCACATCGATTGTGCAATTAAGAACTAATTATCCAGTAGAACCCTTTTAAGCATGAGAAATTATATCGGAAGAGCCACTCTAGAATTAGGTGCATGTAGAAAGGCGTATGCTTGCTAAAGTATGAATAAAAATAAGCCTAGCTTATAGGGCGTCTATGGAAGATGGCACAGATTACATATGCATAGCATACACATAATACAACTGCATACAAAATATATGCAAACAAAAACATATAAAAATGCTTTCAGAAAAATACATACATACATACATACATACATACATACATACATACATACATACATACATACATACATACATACATACATACATACATACATACATACATACATACATACATACATACATACATACATACATACATACATACATACATACATACATACATACATACATACATACATACATACATACATACATACATACATACATACATACATACATACATACATACATACATACATACATACATACATACATACATACATACATACATACATACATACATACATACATACATACATACATACATACATACATACATACATACATACATACATACATACATACATACATACATACATACATACATACATACATACATACATACATACATACATACATACATACATACATACATACATACATACATACATACATACATACATACATACATACATACATACATACATACATACATACATACATACATACATACATACATACATACATACATACATACATACATACATACATACATACATACATACATACATACATACATACATACATACATACATACATACATACATACATACATACATACATACATACATACATACATACATACATACATACATACATACATACATACATACATACAAACCTACAACTGCTTTAAAGAGCGAAATAAACTTTTACACGGATACTTGGTCAGTTTGAACCCTGACCTTTCCCAACAGTGACCCGCAGCAACTCTGACCTTTCCACTTCCTTGGCCCACATCTTATTCCCAACCAGACAGATTCCCGGATATACTCACCAAGTCAGCTTACATCGGACGCACCCATCCACCAAAAACACAGTCCAGATGTCGCCTTCGATAAAGTCAGCGTCCTTCGTCTGTCGATAGGCGGCGCTCAAGTAGACATTCGCTGAGCACCAGGCGGCGCCAGCGACGATGACAACGGCCCTCAACGTTCGACAGAACGCGCGCACACAAATCTAACCGTAGAAGCGGACCCGCGCGCGCAGACAGCAAGCGCATAGAATTCTGACGATAGAAGAAATAGGCGGATACTTCTTTCAAGGGTGAGGTGTATGGCTATCTGGTGTCTTCTGGTTAGGGAGGGAGGAACGGAGGGGACTATGTCCGATGATCGCAGGGGGCGGCACGAGACCCGGAGACGAATGGGCGCCTAGGGAACCGAGAGGAAAGGGTTCGTTACCCGCTCTAGCGAGCAGACGATGCTCTGGATGGACTGCTCTCCAAATCATTAGATTCGTTCTGGTTCGTTTGCGCATCCGTTGCACAAAACAGAACCAAATAGGGAAAGGGATAATGTCAAACGGAGAATCCTGTTTTTCTCCAATGGTAGGACCGCCTACAGGACCTGAAAAACAACGACCAGGAATCTTAAGAGGTAATGGAACAGATGCGAAATTGAGTCCAAAGTTTCAACCGCAAATTGCAGGAAGTTGGACCGAAATAGAGGCAATATTTCGAACGAATGTTAGACCGGATGTTGGACCGAAAGTGAGACCGAATATTGGACCGAAAGTGAGACCGGCAATTGGACCGAAAGTGATATCAAAATTCGGCCAGAAAGTGGGAACGGTAATTAGACAGGAAGTCAGACCAACAGCTAGACCGGAAACGCCGCACAAGCGCAGCTGTTGCTCAGATGTGGTCCGTCTTCGTGGCGATCCTTCGGCGACGTTTAGCGAGAATGCTTTAAGAGATTTCACACGTTGAGTCGTATCGACACAAAAACCGCAAGTGGCCTACATGCACATCGATTACCGAGACTTCCCTATGTTAGCCGAAGAGAAAGAATCGACTTCCGCCTTCTGTTCCGATGTTGACGAAGAGGCGTGCTCCACCGTCGAGTCCTACAGTCGTGCCGGAGGTGTGCGCCGGTTGAGATGCGCAGTCGCCGTTGACCGTTCGCGTCGAATGAAGATGGCGCTTTGAAGCTACGGCGCCGGCTCCAATGAGTCGTTGGCGCATGTGGCCTATTGGTGTGCGCCGTTAACTCGGTCGCCAACGGCGCATGTGGCCTGGTGGTGTGAGCCAACTTGCGGCCGTTACGCGCTTTAGCCGTTGGGGTGATGTTGTGGGGAAGAGTGGGGTGGTGGTTGTAGGGTGAGTAGCGTCATAATGGGCGTTTCCTTTGTCCTCGGAGACAATGGAAACGCTTTGAGTGATTGTCCAACAGACGCAGATAAAACGGATTTTACGTCGCTCTCAGTCGCCTCAGTTCGACGCTCAGTACTTAAGGCATTCCTCCGCTTTGTACTTAAATAGGACACGCAACGAAGGACAGTAGGAGAACAAGATGAAAGGATGGACTGACAGATGGATACAGGCAGATATAGACAGACAGACAGACGGGCCGACAGAGGAGAAATAGACAGACGTACTGACATACAGAGATGCACTGACGTACGTACATACAGAGACAGAAGTGGACGGACAGGAGGATGAAGGACGGATGGATGGACAGATACTGTCAGAGATGGACAGACTGAGGGACGGATAGAGATAGAGATAGACAGATACAGGTAGAGATAGAGGTAGACAGACAGACGGACGGACGGACGGATACAGGAAGAGATGGACAGATAGACAAGGAGGTAGAGATAAACAGACGGTCATGCGAACTGACAGATAGACACAGGTAGAGACAGACAGACGGACACGAAGAGACAGACAGTGGGACAGAGAGTCGTGCTATTAAACGACATCGTAACCGTAATCTCTAGATTTCTACTTAAGGCTAAGTCAAAAGAACCGGTTTATTTAGAAAGACGATCAAACAGAAGGAGGCAAACACAGACAGAAGCAAACAGACGAACAGGGCTGACGGAACGAGGGAGAGACAGCCGGACGGACGAGGATCATTTGGACGCAATCTGTCTCAAGGGAGAAGGCTGCTGTTGAAAAAACCAACAGCTCAATGGAAAGACGAATCAGTTTTAATCAGAGGACGTGCTCTCTCTTCTCTCAGTCCTCTCTTGTCTCTGTGCCCTGTGTCCTGTATCTTGTGTCCTGTGTTCCGTGTCCTCCCTTTTCCCTTCTCTCTTCTCTCTTCTCTCTTCTATCTTCTCCATTGTCCTGCTTCGTTTGTCTTAACTTCCGATTGTGTTGTTTAAAAAATCTGATTTATAAACTGCTTTTCGCATTGGTCTGGTGGTCATCTTGCTTGATTGTCACCCCACTGATGGGAGGGAGTTCGATCCCTATCTTGGTAGTCGAGATCAGCCAGTGACCTACCCTGGTGCAGGGAGAGCTGAAACAGAGACTGAGACAGAGACAGAGACAGTCACCCATAAGGGAATGGGAGGTAAATCTGAAATCGATACACAAGTGTATGCCAATAATTGATATCCTTATCCTGACCTAGGCGCTTACGCCAATTAAGACACTGGCCGGCGTTATACAAATGTTCGATCACATTACATTACAGTTCATATTCAGCTCGGTGACGGAGGCACGTCAATGCAAGCAAATGCCCAGGGTCGTAAGAAGGACTCGAACCCATGGCCACTTGGTCAAGGGGCAAGCGTATTGCCATTAAACCACCGCTAGGCACATCTGGCCATTCACTCTGCAGCGGCTTCAGAAGGGTTGCGATGCGACCGAGGGTTAAGTAGGAGAAAGAGCGTCTGCACTCCAAGCTGTCAATGGAGGATGTCAAAAGATAGTGTCAAGGGAGGTTGTCAATAGAGGGTGTCAAGGGGTGTGTCAATCGAGTGTGTTAAAAAACGGTGTCAATTAAGCATGTCAAAAGATGGTGTCAATGGAGAGTGTCAAAAGAGAGTGTCAATTGAGGGTGTCGATGGATTATGTCAAAAGAATGTGTCAATGGAGTGTGTCAAAAGAGGGTGTAAATGGAATTGATCAAAAGAGGATGTTAATGCGGGTGTCAAAAGAGGGTGTCAATGGAGTGTCTTAAAAGAGAGTGTCAATGGATGGTCTCAAAAAAGGTGTCAATGGAGTGTATATAAAGAGGGTGTCACTGGAACGTATTAAAAGAGAATGTCAATGGATGGTTTCAAAAGAGGGTGTCTATGGATTGTATCAAAAGAGATTGTCAATAGAGTGTATCATAAGAGGGTATCATTGGAGGGTGTCAATGGAGTGTGTCAAAAGATGGTGTCAGTGGATTGTGTCAAAAAATGGTGTCAATGGAGTGTGCCAAAAGAGGTTGTCAAAAGAGGATGTCTATATAGGGTGTCAAAGGGGATGTCAATTTAGTGTGTCAAGAGACGCTTTCAATTAAGCGTTTCAAAAGACAGTGTCAATTAGTGTTGTTTTCGTTAAGGAAAACGAAAACGAAAACGAAAATGGCAATTAACGAAATTCAAACCTGTTCGTTAACGAAAACTGAAACTGAAACTAAATGGGGAGACAACGGAAACTAAAACTAAAACGGAAATTGTGGCAACTAAAACTAAAGCGAAACGAAAATAGATGCAACGAAAACTAAAACGATATTTAGCAGGAATAAAACAAATATTTCTGCTTGAAAATGTTCCTAACTTAGGCACATATTCGTTGTTTGCATGATTTGTGTATAAGTCTGCAAATGATGTGACGTACCATTCAGTACCTCATCTAAGACACACGAGGAGAATGAGATGTGTCTACTTCCGGTTACCGTTTACCGCGAATTCGAATCCGATATGTTTATTTTTCAAAAATGTATGGAACTTACTGCGAAAAGTTCAGAAATGTTGAAATTCTCATTTTTCTCGTCTTTGGCCTCACGTGTGACGATTGTCACGTGTGACATTGAGTTCGATTAGAATTAAATTAGATTTAAAGAATTATTGCTATATCTTACTATGATTATAAATTACTAAAGCTGTCACTAGCATACTTCAGTTAAACTATAATTAGCTTACTTAAACTAAAATCGGCAACCTAAAACTAAAACTAACTAAACTATAATTGACAAAACTAAAACTAACTAAAACTATATTGAAACATAGAAACTACAACTAAAACTATAATTGAGGAACAATCGTAACTAAAACTAAAACTAAAAATGAAGACTAACAATCATAACTAAAACTGAAATTAAACCCTTATTAAAACAACACTACTCCAATGGTTCAAAGCCAGATGCAGGGTAATGGACACTTACCTCAATCGTCACTCCACAGTGCCACTCCGGACCTGATCTGACGATAAACATTTTCGTTTGAATAGAATCACTCTTAAACGCTAATACAGGACAATGAATGGAGCCTCTAAATGTGCATGAATGCGATTATATACCGCCTATTCATGAATGCAGACATAAAAACATCTACCAATACTTAAAACGTTATAACAGAAGTTTCTTCAGTAAACAACTAATGTGTGTCAATGAGCCTTTGATCACATTTTTGACATTTTGTCATCATGATAGGTATACGATATAAGTTGGACGGACGGACGGACAGACGGACGGGTAGAGAAATTGAAAATTTCTCTATCCATTTGGTTCCGCTGTTATATCCTGAACTGCAAAGCCTTTTTCAATTTTTCCAAACGAAAACAAACGATCTGAGTAAATACTGCTAACACCTCCCAGTGACGTTTCGAGAGGCGCTATAACAATTCTCCGAACACTCTGCAGAGACCTAAGCGATGTCGTTTTTATCCTAATAAATATTAGTGAACTGAAATCGACGTCTAATGTGAACACATTTCTGTTTTTTGTCGGCATAGGGTTCCAATAAAGCAACGCATAAATTGGCCATCTAGCTGTCGATCTCGACTACAGGAAGATTAATTATGATCATGAAATATTCAATCAAAACAATTGATTGATGTTGTTCCCGACGCTCGCGCGACTATCGATGAAATTGCTCGGAAATCCCTCTTCCTCAATCTTCCGAAATTGATTCTAACACCAGCGATTCCTATGTCACACTATTGAAAAGCTACGCGTGCGTGTGTGCACCTACGTCTCTTTATCTGTCTGACTATCCGCATCTAATCATTCTCCACGTTTATGCCAGCCTCTAACGCTGGCATCTCCGTCTCTTTCCATCACCTCAAAACCATCCATTTCTCTCCGGGTATACACCTCGCCACTGGATAGCCTCTGAACGATTTAATATGCTACGAGAAACGCAAAACAAATGACCAAATTACAAATTGATTCATTTATAATAATCATATATTAACATGCCTCTGCAAGTTTTCCAACTGATTTAATCAAGTAGAAAGGTTATAACAAACTGTTGGAATTAGACAATATTGTCGACGATTAACTAAAACAATCAGCATAAAAAAACGACAAAGAAATGCTGTAATGAGACGAATTGTAAGACAGACAGGCAGGCAGTCACGCAGGTAGACAGACACACAGGCGAAGTATAACGTCCTTGATTATAGAGCAACAGTCTGGCCAAATTCCTTCCTTCCTTCATTTTTAGAATCTGTATAGCAGGCTTTAGGTTTCACGAGTGGAGTAATTGGAGGGATATTGTAAACGGAATCACTGTCTGCTTTTACATTGTCTTCCGATGGCTCGAACATTGAAAACTGTGCATCGAATTATCCGATCTAATTACAATTCAAGCACTGACGGTCAGGCCAAGAGGTATGGAAGCCAGTGCAGCTGCTGGTCAAGCCTCGGTTTGGTCAGAGAGGACTTGTCGCTCACTGGTCAGTGCCAGACAGCCGTCAGATGAGTCCAGCGTGTTTGACCAGCTGTGCGTGACCGCGCATTGTGTGGCTGTAGTGGAGACTATCATTTGTATCGGTATGCAGGAATGCGTGTGTGACTGTTTATATGTGCGTGTCCGTGTATGTATGAATGCTAGTCTTTGTATGTATGTATGTATGTATGTATGTATGTATGTATGTATGTATGTATGTATGTATGTATGTATGTATGTATGTATGTATGTATGTATGTATGTATGTATGTATGTATGTATGTATGTATGGAAGTATGTATGTATGTATGTATGTATGTATGGAAGTATGTATGTATGTATGTATGTATGTATGTATGTATGTATGTATGTATGTATATATGTATGTATGTATGTATGTATGTATGTATGGAAGTATGTATGTATGTATGTATGTATGTATGTATGTATGTATATATGTATGTATGTATGTATGTATGTATGTATGGAAGTATGTATGTATGTATGTATGTATGTATGTATGTATGTATGTATGTATGTATGTATGTATGTATGTATGTATATATGTATGTATGTATGTATGTATGTATGTATGTATGGAAGTATGTATGTATGTATGTATGTATGTATGTATGTATGTATGTATGTATGTATGTATGTATGTATATATGTATGTATGTATGTATGTATGTATGTATGTATGTATGTATGTATGTATGTATGTATGTATGTATGTATGTATGTATGTATGTATGTATGTATGTATGTATGTATGTATGTATGTATGTATGTATGTATGTATGTATGTATGTATGTATGTATGTATGTATGTATGTATGTATGTATGTATGTATGTATGTATGTATGTATGTATGTATGTATGTATGTATGTATGTATGTATGTATGTATGTATGTATGTATGTATGTATGTATGTATGTATGTATGTATGTATGTATGTATGTATGTATGTATGTATGTATGTATGTATGTATGTATGTATGTATGTATGTATGTATGTATGTATGTATGTATGTATGTATGTATGTATGTATGTATGTATGTATGTATGTATGTATGTATGTATGTATGTATGTATGTATGTATGTATGTATGTATGTATGTATGTATGTATGTATGTATGTATGTATATATGTATGTATGTGTGTAATGTGCATTTGTACGTATTGATTCATGCTGAACATTTGTATAGCGCCCCTTCACAACCTACGCAGTAGCGCTAAAGAAGAAAGATTGATGGACTTGTCAAACCTGACGGTTGAGCCACAAGCAAAGAGCTGAGCTCAAGTGGGCTGTCGTTCCATATTGAAGGGCTCACAACCGAGAAAGCACGGCCTTCCCTAAGAATAACCAGAGGAGCCCGAGGAACTACGTATCTTTCCACACATCTGTCATAATCTGCCACTTTTCTGTGCTTATTTCTGTGTTTTCATCATAAATGTAGCTAAACATGGCAAATTATTTCCTATCACTGATATTCAAACCCCTTCTTTACACAGGGCTGCATATCCCGACGACTCTGCAAATTACAGGTCCTTACCACTCCACTTCTCCCGACCAGAATTCCAACACTCCGCATATAAATATTTAACATTTACACGAAAAAGACGCTACTTGAATCGAAAGCAACACATGGCGCCACCTATTGGGAGATTCTGGTGAGAGGCTGTGGAACAGACGGCGAAAGACTGCGTTGGACAGTTAGAGAGATTACATGCATTACAGATTCTAGAGAGAGGCTCTACTCACCAAGACTGCGTGTGTCAGATAATTATAATTGCCTCTTAAAAATGCATGTCTTGCTTTTAGTTGAAGAGAGAAGACAGGCAGACAGACAGACAGACAGACAGACAGACAGACAGACAGACAGACAGACAGACAGACAGACAGACAGACAGACAGACAGACAGACAGACAGACAGACAGACAGACAGACAGACAGACAGACAGACAGACAGACAGACAGACAGACAGACAGACAGACAGACAGACAGACAGACAGACAGACAGACAGACAGACAGACAGACAGACAGACAGACAGACAGACAGACAGACAAGCAATTAGAAGGTAGACAAGCGGGAAGGCAAACAGACGGACACATAGAAATAAACATGCAAGCCTTGCATACATACATACATACATAAATACATACATACATCATACATACATGCATACATACATATACACACACATGCATGCACACATACAATACATAACTAAATACATGCATACATACATACGTACATACATACATACATACATACATACATACATACATACATACATACATACATACATACATACATACATACATACATGCATACATTCATACATACATACATACATACATACACGCATACATACATACATACATACATGCATACATACATACAAACATACGTACATCATACATACATGCATACATACATAAATACATACAAACATACATACATACATACACGCATACATACATACATACATACATACATACATACATACATACATACATACATACATACAGACATACATACATACATACATACATACATACATACATACATACATACATACATACATACATACATACATACATACATATACATACATACATACATACATACAGTGTCAAACAAGCATACATGCATAATTGTGTACATACTACACACACATACAATGCATGCATGTACATACACATAAATAAGCACAAACAAACATTTATACATACGCATAGGCATACACACACATACATACACGTACATGTACCTGGCTATAAATAGACAAAATACAGGCATATGCCGTTGACAGAGTGACAGACGCAATCAACTGGTGTATGTTTGCATTT
The DNA here is from genome assembly GCA_959347315.1 of Bimastos eiseni. NCBI lineage: Eukaryota > Metazoa > Annelida > Clitellata > Crassiclitellata > Lumbricidae > Bimastos > Bimastos eiseni. The sequence goes on along the minus strand of OY365809.1, from coordinate 43,428,180 downwards.
CTTTCATACTGATTCATACACAGACAGATTGACATACATACATACAGACAGAAAGACAGATAGACAGACAGACCGTGTGCATCGCGGGTGGTTCTGACGTCTCGATCGATCTGTGGGTCGATGGGAGAGTGCGGATGTAGGTAGGGTCTTTGATGTGAATTTAAACGATTGTCTTTGTGAGGGAGATAAACACAGAGGGCCATGGAGTGACAGAGAGAAAGAGAGACAGAGACAGACAGAGACCGGGAGAAAGAACGAGAGAGAGGCAGAGAGAGATACACAGAGAGTGGCAGAAAGAGAGAAAGAAGATTAGGTGAAACGAGCAGAAAAAGACAGTGATGCTGAAAGCAGAGGTAGTCCGACAGAGGAACAGAGAACGACAGATGAGAAAATGGTCGGCCACAGCGATATCAAGAGAGAGAGAGAGAGAGAGAGACAGGGAAGTAGGGAGGAAGAGAGGGAGGAAGAGAGGGAGACAGAGAGAGTGAGAGAGAGACAGGGATGGAGGGAGAAATGGAGGGATGGATTGAAAGAAAGATTTGGTTGAGAGACATAGACATATATTGTACATCCAGAAGCATTAAAGATACAGACTGACACATAGACAGATAGAGAGACAGATAGAGAGACAGATAGAGAGACAGATAGAGAGACAGATAGAGAGACAGATAGAGAGACAGATAGAGAGACAGATAGAGAGACAGATAGAGAGACAGATAGAGAGACAGATAGAGAGACAGAAAAATAGAGAGACAGATAGAGAGGCATAGGGGGGAGTTCACTATAGAACGTCCCAAACCTTCTTCCATTGCCTTTCTCATACCCTCAACCCTCAACCATCATCTCAACAATTGCCCCGTCCTAATCCCCCAACTACACTTCTCCTCCCACGAGACAGACAGACATAGATAGATATCTGACTCTCCACTTGGGAACGATCGTATCGAAGGCCTCAATAAGTCAATATGAAAATGCATTCGATGTCATATATATATATATATATATATATATATATATATATATTATTTATATATGATATATGTATTGCATTAGAGGCGCATTTATTTCTAGAATAAGCAGATGGAAACGAATGTCAAGACATACTTGGCACGGTGGTCGATTGGTTAGACCGGTCGGCCTGTAACGCGTAGAGTGTGGGTTCGAACCTAGTCCAAGTCAGTTACTGTGTAGGGTCCTCGAGGAAGTGCTTCACGCGCAATTGCTGAGTGCTGTTAATGTTCTGAAGTTTAAAGGAGATCGATATAAGATACTGTTGCATTTATGGTATTGCATTTTAAAAGCACAGCCAGCCTCCAGCCTGCCATGGAAGCAAGAGGAAGGTCGATCGAATGGGTACAGATACGTTGGCCATTAAGCAGCAAGACGATAGAAATCAAAGGCACAAGGCAAGGCAGACAGACTCTGGATACAGAGAACGGAGTTGTAGTAGACACTTATGGGCTTTAGACCCAGGGAGTGCGCAGTGGCTTTGATCTCTGGAAACAGAAATCAAGATTGCATTGGACACCTAACGGGTCTTCATTGTAGTGAATCATTTGTAAAGATTTTAATGAGACTTTTAAATAATATTTATGCGACCATGGAGAGCGTGCCAATGAATATCACAAATGTGGTGATGCGAGAGCAGCGGGCAAGGTGGGCTATCAGTCTAGCAGCTGTGTTGCATTGCATAATACACAGTTGTATTGTATTGTATAGAATAAAGTTTGATTGGTTGCATTGTATTATTTAAGATACAATTACTCATTAGTACCGTCTCCTGTGGGTGATTCAAACGCTGGGTTCGTGGTCTTCTAGCCATTAAGTGTCTACATAAGGCAGACTTGCAATGCTTTCTACGTTGAAGATTCAAGAGGAGAAAGAGGAATGCAATGTGAGAAAGAGTGTGAGAGAGACAAACAGACAGACAGACACAGACAGCAAGACAGACAGATAGCCAGACAGAGGCAGATACAGAAGCAGAGATAGAGAGACAGAAAGAGATAGAAAGTTACAGAGCCAAAAAAAGAGAGCAAGAGGGACATAGAGAGACATACACAGAAACATAGAGCGAGACGAAGAGGACTGAGACGGAGGAGAGGCATGACTTGATAGGCGAGGAGGAGGAGGAGGAAATGGAAGAAGAGAAACACTTATATAGAGAGATAAATAAGAATGGTTGGTGGCGACAGACAGACAGATTGGGATAGCAAGAGGTCGATAGACAATGAGAGAGAGGGGGAAGAAGAGAAAGAGACAGAGAAAGACAGAGAGGGAGAGAGAAAAGAGGCAAAAAGAGAGGCAGAAGTGTAATAGGAATGGGTGAGGAATCTGAGGATAGCTGGCGTTCGATCATCGTAAGATAAGAGTTCAGTGCAAAACAGTTTCTGCTCATTTAAATGCATTGCATCGGACGATTGCCTACTTTAGGCGTCAACCTTGACGTTGACTTTCGGGGTCAACCTCTGTCACAGGTCAAAGGTCATTCGCTTGTCTACTCGGTCTGACCCCAGTGTCCTCACTTGTTGCATGAAACGACGTTAAATTCTGTAATCTGAGACCGACTCGAAATTCATTTTAGGCTACACATGACGTGGAATAGGGTAAGTAACGCAAATAATAATTTTCATAATGTCGTTAATGATAAGTTTGATGTTAGGAGTCGTGATGACGATGATGATGATGAAGATGACGATGACGACAAGCACCAATATTGTTGCGTCATCTGGTGTCGAGTGACATTTTATGACCGTCACATCTGGCTATGTTATACACACCTGCATTCATTCATCCATCGCGGCCTCCGTTGAACAACGACGACGCTTAGTGTCACCCTCCTTCTTTGTCGAGGCCTTGGACTGGCCCCCAAAAGAGAAAGGAAGTCAAGTATAATTAAAGAATAATGGCTTCGTCGTAAGGGCCTTTAAAACCAACGCATCATCCCTTCATCCATCTGAAACCCCGCCACTGCCAGCACTCGGGCAATGCCAGTCCCAAGGCTGGATAAAGGAGGAGAGCGACGCAAATGTTCTTTGTTATCACACAGTGTCATTAAACTGCAACTACATACCACGGTCACCCATCTGTGTATACTGCGGCTGAGCTGTGTATCAGAGACGAGTCCCATGGAAGCAGCTGTCGATTCACATTTACAATATTCAATAACAAAATCCCTTAAGAGGCACAAACGTCAGAACAAGCGACATCGATTGATGCTTTGTATAGCGCCGGTGTAAATCTCGTCTCCTTGACGTGGCTCTTTTAGGCTCTTGAGAAATTTTAGAAGATTTACATTACATTAGCATAACTAGAAAGGCTAACTTACAATACATGCTTCGTCAATTCGAACTTTCATTTAAAAGGACCCGGTCGTTTGACCAGTTGGGATTCGATCCACTCTGCCTTGACCGACACGATACGTGACGTGTTGGCGCAGCGGTTTTGTCGCAGATCTCTGATACAATAACATTGTGTATTACGTGTCATATATAAGTATATTATGTGGTAATCTACACTTTTTTAGTTCCGTAAATTATTCCACATGGCAAATCAGGTAAGCCGGATCAATGAATAGGATACTGTTAAACTGGGAGCTGGATTGATTAAAATAATCATGCTAAAATGGAAGCTGGATTGATTAAAATAATCATGGAAAACTGGGAGCTGGATTGATTAAAATAATCATGCTAAACTGGGAGCTGGATTGATTAAAATAAACATGCTAAAATGGAAGCTGGATTGATTAAAATAATCATGCTAAAATGGAAGCTGGATCGATTAAAATAATCATGCTAAAATGGAAGCTGGATTGATTAAAATAATCATGCTTAAATGGAAGCGGGATTGATAAAAAAATGTTACTAAAAGGGTGCCACGAAGAGTAAGAATTCTCATCTCCATCCCGCTTCTAGTTAAGCATAATTCTTTTCATCATTCCAGTTCTCAGTTTAGCCTAATTTAGCCTAATTATTATCATCGAATATGCTTCGTGTTACAAAAGGCCCTATATTGTATCAGATGTCAGCGCCAAAACGTCCTGCGCCAAAATGGTCACGCCAAAACGGCTGCGCCAAAAACGTCCTGCTCTCTGACCGACATGATAATAGAAATTCGCATAAGAACCTTATAATTATAATAGATTTCATATCGGCAGAGCGTTGCGTTCGTGAGCCTCTCCTGGGACAAAATAAGAAATTCCGCTCTATGGTCAAGTTACACGAACATACATGATGCAATATACATGTTCACAAATAATTACTAAACACATGAAATTGTAATTATCATCAATCGCAAATTCCGACTAAATGCTTTATCCACTTCCATCATCTGCAAAATTCGTCAAGCGGAGTCCGCAATTCTTGCTGGGAATTTTGTCCAAACCCTAGATTCAACTGGCGACTACCAGTAGGTCCGTGGTTTACCTATATGTATGCTCTGTCGCAGCCAAGATTAATAGCTTCACCCTCCTCCCTATCAAGGATTTGGACTGGCACCCCCAAAAGATACAACGGTGGCGTTGTTTCCAAGAAATATTGACTACAGATTTGTCGCGGGTTTCTCTCTCGCCAACTTCTGCTTCTAGATGACGAGAGTACCGCCGGTTCTTTCCTCTATCACCAAGCTCTATTGGACGACAGATCACCTGCTGCAACTATTATTAAACTTGGTTAGTCGGGTCTTGGCGTCCCTAGCGTCACATCATATCCCTAGAGGCGTACAGATAATGTTTGACAAGCGGCTGTCATGGCTGGGCCTTATTAGTGTCATTAAATTCAATTACTACAGTTATCCCGCCTAACAGATTGCGCCGTTCGTATCGGAATTGTCCCCTTTTCATGATCCGTGTCAACGAGCCGGTTCAGACCAGATCTTCAGCTGGTTCATGAATTTCTTGTCCATGGATCGCAGAGGTGGTAGGGGCAGGCGCCTCTAACGTCTGGCTCGAGGTGTCGGGTTTCGTTGCTTGACACTCCGTTGCTATTTGCATATTTCTCGCCGTATGTATTGAAGCCGTCTGCCTCCGGCGAAGCCCATTGATGTCTCCCATCTCAGATTTCAGGTAGACAACTTCATACATAGTCCTCCTACGCCTCTGCTGTCGGTCGATGACTTTTATATAGCGCCATCTTACAGAGTGTCCCGCGTGACAAGATTGCCTTTATATATGCCTGAAAATGCAATCTACGTCACGGACGTGGGGCCAGTTCCATGCCCAGATTAAATTTGAGGGCGTCGTCATTTCTTGAACAAAAACGTCGTTGAGAAGATGCAGGATACTTTTGAATTGTTATATCCTCACGCAGCCAATCAAGCAGTCAGACCAAAGACAGGCAGGCAGATAGACGGACAGACAGTCACGCAGGTAGACATTCAGATACAGAGGAAGAGAGTAGGGACAGATCAAAATGATGGATAGTTGGAAGATGAAAGCAATCCTCTGAGAATACGAACTACAAAGCAACAAAGGAAAAGAAAGTCTTTGTTACTGGCGGCGCCGTCTAACCCCAAACAGTCCAACCCCTACCCCCACCCCAAACCCACCCCAATCCCACCCAAACCCGGATCTTGAAAATCCCCTAACAACAGTGACAGCAGGATTCCACCGCAGACTTGCCTTTAAGGCGTTCGAGACATAATTACACTCGAACGAGACGATTACTATTACTATTACAGTTACAATTACCCTTACCATTACTATAGCTATGACTAATACTATTACTACAAGATACTTTCTCATCTGGGTGACTTGGAGAAGGAGTCGATTGCAATGAAAACGAGGCTTCTGGGATAAGGACAATCGATACAACCAGACGATACCACTACTACAATTGGGGTGATGACGATTGTAACTATTACTATAATGATTACTATTACCCTTATCATTACACCATCACCAACCATTCCTTCATTACCACTACCATTATTACTATTACTACTACTATTACTATTATTACCACTATTACTATTACTACGATTACTACCCTTATACCACTACTACCACTACTATTACTTCTATTGCAACTATTACTCCCATTACTACACTTACTGCCACTATTACTATTGCGTTACCACCATTAAAATAATAATAACGATAATAATAATAATATTAAGAAGAAGAAGAAGAAGAAGAAGAAGTAAAAGAAGAAGAAGAAGAAGAAATTCTTGTGACAGACCGATTCTGTCACAAGTCAACAGAAATAATGAATAAAGATAGATCTTGATGTACGCCTAACCTACAGTAAAATCCCGTAGTGTGAGTTTAGCGGTCGATAGTTGGCAGGAAACCACAATAACGTTACAGGAAATGACCGTAGAAATGTAATTTACTGTTAAAAAGGAATATCAAAGACATTCTATTAACGGAAATTTATAACGGTGTACCACTATTGCTACCACTGCTACCCACCTCATTGGTCGCCTTTTAAATACGCTTCTGTCTAGGATAACGTGCACGATTCCTGGCACTGGCTTCCCATCTCGCAACATATCAGTAAGATAAAGGCCGCGCTGGTCTGTCGATTCCTTCTTGGCACTGCCCTCGACCTATCTGAGGGAGATTTTTTGCCCTGTTTCAGCCTTGGCCTTAGAGAAAAAGGAGAAGGGAGGAAACGGGGAAAATTAGTGAGGAGGAAGTGGAGAATGGAGGAAAATGAGAAAAAGAAGGAGGTGAAAGAGGAGACGAAGGAGTAAGAGGAAGCAGAGGAGAAGCAGGAAGAGGAAGTAGAAAAGGGAGAGGAGTAGAAGGAAGAGGAAGAAGAGGAAGGGGAGGAGGAGCAGGAAGAGGAATAGAAGGATGAGCATCGTTAATTATAGACAAGAGAGGTGGAAGGCAGAGGGTCGTAAAAGATCATTGGATAGGTGTAAAGGAAATCCAGGTTGCGTAGAGGGCGAAGTGAGGGAGGCGTTTGTGTCAGGGCAGGTGTGAAGACAGACAACTGTGTCGGGAGTTCTCTTCCTCACCTATCCTCGTTCCGTCTCCTTCAAAGCTGACACGTTCTCTGCGTAAGAATTCCACCGACGCAAGCCACGGCAAAGATATAAAAACCAGACATGAAGAGTGTCTTGGGAGGAACACGAGAGGAACAGAGGCGGAACTAAGGAGGAAATGGGCAGGATTCTGGGGAGGATTCTGGGAAGGAACTGGGGAGGATTCTGGGAAGGAACTGGGGAGGATTCTGGAAAGGAACTGGGGAGGATTATGGGAAGGAAATGGGGAGTAACTGACGACAGACGGGAGGCAGGAGAAGAAAAGCAGATCACGTGGAGAGAGAAGGGGGAAAGGAATACTGGGATTTGGAAAATGAGAATCATGGATGACACGGAGTAGAGAATTGGGAATGGAAGACGAAAGAAAGCAAAGATTGAAAGATAGTTTGTGGTTGAAATTGCAATAATATTGAAAATGTTTAAAGCGCCGACCCAAGTTGGCGAGTAGCGACTAAATGGTACATAGAAGGTCTTCAAGCGCCTCCGAAACTGAGCAGAGGAAAGAATTAGCAGCTACGCCAGAAGGTGGATATGGAGGCTGTTAAATTGGAGGGCCTTAAATTGGGACCTGCATCGTACATGAGCATAGCTCCTCTTTTGGGTCGTAGAAGTGCACATGCGTGGGCCAGCTATAATCCACGGGTAGCTGAACGGAGAGAAGCCCGTTGGGGTAACTTTAATAACAATGGGTTTAGGCAAAGGTAGGATGGAACGAGGAAGGATGAAGAAAGGGAAGGGTTTAGGTCAGAAGGACGGAGAGGAAGAAAGACAAGGAGAAACGAGGAAGAGAAAATATGAGGACGGATGAAAATAAGGGTGAGGCAAAAGAGGAGATAACGAGGAAGAAAGTAGTCGAGGATGAGGCAATAGAGAGAAGTACAAAAACGCACCAAAGAAGAGGTTTGGTAAATAATAAATTGGAAACAAATAAGACGGAGAAGAAGAAGATTAGCTGTAACTTAGAAAATAGGAGGAGGAGGAGGCGGGGAATAAGAGTGAGCTTAGAGACAAAGACAACGATGCATTTATAGAGGAGAATGAAACGAAAGAGAAGAAGAGGAGGAAGAATAAGAGTAGGTGAAAGAGGAAGGGAAGAGCAAGAAAAAGAATGATAAGCAGAATAGGATATTCGCCTCAGGGAACGAAAGCAGAACAGAATACCGAGGGAAAGCAAGAAAAACGATGAATAAAAACGTATTAAATAATAGGGTTTGACACAAAATGGAAGAGGATAAATCCCAAAAACAGGGAGAGGAATGGAGGAGGAGCAGGATTGGAACGACGAAGCAAATGATTCAGAGAAGGAAGCGGCGACAATGGATTACGTGCTTCTTATGCTAATTGTATCAGGGATTCCAAGGCCTTCATGAGCTATAGGTCGTTCATCGGTCTAGCGGGGAGAGCCGCCACCGTCCCCCCCGCTGCCGCAGACGCAAATTCTACGATAGTCCAACGGATTGGACCATGTGACGCGCTCTGCATAATAATGAAAACCACAATTAATGACCGGCGAGTCTATTGTTTCATTTATTCTGAAATTTGATATCGCTCTTCTTCCAACATTTTTTTGTTCAAAAGTGCACACGCCTCGACGGCGCAATTGCAGTTGTACTGCAGAGCAATTGTGCGTGAAGGACTTGCTCAAGGTCCCTGCACAGTGACTCCTCGGACGTGGGTCGAACCCGCTCACTCAGCGCACACTGAGTGTTACGGGTCGACCGCTCTAACCGATCGGCCACCGTGCCACACAATTAAGTTGAGTATAGGGATATAGTGTAATGTAATTACTCTGCGTGTGTTGTAATTCATTCATCGGGGAATTCAATTAGCGTCCGTTCGGGGTAAATATTCCGACTATGTAAAGGTATAATTGTCGTTAGGAATTGTAGAAAGTCACGAGATTCCGTGATTCTTGGCGTTTGACGGGATTTTCAACAAATTCCGCTAATTACCGTGATATTAGAACATTTGGTTAAATCAATGTAACACGATAATCTGGATTGATAATTTTGACCCAACATAATAGTTATTCAGGCGAGAACTGGGTGCAACATGTCATAATTGCCTAAATTTTTTAAGAAACTAACTACAAATGTGTGCCTAATTTTGTCCAACGTTGATTCTTGCACTCAGGTGATATTACAGCAACATAGTGTTGCTACTTTGATCTATGTTATAGAAATGATCACATTAATTAGGTCTTGTTAACTTCAAACCTGACGTTCACACCGATATTTATAGCCTACATAAGGAGCGCGTCGTTACTTTTTTATTCGCTCTGCTGTTTGGTCAGATCTTGGCATCATAAAAGCGTGATTTCATGCATCTACGTGAAATACACAGGCTATGGTTTTCTATATAACAGACTGATGCCTTAGCGAAGTTAAGGTATGCACGGACGTGCGCATCTTAATTTCAACGGAGCAACGTTTTCTTTTGCGAGATTTTAACTAATCGGAAGCTGTTTTCTAAGGGGAAATTGGATAAATTTGCTTTTAGAGGAATATATTAGGTCAGGTGACAAGAATATCCACTGACTAAATCCGACATAGGATGGCATAGGGTTTTTCCCAAGAAAGAAAATGTAGCTTTTTCATGATCATATTTCATATTAAATACTATGGAGATATGTTAAGATACAAAAGAGCAGGCCCGGTTCGTCTGTTACAAAAACTCGACAGCCGCCTACGGCCGCCGATTTTAATGGGTCGCCAATTTCACAAAATAAACATAAATAAATTTATTGCTATAGTGTAATTATATTATATGCCTTCCGTTCAATACTAATCATAATTTTTTCCGGAAGTGTTAATCAGCAGTTCAGTTTTTTCGTACTAAACTCTAGACCAGTTTCATTATTACCGGTTTAAAATGTTCATCTTAATAAATGTTTGGAAATAGTTATTTTAAATTTAATAAAATCATAGGTCGGCGGGCCGCCAAAATCTAGCTTTGCCTAGGGCGGCCAAAATAATGTCTTGAACTGCGTTTGCATAAGGGGAGCCAAAAGGGACCAGAGTCTCGCTGGACAGGGCCACCAATGTATGGCCACCTACTGTATGTGCCAGTGCAGTTAGATAGAGGATGACAATATGATGTTCACAATTGGGAGTGGTTAACATTCAAACAACATAATTAGCATTGTCTATAAATGCTAAACATTTGTAAATTAAAAAAACCAAATGACATGAAAGATTCGAAGTATGAATGGACACATGCGGTAATACTATAGGGCTAATATCAACCCTAGAAATAGTGATCAACTCGCTCATTGTCCTTAGAGCTCTGTACTCATAGTCCTCAACTGACATAAAAGTGCTCAGCTAGCTCAAATTGCTTAAATTACGAAATAAAGCTAAAGTCAGAAGTGCTCGCCATGGCAAACTTTCAAAGTTTTCGACTACTTCTGGAGTTCATCCCAAAGATTTCTTTGCAATTCTCAATGACATTTCTTTCATTCAACTGGTTGAATTGGAGTCTAATTAATCAATAAATTAATTGATTACAGTAAGCACAATGACAGCGCTATGTAATTGCTTGTCTGTGTTACACTATGTTAGTGTAATGTAATGTACGCATTTATATAACGCTCCTTAAAGTTATCTACTCAGAGGTGCACTCTGAGCTGGCCTATAAATCATATTAAATGTCACAGTGAACGAGTTAAACACGTCTGCTAACAAAACTAGGTACAGTAAGCTGAAAAGTGGCACCAGTGATGGGTCCCTGCACAAGCGAGGAACCAACCAACGGATTCCAGTCGGTAGCTGACAGATGGCATGGATGTTCAAAGTCTATTAAGCCTACATCGAATCACATTGGATTGGATATAGTAACGTTACCTAGAATGTATTCGAGTGCGGGTCGCCCCTTTTGAACTGAATGTTCATACATTTCTTTCTGCGTCTATATAGTCGACATCCGACAAAAGACCTTTAACTGACGGATCGTGGTTACTGCTGCTGCGTTCTGCCAATGGTGACGGTGCTGATGTTGATGCTGCTATTGTTGCTGTTTGGTTGGGCTAGCACTGATGCGCATGGAACAGTTGATGTCATACAGGGAGTGTGTCGCAGGTAGATGGTCGGTCGAATGGACAGATCAAGCATAAAATGAAATACACGTATCATCTGAGCAAATTCAATGACCGACTATCGAGACACTGACTGGCTGGTTGGCCGACCGACCGACCGACTGACTGATTGACTGACTGACCATTTTTTGTGATTGAATGAATGACGATGACCTGATTATTCCATTAATCTCTAAATCACTCGATCACTTACACCTTTGCTCACTCACCGACTCACTCTTCCACATTTCCAAAGACAAGAACACGGGTACCGACACAACCAGTCACAGCTAGACAAGCATATCACCAGGCAGTCATTAATACAACCAACCACAGGTGTAGCAAGGTTTTGAAAAGTGGGAGGCATAAGTTGTAAAATATTGTGTGAAGAAATTTTTTTAGCCCCTCACTTTTTGAATTTTACCCCTTAGAAATTTTAAAAAGAGGTAGGGGCACAAATTATCTTAAGAAAAGTCATCTTAAAAAGCCATTGGAGAAACATAAAAAGGAACCGATTTGGGGGTACATGGGGGGGGGCACTGAGCACTAAAACAGGGGGTTTTGCCCCCCTCCCCAGTTTTGAAAGTGGGGGCCGGTGCCCCTCTGCGCCCCCCGCTTGTTTCTCCCCTGCAACCAACAATCGGATGCACGAACAGAAACATTTAAAACACAAAAGCACACACACACATGCAAAAACACATACATGAACAGAAACAAACAGGCAGTCAGACAAGCGGACGGATGGACAACGATTACCAAGCATAGGAACAGGGAGTCATGTTGGCAAAGGGTCATTTGAGACGAATGCCAGACCGTATGCCACTTTCAACAGCCATCACTACGTTGTGTGTCGATCTATCCATCAGCTCTCTATTGCTCCATACAAAAAACACGGCCATTCTCCCGTCTGCACTCTGCCTGCTCGCCAACCCCTTCACGTGTCCCTCTCTGTCCGTTCCTATTCGTGTAATGGCTGTTCGTTTGATCGTCCCTCGGTTCGTGTACGTCCGTTGCCATTCGGGTGTCTACGGAGTATTCGCCGAACGCAGCCGAGAATTAATTTGCTCTGCAGACAGGAATTGCTCAGTCCAGCAACGCCACTCGAATGAGAAACGTCGTTCGGAGGATCAGCGCAGAGGGAATATCGCACACGATGGCGTCAGATTAACTTCATTGTTGCGAGTTGGGATTAGCCAACGGAGCGATCCGCAAAGACGGGTCTGGGCGTGCCCTCCAGTTGGATTCTGAGCGGCTGGGAGGTCGTCACTTCCTGGATCGGCTCTGACGAAGATTGGTCTTGAAGAGTATAATTTATATCAGGAAATGGTTGTATAAACTTGTTTTGAAACTCTATCACTGTTTGCACTCTGACAGTGACAGTCCCGAGCCTGGATAAAGGAGGAGGGCGACTCTAATGATCTATTTTATCACACGGTGTCGTTAAGCTGATGCTTCCACCATAAACTCGTTTTTTAAAAGAAGGAAATTTGGAAAAGGAAAGCAGCACAAGAAAACCAGACGAAAATATCGTGGAATAAGGGAAGGGAATGGAACAATTGATGGAGAAATCAGTCAAACAAGAGACGCAAATGGGATTTCTATGATCCATCGGCTGGTAATAATAGAAAGGTTCAATAGAAACACAAATAATATAAGACAATTTCCACGAGAAAAGTTAAAAATCGGTCAAATGGTTAATTACACAAGACTTTAAAACAGTTGCAACAAAGTGAGACAGATTTGTTGTCGTTATTAGTTTCTTTTTATTGATATTCGATTATTTTATCATATAGTCACTATGTTCAGGTCATTACTAAATCATCTGATGCTACATAGTGTGGGCTAGACTGGTACTGGGACACACTTTACGATTTTATTTTATATTTTATAATGTAATGTAATCAAATATTTATTTTATAACCAAATATTTTATATTACAATAACACTATTGCATATTTAATGCTAAAGAGCAAATCGCCTCTGGGTGGATTCGAACCACCGTTCTGAAGGTCAACATCCGAAAGCGCTAACCTGTGACGCCATAAGAGCAGATATTGCCGAGTAAGTGGCTTTGCATTGTCAACTTACAACCTATTTGTTGGTCTGTTTGCTGTGCTGGCAATGGAGGCACATCAACGCTCGTAAATGAGCTTAGAGCTCGTGAAGAAGCTGGTGCCCTACACTTGGCTTTTAGAGTGGCGGTTTAGAAGTTTGGATATCACGATTACGATTACGAATGGAGAGATGGTTGTCAAGCCAAGCCAGAATAGAATTATTATTAGGTCAACATTCGAACACGCTGACCTATTTCATCGCATCCTTACAGTTTCAGTGATATTACGGTCGCGCTACCCTATCGACGCAATTTGGCCCAGAGACTCTGAACATCCATTCCATCCGTCAGCAACTGTCGACTGGAATCCGTTGGATGGTTAGAACTTGTGCGTGTGTCAACCACTGACGACTCTTTCAGCGTATACGCGTTGAGGAACCAGAAGACCTCTTGCACCGAGCTGAGAGTGGAACTACCAGGGAACGCAGGTTCCTTACGGGCGATCGAATCTGTCGCCACCGCGTGCGATTTAGCAATGACTGGAAGAAAGCGGGCTCGCCTTTGAATTTTCGCACCGAAATTTATAACGTTCTGCTATAGTAGCGTCGCGAAGTCGTAGGTCATGTTTACAGACGAATGGTAATTCACTTGCAGAGTTTATCCCCGCTTTCAACTCTCCCGCAGCGCCAAAAACCGCGCCCGTTTTCATAAAGGCGAAAACATTTGTCTTATTGACACTCACGAAGGCGCTATAAAAATGACGGCGTCACGCCAGACACAAAACGTGGCTTCTCGATGCATGAGACTTTTATAGAGCGCCGATTTTTTTGTCGTCTTCCGTTTTTTCGTTGGCTGGATGTTGACGATGGATGAATTTACAGTGCTGCTTTAAGGGGACTGGTCAAGAGAAGAATGGGGGGAGGGGGCGGATGTTAGGACCGGGGTTTGGGTACAGGACGGCTTTAAGGCTCCTTGTAGGGGTCATCTTGTGTGGTTAAAGAGGCGGGGTCATTCGGCTCACCCGGGTGTTTGACCTGGGCAGAGTTGTCGCTAATGTCAGTGTGAATCTATCATTAGTACTAGCTCACTAATTTCACTAAATTGCACAGGCATTCAGAGAGACAACAGGCCAGTCAGTCAGTCAGTCAGTCAGTCAGTCAGTCAGTCAGTCAGTCAGTCAGTCAGTCAGTCAGTCAGTCAGTCAGTCAGTCAGTCAGTCAGTCAGTCAGTCAGTCAGTCAGTCAGTCAGTCAGTCAGTCAGTCAGTCAGTCAGTCAGTCAGTCAGTCAGTCAGTCAGTCAGTCAGTCAGTCAGTCAGTCAGTCAGTCAGTCAGTCAGTCAGTCAGTCAGTCAGTCAGTCAGTCAGTCAGTCAGTCAGTCAGTCAGTCAGTCAGTCAGTCAGTCAGTCAGTCAGTCAGTCAGTCAGTCAGTCAGTCAGTCAGTCAGTCAGTCAGTCAGTCAGTCAGTCAGTCAGTCAGTCAGTCAGTCAGTCAGTCAGTCAGTCAGTCAGTCAGTCAGTCAGTCAGTCAGTCAGTCAGTCAGTCAGTCAGTCAGTCAGTCAGTCAGTCAGTCAGTCAACCAATCAGGCACGGATTTAGCAATTTTCCTCCCCTAGGCGAAGATTTCTATGCCGCCCCTAAAAAAATTGAAACTGCATATTGAAGTTGTTGACCTTTAGGCCTAGTAGTGAATATGACGCTGCCACCTATCACTTAGCTAGACATTCAGTCTTACCGTCAGCAAGTCAGTGAATAAACCAGCCATTCTGACAGTTGGCCATCCAGCAACGCCAGCCAACCAGCCAACCAAGCAGCCAGCCAGCCAACTAGCCAACCAGCCAACCATTCATCCAGCCAGCCAAGCTCTAAGTGGACAAGCCATGACTGAAGTGTCCGTCAAACGCAAGACTGACGTCGATAGCGCCTGTCGTGATTTACAACGCATCTCGGTATTTATATAGCGCCTTTTCAGAGCCTCTCAGCAGCGACGTTCGTTGAGAGGGTGCCAACATCATCGCAAAGGTCAAAGGTCGTTCGTGCCTCGGGAAAGAGGGAAAACAATTACTAACCACTGCACGGCCTCTCATATACGATGAGGGAAGGAGAGGCAAGACTCTCCGAAGGGGAAGGAGAGGCAAGACCCTCCGAAGGGGAAGGAGAGGCAAGACCCTCCGAAGGGGAAGGAGAGGCAAGACCCCCTCATGGCCCGTTCTGTTGAAGGGCTCTAAAAGCCATTGTCTGGAGAAACCGAGATAAGTATGCATGTATTTGACTATGTCTGTAATGTTTATCTGTGTGCATCAATGGCTTTCAGTATGCCTCTGTCCTTTCATGTATGTGTGGGTGTATTTCAATTTTAAATAATGCGTGTATATATGCAATGTATTATGTACAGGTATTCATACATGCGTATCATGCGTATATGCACATGAGTAGTTAGTATATTATTTGGTATACCATTGTGTATTAATGTGTAGATATACAGATGGATGGATGGATGGATGGATGGATGGATGGATGGATGGATGGATGGATGGATGGATGGATGGATGGATGGATGGATGGATGGATGGATGGATGGATGGATGGATGGATGGATGGATGGATGGATGGATGGATGGATGGATGGATGGATGGATGGATGGATGGATGGATGGATGGATGGATGGATGGATGGATGGATGGATGGATGGATGGATGGATGGATGGATGGATGGATGGATGGATGGATGGATGGATGGATGGATGGATGGATGGATGGATGGATGGATGGATGGATGGATGGATGGATGGATGGATGGATGGATGGATGGATGGATGGATGGATGGATGGATGGATGGATGGATGGATGGATGGATGGATGGATGGATGGATGGATGGATGGATGGATGGATGGATGGATGGATGGATGGATGGATGGATGGATGGATGGATGGATGGATGGATGGATGGATGGATGGATGGATGGATGGATGGATGGATGGATGGATGGATGGATGGATGGATGGATGGATGGATGGATGGATGGATGGATGGATGGATGGATGGATGGATGGATGGATGGATGGATGGATGGATGGATGGATGGATGGATGGATGGATGGATGGATGGATGGATGGATGGATGGATGGATGGATGGATGGATGGATGGATGGATGGATGGATGGATGGATGGATGGATGGATGGATGGATGGATGGATGGATGGATGGATGGATGGATGGATGGATGGATGGATGGATGGATGGATGGATGGATGGATGGATGGATGGATGGATGGATGGATGGATGGATGGATGGATGGATGGATGGATGGATGGATGGATGGATGGATGGATGGATGGATGGATGGATGGATGGATGGATGGATGGATGGATGGATGGATGGACGTACTACAATTGTTATAAAAACAGTTTTTATACGGTCGCCACAAATGAAGCCGACTGATGACGAGGTTTATTAACTCACATCATTTGTCAACGATGCTCTCACGTCACACCACTTCCACGAACATACCACCTATAAATAATAACAATGCTATTAATTCCCATCTCCCTTAGTGTGTATGTATATATATATCATACATATATATATGCCATAGCCTTTTATATATGTGATGTATGTATAACAATTGTATACAAATACAAGCAGAATTACATGTATGCGTCATGACCTTTCTATAGCTCCTCTAAAAATCTCTTAAAGAGTACTTTTATTCATCCAAATAAAACCTAAATTAAGGGAAGGATATTTCCGTTTAAGGAAAGTAGATAATTGATCCTCAGCTGAAGAAGATCTTGTTTATCCTATTTTCGCACCGATCGCTAGGAGTCGCGGGTTTTCGGACAATTTTCATGACCTCAGTTAAGAACCTATAAAACTTACGACTTGTCGAAGCCAATAGCAGAGCAAACGTAGCTCTGGAAGTAATTGGAGGGCAAAGGTCAGAGCAATGGTGTTAATAGCAAAGGGAACAATGCGTTGTACATGTTGCAATTGGTCAGCAACACACACAATAAGAACTTGGATGATATCTAATATATAATATTTCGGACGAATTTAAGACCTTCTCTGCCCGGCAGATGCCTGACGGCGCCATTTATATAATGGTTTCTAGTTTTATCGACATCTCTACTATAAAGTGAAATATTTTTCTTTCTGTTATAAGAAAGGCTCACGAGCGGAACGCTCTGGCGATATGAAGATATTTAGAAACGCTCTTATTCGGATTTCTTTGTCAATGTGACTATTTACAACACATAGGGCCTACAGCTTAATCTGTCCCAGAGTCATTGGACCAGCTTCACCAGTCCTCACACATGGCAAATAACGATACGTTCCATAAAGATTACATATGCCCACCAATGAGATCTCATCCTATTTCTTGGGGTAGAACGGTTGATGCCCCTGTATATAATTATATATAATCTATATATGATGTATGTACAATGGTATCTCTTATATATATATATATATATACGTATATATATATGGGCCTACACCTGGTGTCGAGTTATTGCAGCTAATACTGTGTCCTATGACAGAGATTCCGATGAGCCACGGACTATCGTATTGGACCGTTTAAGTTATGCGTTGGATGATGTTAGGTAGGCTACAGTAAGTAAGACGTACACAGTAAGAGAAGGTCCAGCAAACAGCTCATAAGTACATATACATGCAAGAAGAAAGGGAGAAAGAATCGAATGAATTAATCAATTCAACTGCACGGAAAGTAAAACTCGATGCAGTCAAAAACAGTCCAAAATGTTACCTTCATGTGAGGTTCGAAAGAAGTGTTATCGTTTATCGCCACACTCTCTCCCTCGTGCTAATTAATTCTGTCCTTAAATGTATAATATTCAACAAAAACTGGTTCAGTCCTCTGTATAAAAAGCCGAATCCTATAGGCGCTCCTTTGAGACACGTCGTCTTGTGATTGCTCTATTCACCTATTGCAACCACTCCTTTCGGCAACTCAAAATTTCTACCAGCTTTTACGGCAACGTTTAAGTTCACTAATAACGATTGACTGTCTGTAATAACACACACGTACTCACGTACAGATAGGCCAATCTACATGCACGCTTCTGCCTTTTTTCCTCTCACCCCTCTCCTTCCTTAACTTATCTTTCCACCCTCTTCCGCCTACTTCTTTTGCTCCTCTCTGTTCTTCCCGCAATCCTGCTTCTTGCTCCATTTCCTCTTCTACTATCCCTGCTTCTTCTCCTTCTTCTGTCTACATGCAGCGTTCTTGAATAGCATTGAATTTATGCCACAGGTTCCTTGACCTTATTTTACTTGATGCATCTGATTTTTTCCCTCCCAGTCCCTTTGAAGACAAGCGATGCCTTCTATTTGGCCCAAATAGGTTCCTAAGGGAACGCTGACGCAGGCATTGGGATAGGGGCAACCTGCAGGACGCCACCACCGTGTGTCTTCCATAAATTGTATCTTCTTTAGGGGCGGGGTCGACTCAAGGTCAAGGCGGCATGGAAACGGTAAATTTCTTTAGGGCGGAAAAAGCAGTCCCTTAAGAAAGGGCGCTGAGAATAGTTCAGAGGGGATTGGATTAAGGTGATAAAATTAGGTTTAGATTAGATAACATGTCCCTCCTCCAAACCTGAGAAGTCAAGTAGAAATCGATCAACAGCTCTCATAAACCGAGGCTAAGAATACTGTGACCATTGCATGACCATTGCTTGGTTAATGTCATGACACTCGTTGCGGTTTACACTTGCCTTTGATTGGCAGAATGCACGGCGCCCGAAAGTTAACCAACAACCTTTTGTGATCAGCCGTGCATATATATCAATGGTACACTATTGTCAGTCATTTAATAGAATCTCACCCGCTTCTCTTAAGCTCATTTAAGGCATCGCAAGGTTATTCATCGTTCTGTCTCTTAATCTACCTTTGTCGCCTTAAAGAAGGCTTAATATATATGATCTAATAATTTGGTTATTATTAGCCTTCCCTCTCTGATTACGTGCTTACGAGATGTGTTCTACTGGTTGTCTGTAGTCCAGGAATTGCTGCTTTGGCTTCCCAATGCATCCTCGACTGTGCTCCATCTTAACTGTGTGATCTCTGCCGACCAGTGTCCGACGTTTCAACGCGTCGAACGCTTCTTTCTGCCATAAAGGGGTACTCCTAGTTCTACGGGCTCATATTTGGTCCACCAAGCACAGCAGATCGAGCTTTCTCGGTTGCAGGCGGAATGACCTCTCGTCCGCAGGGGTGCTTCCCAGGACCGTTTTAAGGTCGTCGCAGGTCTTAGGCACCCTTTCATATACCTCAACTACTGCTTTGCACAAAACATTAAAGGTCTAAGCCTAAACACACACATTCACATTATTTTTTTCAAGTCGTGAATGGCTTTGATGCAAAATGAACTTTCTTGTGGTTGATTAGCAAGAAGAACGTTTTATTACATTGACTACATACATAATGCTTTTCTCCAGTGTGAATTATTGAGTGTTGCTTCCCGTTCGACGGTTCGAAAAACAGAAAGAAATGTTAATCGCATTGATTACATACATGATACATAGGGGGCCTACAGCTTTCTCCTATTTGTACGCGCACGCATGTGTCTTTCTTTCTCCGTGTGAATTTCTATAAATTCCGCACGCCAAATTGTATTTACAAATAAGAAATTAGAGAATAAATCAAAAAGGAATATTACTACCACTAATAAATTATAGTCTGATATGAACCGTGATTCAGGAACGCACCCAGTTCTGATTTCAAATCTTAATTCACTTTTTGTTGTGATGTTCAATATTCACAAATATAATATTTGAATATATTTGTTGTTTTATACTGTTAGCAACGGCTTTTGAAAGTTTTTAAATTAAATATTAATAGCTTTAATTTAAAAAAGATAAAAAAAATTTACAAGAGAAAACACGAATCTGGATTCGAGAAACGAAAGAAAAGGGAAGAAAAAGAAGAAGCATTTAAAAAGATTAAGGGTTCTTTGTTTAAATTTGTGAACATTGATACTAATTGCAATACTAACACTTCAGCAGTGACTTCATTAATTTCGTCTGACACAGAGAAACTCTTGATCCCAGAAAATGCAGAAAGCAAAGACCCGCAAAGTTAACATTTATAATGTAAACATATAGGCCCTGTGGCAAGTAACACAGCCTCACTTTTAAGTCAACAACTCGAAATGTTTCAAAAGTTATTCACTGTCAACTTTGAATTTAATAAGTTCGCAATTTCTGCTTCGTTAAAGTTTAATGAATAAACTTTTCTCAATTACTCAATATCCCTTTTTTCATTTTTGTATTTAAAAAATGTCTAAAACATTTCGTAGGCCCTGATAGCTTCGTAACCCCTAGGCACTATGCCTACTGGATAAGAAGGCCCTGTCTCTTCATGCCTCTGACCAATAAAACCTAATCGGAAATCTAACTGATCATTTCTTAGAACTTTGTAATATGCTCATACTATCAATTAAAAGCATATAGAATTTTATTATTAAAAATTAATTTTAAAATATTGTGGATAAATGCTCAAAAATGAAATAGTAAACAAAACAGGAACAAATATGCAAGCATTTCAGCACTTACGTTGGCATATCGACTAAATCAGAACAATCCTTTCCTGGCTTTGAAAGCCGAGAACGAACTGTTTGCCTTTCATGGCCCATCGCTTGATAGATATTGACATGACATTCGCTAGGTTGTAGCGTAGAACAGGAATGAAGGATGCAAGAGGTTGCACAATCACCCTCTGAATCGTAAACTTGAGATTCTATAGCGCCTAAATATCGCAGTTATGTGGACAAACTTATTCAGAGACGCGTAGTCAAATTCTGAACCTTTGCTTAGTATGAATAATGTAACACAATCATGCGTTTTGTTAGCGTGATTACTGAATTAGCGAAAATTGATTGATCGATGATTGAGATGGCTCAGGCTCTGCAGGGATATTAAACTAGAAGGTGAAGATGATAAGGATGAGGACGAGGACGAGGAAGAGGAAGATGATGACGATGAGGATGAGGTTGAGGATGAAGATGAGGATGGTAGGTGGTGGAATTGTTTCAGCAGGCACGGTGGAAGCTGTCCAACTCTGAAAGAGAAAAATAAAAGATTAGCCCGAAGTCTTTGGGTTCATTCGGTATCGCAGCAGTTTGACGGTGACTGACACAGATGTGGAATTTTGTCT
Organism: Bimastos eiseni; assembly: GCA_959347315.1. Lineage (NCBI taxonomy): Eukaryota > Metazoa > Annelida > Clitellata > Crassiclitellata > Lumbricidae > Bimastos > Bimastos eiseni. The sequence continues at coordinate 43,406,890 of OY365809.1, read as the reverse complement.
ATGGCATCCTCTTGCTTAATCTTAGCCAAATAACCGGAAAGCTATGCAAATACGACATGGTGTTAAGCCCAATTATGAAGCAACAATGGGGAAGAGGACCCTACCAGTGGAAACGACTGGAATGCAGATTATAATAGAGAAATTTAGACAGACAGTCTGACAATCACGTGTAGTCAAAATATCAGAAGCATTGAATATAAAATTATGTAGCATGACAAAAGGTGTAAAGAGGAGTGAGACAGACAAGGACAGAGACGCAACCATATAAATGAACACATATTGAACAGCACAGGCTAGATCAAAGCAACATAGAGTAGTAGAACCGTTAGAACGGGACAGATCAGAGTAGGACAGAAGAGAATGGACAGCTACAGCGGAGCAAACAGAAGAGGACAGAGCCAAACACCAAATGGAACCGGTTACAAATTAACAGGATATGGAGAAATGGAGCTCTACATAAAACTAATAAACTGACCCTCTGATTGACATTATTTACATCCGTAACATAATTGTATGTTTTAGTTTTTAATTTATGCAAAATGAGTTATCTGCAACTAAATGCAGATAGTAGTATTGAAGCTGGATGGTAATTTGAGGACATTATTATTAATGTTTGTAGTTATTTATTATTTATTGTATAAATTATTTAGTAATTATTAATAATTCACTTCCAATTTTCCACCTTTCATTGTTTTCAGTTTTCATAATTATTATCATCATCGTTATTACTTTTAGTGTTACCATTATCGTTATCGTTACTATTATTACGCACCCGTAAAACCCTCAAGTGGAAGACCAAAGCAGATTAAGCTGACAGGCAGATATGGAAAGCTTTAAGAGCATAAGGGTGATTAAGTCGGACATTTGAATCTGTTATCAAAAGAGGCAGAGAATCAACGAAATGAAACCCAATGCGCATCAAGATATTTTCAGCACCAAGTCCCATCGCATAAACTGTGAGGTTTACATATGAAACTTTGAGAATAAAGTGAGAAATTTTGAGAAATTATTGAGCAACTGGAAATAGAAAGTGAGAAACTGTTTGTATTACGTTACACACTTTAGGTATTAAGATAGAAACTTTGAGAATTAAGTGAGAAGCCGGGAAATAATTGAGAAACTCTATGAATAACGTGAGAAACTTTGGGACGTGATAGCCTCTGGTTGACCGACAAAATATTTAGCCAACGGCTGCAAATACGTTTCATATCTACAAAGAGTTACACCGACGTTCTCCTTGATTTAGCATCGTCCAACTGGATCTGAATTTGAAGTCTCGTTTAACCACGTTTATAACTAAAGGCTTTCGACGTAATAACAACGTCTGCTTTGAAAATGCTCAACGCAGTTACTATGGCAACATCTCTATGGCCGATACAAAATGTTCGTGTCAGTATAGTCGCTTGGAAACTGGAACATATGAGGTTTCGGAGCAATTCTGAACTTCGAAAAATAACAGATATGACGTAATTTACCCGTTTTTTTGTATTTGTGACATCACGGTAAAATGGCGTATCATGGCTAAATTTGAAACTGACAAAACGCCATCCATTGCCAGCGTCATGGTTACGTCATAAATGTGCGCATGCTCTTCAAACGCAGAGCATCAACACCGCATAAAGAAGTGTAATGGAAAAAGACAAGAGTAGTCGACCTCGCTCTGCTAATTAATACAGGTGTCGTATATATATATATATATATATAGGTGTCAACAGCCAGTGAGTAAATGGCACCACTCTGTGTTGTGTGAAACTGTAGTGGCTGATGAAGGTGTATTTCATGGTGTGGGAATGATCCCCTAGGATGTCGCATTCATGGTTTCATGCAGCGTGCTGGGGCGCCAAAGTTTCCAAACCCTCCCTTTCAAGGATCACCCGGACCTATGGAAATCCTTCCACTCTCTTGGCGGTAGGGTGTTATTTACATTTCGGGTACATACACCGAAGTTAAGTCACTTGTATCCTCTTGCTATAAGTATGATTTTCAATCCGGGTATCTTCACCGAAGTATGGTCGCCATTCACCCACCCTCTTTGTATTAGTGTGAATCTCCATTCCAGGGGAGTAAATTAAGCCACATTGTACAATAGTGGAACTTAGTTCAGGTGCTTCTTTTCCTCCTTCCAGCCCTTGATGAGACAACTGGCGAATCAAGATTTCATGGGCATAGCTCATGGTCGCTCATTCCATATCTGACGCAATTATCCTGACTCATACTATAGGCGTCTGTTGGCGAGTAACTTCCTGCGATCGCTGAACTGGGTTCAAACAGCCGCCTCGGACCCAAAATCTTTGTATTCATAATAGGCTCGTTGCGGATTGTTCTCCGTAAGAGAAGGGTTATTCGATCACGGCTCTCCTGCTGCGCCTGGCTCTGATAGGGTCGCTCTTTGGAGCACCTAAATATTATTATGCCGGTCTTTTGTTTGCCTGCAGTAACACTGCGACCGTTGAACCGTTGGCGGAAGGCCCACGATGACGTCACCGTAGAATCAGATGACTTGAGACGCTTTGAAAGTGACGTCACAGCGTGTCATCGTCGTTAGAAGCAGGAGAATCGTCGACGTCATTCTGGATGGACAGATGGCAATCGGACACGATTTCCGGTACGGCGGTGACGTCAGCGGTTGTGAGGTAACGTCCTCCTCCGTCGTGGTGGTTCATCTTGCAGTCGTCAGAGGTCGTGATTAGTGACGTCGGTCGCGGACACTTTGCTGCTATGCGCTGTTCCAGTCCTTCCGCTTCTAGATCGAGGTCCTTCCTTAGGAGGTTGAGCTGGAGTATGGAGGAGGAGGCGTAGGCGCGCTGTTTCCGGTTGTCCAGGACGAAGTACTCGGTCAAGGGGCTCTCCTCTCCGCAGCCCTTGTCGAGGCCCAGCGTGCAGGAAGTGACATCACAGACCTCGCCGGTTCCGTTGCCTTCCCAGAGGCCACTGCAGGCACATGGAAGGTTCCGTCTAAGGCCGCAGTAGGGCGGAGGTGGAAAGATCCGACTCGGTGAGGTGCGTATGCGTTCCCCGGAGCCCAGCGGTGCCGATAGACAGTGCGCATAGCAACCGTCTGTGTTGGAGCCGTAGCGGCCGACCAGGGTGCTGCTCTTCCAAGGGAGCTTATCCGGGTGCAGAGCCACGGACCCCGTCAGGTTTCGAACCAGAGACGATGTGGTAAAGTGTTTGTTGGCGAACGGGGTGATCGGGCTTTGCTCTTCACCATCAACGCAAGACCCAGTTGCTTTCCTATTCAATGGTCAATCAATCAATCAATCAATCAGTCAATCAGTCAACCAATCAATCAGTCAGTCAGTCAGTCAGTCAATCAATCAGTCAGTCAGTCAGTCAGTCAAATAATCAATATAAACTTCCTATAGCGCCCTTCAGTATACCTACCGAGACTCGCTTAGTATAACAAAATACTCGATTTAGTTCCAGGGCCAGTGTTACAGTACACGTCTTAAGCAACCTCCCAGTTATCTGAAATTCTGTAATCGATTTAAAACCATCCCGGGAGATAGCCTGCATCTGATTCATATTAACTCACCCCTACCGTTAACATTACCCCTTTCTGATATTGTTAAAACGATAAATTCTTGTGATTACAACTGATGGTACGTTTATTTAATAATACAAGTGAAACAAGCTTGAAAGCCGTTCTTAATATCTGGAGAGAGGGAAAGAGACAGACAGACAGACAGCGACAGTGACAAAGAGAGAGACATAGACAGAGACAGAAACAGAGAGAGAGAGAGAGTGTGAGAGAAAGAGTGAGATAGAGAGAGCCAGACAGAGACAGAGGCAGAGAGAGAAAGAGAGACAGAGATAGAGAGAGAGAACTAACCTTCGAAGGAACATAAGTCCGATGCATAGAACGAATGCTCCAATCGCCAACGCAATTACGAGAATGATCAACACGGACAGACCTAGCAACCAATCGACACAAACACTGACCACCTACTACAGCAAAATTCTTAAAAGATCCGTTAGAGTTTTCAATTCAGCAATGTAACAAAGTTATCATTCGGCAACTTTTATTACGTATTGGCAGTGTTGTATGCAAGACTTTAAACTTCAAGACCAAGACGAGACCGAGACAGTGAGATGCCGAGACCGAGACACTAGGTTCAAAACAGTTCGAAACAGTAAAAGACAAGTGATCCTATATAAAAGGCTGTAAAATACTGATGTATCAGTTTTCGGGAATAAGGTTCATTTGTAATTTCAATTTGAAACTTAAATATAATGTATATCGTACCAATTCTCAAGAACAGTTTTTATATTGCCGAGTTTTATCTTTTTCGATATTTCTTTTTCGACCTATCTTCTGAATAGTATAAAGAAAGCACGTCTGAAATCTTCTAGACGATTTTAAACAAGCAAATTTGATACCAAATACAAAGGAAATTATAAATTTGAGCACATCCTTACTCACCCTGAGAAACTCGAAGTTGTTCCGATCGTTTCGGTTATGGTGGTTTTACATCAATGACAAACTAACAGACAATAGCTATTGTTTGTCAATAGGCCTAACTTCAAATTGCGTAAACGCAAACTTCACAATTTCAGGTTCTCTCTCAGACATTTTTCTACTTTAAGACAAATAAATTGATTTCAGTGTCATGTGACTCGCGCATTAACCAGAATGACCATTTCTCGTACATTCCGGTTTCAGTTTCTAGCGTAAGATTCTAAAACAGTTAACGCAAAGCTTATTGAGACCGATTGTTCGAGACAGAACAAGACTTACACTTCAAGAGACAGTTTCTAAAAGTTAGAGACACTACCTCGAGATCGAGACAGCAAGCGACCGAGACACTGTCTCGAGACCATACAACTCTGCGTATTGGCTTACTCATCTGTTAGTACCACCCAGTAAGAGTAGCACGATCAGAGAACAACTGAATTATGTAACGGAGTGGTATAAGTGCTCCAATCTGAGTGTTAATCAAGGAAAGACTCAGGGGATGGTGGCTCCGTGTCGTCCAGGGCTGGGGGAAAGAGATCTTCCCGGGAGAGGACACATCTGCGGGTGTTCTAAGCATGATGAATCTGGGATTGGCCCGATTGAAAACCTAGGTTTTGAAGAGTATTAGAATAAAGCGCATATGCATCCAAGCAAAACAGTTCACCCATGAGACTGAAGACCAACTCGATGTGGTCGAGACTGCACGACCGAATTATCCCTAGGGGAAGACAACTAAAGCAAGGAAATGGTTTCTGACAAGATAATAATATGTATTAATATGTTAATTAAATGTGATGAAAATCAAGGTGTGGTATAAGCAGTTGGTCAGAATAACAATATGCTTGCTTGCTTACTTACTTACTTAATTCAGCAACTTCATCAAGTTTCATTTCTGTAGATTCTTGACGTCTTATTCAATAGCGATTAACACTAAATTTTAATTATCCAAAATGCAAAAAACCTACTGAATAAAAATTCAACGAATTACGCTTCTTATAATGTTGAAAATAGGAAAAGAACAAACATAATAAAATAACATCTAAATTAAAATAACTAATTAATGATTGCAATCCTCTAGTAATGCATGTAACAAAATGCAATATAATTTCTGCTGTGTGTAGTCAAACTGACTAGTAATAATAGTTTCACGTAATCTGTACGTCAGAGTGCTTCTATGAGCCGCATCGTTTGGTTGCTATGGTTACAACGCAATTGACAACGGAATGGGTTGCTATAGTTACCATACGGAATTGACATTCCAGTTTTGGCGAGTTTGTCAACATTCGCGGCGGAATGAACTACAAAAGAAATCGCATAAACAAGGAATAATTATGGCGGTCATTTCTGTCAACACAAACTTATTTCTCTTCATTTACATTCTGTCTTTCGTTCGCACATGGGCTGCGTAGAGAAGTTAACTTAATTACAGGAAAAGGATTCCGTATCAATATTATCAGCAGATTTATCGGATTTGAATTTGTTTCACAGACATAACACATATGCAGCAAGTCATACGGAAATACACACAGACAGACAGACAATTGAGGATTGGCGGTGAGGATGCGGTCTTGGATGTATGTTTGTGACCCATAGTGTGATTGATAAAGAATGTACTTACTTACTTGAACATGTAGGCATGCAGACTATTTCGGCAGATACACATATACAGGCGCAGGTGTATAGATTAGGGTAAGTGATCGCATGGATAAGGGCAGAACATTGTGTTGTATTGCATTGTATTTATATTTTTCTAGAGCGCTTCTAGTATAGCGAACCGTTCAGAAGCGCTGCCAGTGCGCTAGGCCTCGCCAGAAGAAGTACGTTTGAGAAAAGCAAATTGTATGGATTACAGTAGGAGATTGTATGGATTAGGATAGGATTTTAATGGATTAGGGTAGGTAATTGTATGGACTAGGATAGGTGATTGTATGGATTAGGATAGGAATTGTATGGAATAGGGCAGGGAATTAGGATAAGTGATTGTATGGATTAAGGCAGCGAATTGTATGGATTAGGATAGGTGATTGTATGGATTAGGGTAGGGCATTGCATGGATCATGGTATGAAAATGCAAGGATTATGGTAGATTATTGGATGGATCAGAGTAAGTAATTATATAGCGCCTCTACTTCCGGTGCAGTTCCATTTGTCTCCGATCCACTTGTTGTCCTTGCATTTCATCTGGTGAACATCTTTGCTAAAGTTGCACTTAACGGTCAGTGAGTCTCCACTTCGGATGTACCAGGCGTTGTGTAACATCGGAAGATCTGGACATCCAATGGCTAACCAGATAACGAAAATACGCTTCTTATTAATAAAAAATCAATTCTGATTAATTACTGCATTTTTTTAATAAGCGCGCAAGGTCAGTAAGGCAGAATCTCATTTGAGAACAATATGTTCATAATCGTTACACGAAGACCATAAGCAGGTTCAATACGACAAAATGTATATTCATAAATGCAATATGTGACAAAGAGGACGCAGATTGGAACTGCCGTACTTTAATACATTTCCGTTGGCTCACTGGTCAAATATACTATTGGGATCATATCCTAATACTGTAATAGCCTTAATGCTCGTTCCAAGATCTTTCCTGTGCCCTTTCTAGACATGATAAATAATCATGTTCCTCAGATCATATCTATAGATATTACTGCAATGAACCAGACACTTAGTACTCTCTTATGATATTACATCGTTCTAGTAATTTGGTTTCTTGCTCTCCGTTTGTTTTGCTACTTATCGCCTCTGTGCGCGCAGTTGTTGCAATGTCTGAGCGTTGGTCTTTTTCTAATGAAGATAACTCACTTACTTCCATTTAAACCAGCACTGAATGGTTATAGTTTTCTGCCATGAATAGGCGAACCACCCAGATCAAACTGACCTAGCGAGAAGGCAACAAGGAATCTATATTATAGAAATAGTTAGGGCTTCTCGTCAAATATCCGTGTACACGTTTTACTCTTAATCAGATATCGCCTCAATCTAAAATGCTGCTTATAATTTAAAATATGATGTTCTAAACATACGAATGCTCTTATTCATTTTTGCTGACATAGTTATTCGTCAATTTATCTTCATAACTAAAAGTTAACGAACCAGCTTGTTTTGCCAACAAAATTTGAGAAGTCCTTGCTTCCGATTATCGCACAAAAACTGGTGGCACGGCGTTAGAGGTGCAGACTGGGTGATTGCCGAGAAAGGGGACATTGATTAGAACATAAATTTCAACCAAGCCGCCAACTTTGGTCGAGCGCCGTTGAATATGAGCGGCGCTATAAAAATGTTCAGTAACAGTTGCAATTACAATGTGGGTGTGCTTTCAAATATGTTAATTACCATCGAACGCGACCGTATTCAGATGCAAACAAACAGTTTTCACATATTTACCAAATTCGCGAAGCCCACTTAAGAAATATTGGAATGCAATTGAGGATAGAGTAGTGATCGGAACACACAAGAATTTTTGAAATACTGTATCCCTTTAGCTATGAGCCAATCTATAAAGATGGCCTGATAGTCAAAACATGGGACATCTTGGTCAATGGATATTAGTTGCACTCTTGTGCCGATAGTAGTCACTAAGTTGGAGATGAAAGTACGTTCAACGCCATAAGAGTCTTAGTCGTTATCTGAAACTCTAAACTTGGACAGCAGCATCTCATTCACCGGCGTCACATGAGCTGTCCAAAGATGCCAAATGTAGATACAAGTGGGGTTGCTGCCCAGGGAAAGCAGAGGGAGGCGGTTGTGCTGCTGAGGATAGCGAAGAGCATCATTAAGCCCAGGAGTTAAATGAGCTACAACCAGCGCAGTAGTGTCTGTTAAGTTTTATAATGGCATCTTGGTTTTCTGACGTCTAAGCCTATATATTAAGCTATGCACAGTCAGCCAACCCGAAACGGTCGATTGGGTATATTCCCAGAGATTAAGAGACCAACAGACAGAGAGACGGAAAGAGAGGGAGAAGGTAAACGAGTGAGGAATAGACTGACAAAGAGAGACATTATGGAGAGAAGGATCTAGAGTGCTAAGTGGAGCTATTGACGTCACCAGATCCATCAACAGTTGTCGGGTGAAATGACCAAATCGTCCAATTCATCAGGCTCATCGAGAAATAAGATGATGATGAAAAAGAAAAAAATGAAGAAGAAGAAGATGAAGAAGAAGAAGTTGATGAAGATGGAGACGACAAATACTTTCACTCCATCGAAGATGCTCTGCTGCAGCAGTCGGCAAAATCTCTTTCTTCTTATTCTTTGCGTGTAATCTCCGTCTGTCTGTCTGTCTGTCTGTCTATGTGTCTGTCTGTATGTCTCTATGTCTGTATGTCTCTATGTCTGTCTGCTGTTCTTCTCTATGTGCCTGTGTCTCGTTCCCTGACTTGTTCCTTGCTGTTTTTATCTGTCTACACGTCCCTATATAGGTCCCTTTCTGTCGTGTTTTCTTTTACCATGTCGTTACTTAAGAGCTTTGTATCTTTCTCTGCCTCTGTCTGTCTGTCTGAGTTTCTCCATCTGTCATCTCGCATGCTTTTTTCCTGTCTTGGTTTCTGTGTAGTTTTATATAATATGTCTCAATTGTCTGTGTAATTATATCTCTGATTTTGTGTATGTCTATTTTTGTGTAGATATCTATACCTGTGTTTCTTTGTAACCCTGGACGTATCTGTACCTATCTCTCTTTGTCTGCATCTTTCTCCCCTCTGCCGCTGTCTCTTCTATTGTATGTCTCTCTGTCAGCATATCTCTCTGTCTCTCTGTCCTCTGTCTCTCTCTCTGTCTCTGTCGTTCGCTCTGTTTCTGTCTCTCTTTCGTTCTCTCTCTTTCTCTCTATCTCTGTCTCTGTCTCTCTCCCCCTCTCTATCTATCGTCCTCTCTGCCTCTGTCTCCTACATTGTCTATATCTCTTACGCTACCTGTTTCCCCAGTTCTACCTAATCCCTGTCTAAATGTCTGTCACTGTTTCTCTACCTGTGTCTGCGTATTCGCCTCTGTCCTTGTGCCTGTGAGTGTGGCGGAGTGGGAAGACATAGCGAGAGTCCTGAGCTCAATACGTCTCAATTAAACGCTACTCCATCTCAACGTCGCTCTCCTGACAACGCTTTCCACACCATTCAGTGCACACGCCAGTTACAAACCGTCGCAGTCTGCTTGTCTCTCCAAGTCTGTCTATCTGTCCGTGTCTATATGTCTTTACGAACCGCTGCCTCTACCTCTCTTAGTCTTTACCTCACTGTCTTCATATTTCATCATTCTCTTCTGTCTGTCTCTGACTATAACTTCCATTCTCAGTCTGTCTGTCTGTCTGTCTGTCTGTCTGTCTGTCTGTATGTCTGTCTGTCTTGATGCCGCCATCACCTCCTTCCACTTGTCCCTCTCTTCCAATCTCTTCATTCTCAATTTCATTATTATTTTCTGTCTTTTACTATAAGTTTCATTCTCGAATGTCTGGCTGTCTTTCTGTGTGTCCGTCTGTCCGTTCCTCGCAGTCAATCTCTGTGTTAAGATATTGCCTCAATAACAAAGGATGCGAACTCAGATGGAAAATCAAACCTTAGTCGCTGCTCCAATGACTGTCAGTTGCCCTTTGTAGCCCAGAATTCAACCAATCTCATTTCGAAGCTCAATCGAAATCATTGGATCTTATCCAGTTGTATTCATACGTACGTACATACATACATACATACATACATACATACATACATACCTACCTACCTACATACATACGTACGTACATACATACATACATACCAACCTACCTACATACATACGTACATACATGCATACATATATATATACATACATGCTTAAATACACACACATACATACATACAAACATGCATACATACAAATATACATATATATATATATACATACAACATACACACGCACATTCACACACAATGTCACGTGTCTATACTTGTATACATTCATGTTTGTAGGTAGACATGCACGAGTGCGTGTGTTATGCATATCTGTATGCATGCAAATATTTATATATAAAAGGATGGATGGGTGCATGTATGAAATTTTACGTAGAACGCACGTATGTATGTATGTATGTATGTAAACACCAGTAAGTAAGTATGTACTTTATTGAACCGCTTGCAAACGCATTGCGGGCACGTCACAATAATGAATGAGCAATTAAATAATATTATTCACAAAATAATCATGACATGTATTGTATACGTACGCATTAATTTATGTGCATGTATGTATAATTGTATATATGTTCGTTAGTATGTATGCATATATATGCATACGTGTAAATATGTATGAATAAATGGAGTATGGACGGACGGACGGACGGACGGATGGATGGATGGATGGATGAATAGATGGACAGATTAAAATGGTCGTATTTTGTGATACAAAGGGATGGCTATTGCAAGGTAGTCATCGTGGTCATCGTGGTCTTTGAGCCATTGGCTGGCGACTGCTCTGAACGCTGCTCTGCCTCCGTCGGAAATTAATTTCGACAAATTAGGATTCCGTTGGGTCCTTTGTACGGGATTAAGCCCCCGAGAGAAGGCCAGCTGCGTGCAGTGGGGGTGGAGGACACACGACGCCCAGTCCCCACTCGTTCCCCCATCGTCCTCTTCTGGTGGAGGAGATGGGGACCCGGTGAGGGACAAAGAGAAACGACCGGGCTACGTGCGACGTCAACATCGCTTGCTGATGTTGGAGTTTCTGCTACAGAGACTGGGATATGCCTTCGATGTGAACAGCCAATTTTGTACGGCATAGCATATCTATTATATGCGAATGATCATAGGTGTTTATGCAGAGCTATATGAATATTAAGTGTATCCACAAAGCAAGAACCATTTGAGGAAAACATTATAGAGAAATTGCAGAAACATCGGTCTAGCAGAGGCTATACTGCTCGGTATAGGAATAGTATCATAATCTCTAGACTGTAAAAACACCATTTGAAAGCATGGCGCAGGGCACCAGCCTATTTACGAGCGCTGAGTCTAATCATTGTACTAAAATTGGTTGTAAGATGGGTAGTTCGAGAGATTTTGACGTCCAAGTACCAGATATATAGACAACACGCGTGTTATCCTAGCTGTATGCACAGTTTGGGTGCCAAGACTGCGACTGTAGTCTGCCTCCAGTTTTTGAAAACGGATTCGTTCGACGAAATACCGCAAATAATAATTTGCACGAAAAAGTGTCTTAGTAAGATTAGACTGTTAGAAGGTCGCTTGGAAGAGTCCAACGGAATCCAACGATATGACGGACACTTTCTGGCGCAATTTCGAAGACGCGTCAAAGGTAGGCCTATAAACGGACAGACATTTCTCTGGATCAAGTCATCGAGATCGTGGACTCTTCTAAGTCTAAACGGATAAATAACAATGAGGATGACGCTCATAGGACAGGCCTAAGTCTGTCTATTCAGATGCACGCATTCCGCACAGCATCAAAGCGCAATCCAACGCATTAATCTCCAGTCCCAAACCGCACGGAAATTAAGTGATGCCAGGCTATTGCGTTCCCAGAGCGATTTGGGCGGCGATCGTGCGGCAGATTCTGGAAGATTTCGACGAGATATTCTCCAGAATTATTTATTAGCCTCCGATTGCTGAGCCGCGACGGACTGATCGATTTTGCCAACGCACCTGGGCCACATGACAGAGAACAGCCAACAACTGTTCATCACGCGGGCGCACAATTACCCGCGCATTTACCTCGAGGGGAGGGGCACGGAACGGCGAAAGGCCGCCGAGCAGGGAGTGATCGATGCCAGCTGGGACAGCGACTGACAAATGCGGAGACAAGTGGGACGAAGAAGGAAAGGGCGCAGGGGACCAGCGGAACGTCGGTGGAATCGTGGAAAAGATAAGTGGGATCATTGACGGAAGAGCGAGAACGATTGAGAGTGTGAGTGTGAGCGTAAGAGTGGAACTTGGACAATTCTGGGGCTCTTTCCATGTTAGTCTTTAAAAGGATGCCATGTCCAACCTGGTCCATAAATGCAGCTTTAAGCGGTTTGAATCATTTCTTGCCTATCATGTACACAATGAAAAATATGAATTACGATGTTATTATTACTTATAATATTTTTTAAAATAACATTTATTAATAACAACATTATCGTTATCATCATCATCATTAGCATCATTATTGTCATAATTATTTATATAAAAATAATAATAACAATAATAATAATAATAACGATTGTTTGGGAATAAATAAACTTGTAATTCTAAAAACCTAAAACCTGAACCTAAACCTAATAATAGTAATAATAATAAAATTAATAATAATAGTAGTAGTGGTAATAAGTAAAATAAATAAATAATTTAAATAATAATAATAATAACAATAATAATAATAATAATAATTATTATTATTATTATTGCTATCATTATGTTTTTAATTTTTTTAAATAATTTTAGGCCCTGAGTTTCTTCATGTCCCCAGGGACTTAGTCCTCGTCTTCTGGGGTCAACGGAAAAGTGCACATGAAAGCGACTAGTAATTATTATTATAATGGTTGTTAATATTTTTATTGTTATTTTTTAAGATTATTATTATTTTTAAATAATATGATTATTATTGTTATTATTATTACTATTACTATTTTTATTATCATCATCACTACTTTTATTATTACGTTATTATTATAATTATTATTATCGTAATTATCCTAAAAGCTTTTTTGTTCTGGGGTTAGTTGTCCTCGATCTTGATACCTTGTCCAAATGTGCCTCGGAATGCGACAGCGTCATATACTGTTACGTGCAAATCGAAAGGCTCTGGTAAAGGTGTCTCGTCTCGAGTGGGTCCTCTGACACAACTGTCAATCGCCGGCCTAACTCAGTTAGGAAGTCAATGCCTTCTTTATTGATGGGCCCCAAAGTTTCTAGTGCAATTGGAACACAACTGTGCGTTGTGGGGAGTGTAGCGTATTTGGCGGTTTTTCGTGTTGCGGCCGGTTCATGTAATGCGGCGCATGTAATATTATTATTATTATTATTATTATGATTATTATTATTATTATTGTTATTCTCATCATCATCTACACCATCACACTCAACGTCATTTTCATCACCATAATAATTATCAACGCCAACACGACCATCAAAACCATCGCCACAACAATCATCACCATTATCAATATAAAACCTGTCATCACTCAATCACAATCATTATCGTCATCATCATAGCCACCATCACTCTCAAAGAACCACACATTAAACAATATCCTTCGACGGTTCATTGTCTTCAATCGCCCAACCACCACCACCACCTCCTCCTCGTCCTCCTCGTTCTCAGTCTCTCCCTCTATCATTCAACGCATCTGTTCATCTGCTTGCAAGCACTGTGTCTTTCAGGAATCCTCAACTCGCGACCCGGGACAACCAGACTTTCCAAGGAACACGTGGACAAAAAACCGGAATATGAATAAACGCTCCAGAGACGACGTGTTGAAACGCCGGTTATTTGCCGGATATTCTGTCGACTCCTTCTCCTTCCCTTCGCCCGACGCCGACCGTCAGAACCTATTGGACCCCAGAGGGCGCCATAATCGGTCGATGGCCGTCGGCATGCATTGCACGTTCTCGACAAACGAGACTTGCGCTATAAAACGAGGCTTAAGCGCCGCCTTAATGTCACCTGAGAGTAAATGGAGGATAAATCCCGGATGAAAGATGTCCGCTGCAGTCTTGCAATGACAGCGGTAAGTGCTCGATAACGGAATAACAAGGCGAAAGATGATTTGACAAGCCAAGTTAAGGCAATTATCTTAAACTACCCCTTCCTTAGTTTGTCGGACATTGTATACAGCTTCGTCAATACTTGTGTTACAGCGTTGATCTTGCCTTATATACTTGGCTTAATTAACTTTGTTTTTGTGTACCTTACTTAAATTTACTTTACTTTACTTCGTCTGGCTTTGATTCGCTCTACTTAACTTACTTCACTTTACCTTACTTTTCTCTTTTGCTTGATCAACTTTACCTTGTGTAACATAGTTTCAGCATATAATACTCTCTCCTACTTCGCCGTACCTTACTTTACTTTGATCATCAATAGATGAGATATGCTACGCCACATAAGCTTTATTTTAACATTTAGATGCATTTTTAATGCAGCGCTCGGGAATAAACTGGTGCCCCCGCTTGACTTTCAAGTTTCAAGTGTCGCTATATGAAGTTGGAGATCAGGAGTGCGATTACGATTACGATCCAGCAATGTACTTCGATGTATTTATATCTTCCCAGAACGAGGCTGTGTCAGATTGCGGCTGTATCTGATATAGATTGTGTCAGAACGAGGCTACTTCAGAGAGAAATTTTATCAGAAGGAGGCTAAGTCAGAACAAGATTGTGACAGAAACAGACGGTATCAGAACGAGGCAACATTATAACGTGGCTGTTTGGGTACGAGGCTATAATAAGAACGAGACTGTATCACAACGAGGTGAGGTTGCATGAGAACGAGACGCGCGTCACAACGAGGCTGTGTAAATATGGCCGACATTAGATGATCGTAAAGACGGTAAGATCACGCGACCTTAGGAATGGGAAGATGCGTTAGAGGTGGCAATTTGTTGCGTCATTCTCGACATACCGTTAAACGGACCTTTAGTGTTTGAAGCAAGAGGAACAACTCGAGGAAACATGGAAATTCCTCTACATCGATAATTTCAGCTTATATCGAATATCATACTATACTCGGCATTTCGTCTATACTCTGCCGTCTGGGATTATTCATACAATGCAGAAATAGTGTTCTTCTATTGATACTTCACTACATATGAAATGTGCACGTTATTGTAACGATAAAGCTTTCAAACATTACATGTACTAGGCCTATATGAGATTCTGAGATAACTATATGTATGTGAAGTATGTATATCACAGTATAATCTGACCAAAACCAGTCGTAAGTCGCAACACACGCTAGTGAGATAATTGCAAAATGTGATAAAAAGTAATTATTTTCAATTTATTTTTTTCCAGAAATTGGTGTATGAATATGTTTTAAACACATAAAGACTGAATTTGGTGAAAAATTTAATTTTTAAATTTGTAATGGCCTTCTGTAACAATAATTATAGAATAATATTAATCATAGATAACAAAATAATAATAATAATAATAATAATTATCAACATCATTTAGCTGGTCTCCCTGACGTGGCTTTTGTGGCAACACAAAATTTTTGAAGATTTTTACATTACATTAAATTATGTTATTATTATGATAATTATTATTATTATTATTATTTTTGTTTTTATTATTAATATTGCTGTTATTATTATTGTTATTGTTATTATTAATAGGGGAAGTAGTATGAGTAGTCGTAGTCAGAGGTGTAACAAGGTTTTGAAAAGTGGGGAGGGGGCATATTTCTAAACTATCGCACGAAGCGTAAAAAATTATTCCCCCCCCATTTTTTGAATTTTGCCCCTCCAGAAATTTGAAAAATGTGGGGCACATATTATTTTAACAAAGGTAATCTTAAAAAGCCATTGGATAAACATAAAAAAGAACCGATTGGGGGAGGCACATGGGGGGCACTGAGCACTAAAACTGGGGCTTTGCCCCTCCAGTTTTGAAACTGGAGGGCAGGTGCCCTCTGCCCCCCGCTTGTTACACCCCTGGTCGTAGTAGTAGTATTACTACTATTAAATGAAGAGACACTGTAAAAGGAAAGACAATATTATTACAATAAAATCACGTGAGTATAAAATAAGGTAAGGTAAAAGCGGCCAAATACAAGGAAGGATAAAACCAAGATTGACACAAATGAATAGCAATGAACGAACGTGAATATCAATATCACAATATCAATATCGACCAAAGAACAACGGGAGAGTAAATACCGTGATATTCTAGCATGAAGTGAGGTCCGTAGACGAGATTATCGTTTCGAACGAGACCAATTTCCAATCGATTCGTCACAGTGACGTAGACGACAGACTGACGCATTGATCCTCCGCACACCGTGACGTTTCGCACGGTCCGTATCACTCCACCAGGTCCCGGATGCTGTTGGCCGGGCTCCCGCAGGATGGCGTAGGTGTGGCACTGGGTCGAGGCAGGTCTCGTCAGGCCCTTCTTTGTTCGTACCACCCCAAAGTCGTAGAGGGTCAACCGGACGACCTGACCCGGACTAACCTCGATGATCCATGGGGTCGTGACCCCACCACATCCGGTCATCTCGGTCACGAGACTCGCAAGATGGCCGCTCTGCGATGACGTCACCGGCGTGGCTTGTGGATATGTGCAGAAATCGGTGGAAGTTTGTACTGACAGTAAAACCAATTCAATCGTCATAATTATGTTTTCATTGTCTCATCAGGCTTTGAATAATTCGATCGTCAAATCAAAGCAGTAGACATTATACGAATTAATTTATTAGGTCTGCATAAAATCGGATATTTTTGCATCACTGATTTGTCCATATGAGTCGTTTATTGCATCAATTCGTTATCTAACCACTGGGTATAATGTTCTGTGCCACAATATATTATTTCCGTTTAATTTCAAACTGACTATCCGCAGTATGATTATGATTAGAAACATACTAAGAAAGAAAGTTGACAAGTTATAACAGGCGTCGATCTTTACAGTCGGCAGCCTCGACTGACCTCGACGATCCAACGTACTCATATTTCAGCCAGCGCAGCCAGCTATAGTCAAAGGACTAGTGAAACTTACGGGAAATAAGAGAATGGAACTTACTTTCTCAGCTCTGTTTGCATTATCCATTACTTTAATATCCAGATTTAAAGGTTTGTTGCTTTAAATCTTGACCTCGGTCATCAGTAATAAAATAGTTGCCAAAGCAAAGGTTCTACACGCTTCGCTGTCTATTATAATTATAACAGACTACATGTATCTGTCCATTATAAAACAAAATAACCTAGTTGAACGTTGGACGATTGCAACACAATTGGTCGTCTCTGACCTTTGACGCATTTGTGTCCTATCTCCAGATATGGTTTGAGGTCGTCCGGACAAGGCTTGTACTTGGCAAACTCTGAGTCTGGGATTCGAATCTCGCATCGTCTGCGACCGGAACAGCGCGAATCGGCCAGCTCGATGACGTCGGCAACGCAGCCCAAGTGACCGTAGTCCAGCTTAACGCACCTGCTGATACGCATCCGCCCGTAGCGCGCATGCGTAATAACGATCACTTCGTCGACTGCGCATGCGGCGTGGAAGGTTTCAGTTTCGCAGAAGGAGACGTACTTGTCGGGAGACTCTGTGAAAAGTGAAATATGTGAATGGATATATATATGCGAATGGATGGATAGATGTATTGATTGATTGGTTGTGTGATTGATTGATTTATTAATTGATTGACTGATTCATTGGTTGATCGACTGGTTGATTAGTTTGTTGGTTGATTGATTGGCTGGCTGGTTGGTTGATTGATTGACTGAATGAATGATTGACTGATTGATTTATTGATTACCAGATCTACACCTTGACGTCAATTCTACAAGCAGAGGCTGAAATGTCTCATGTGATTGTTGATGTTTTGTCCCACCACATCCACCGATGACACTTAAATACATATCCAGTGTACATTCATTGCATTGCATCGTATCCGCAAATTTTCATAGCGCCATCGACAGTTCTACATCAATCGGAGGCAATGATCCCTTTGAGAAACCCATGGAAAATAAGGTTGTCTTTAAGCAAGGTATTCAGAGAGACCCCAATTTGATGCAACGAACAAGCGTACAGTTTTTGCGCTCATAATAATACCCTGAACATCAATGCAAGAAATTTTTTGTGTAGAATAATTTATAGCATTCAAAGATACATGAATAGTGAAATGTAATTAATGAGTATTTAATCACCACGGAAGTTCCAAAGTTTATACACAGGCGTATAGATGTAAATTTCCACATTTAGCACATAAGTCGTTCGTTCATCCTTCCCTCAATATTAATCCATTTAGCCGCCGATACGTCCAGCCAGCCATTTATCTTTTCACGTAATTCGTTCTTCAATTAGGCCTACGTCCATGTGATCTTGTGTATTCTAGTAATAATTTATATATTATTGTTACTCAAATCTGGTTCGGGAACTGTGTTCCTTTTTGAGAAATCGTAATACTAACAAATAGCATGTCGCAATTTATATATATAAAAAACGTGCAAGAACTAATATTATACACAGAGGTGTATATATAGGCCACATTATATATTAATGCATATATAAATATGTAATAAAAAAATATGTTATATATAATACGTTTATTGCGATACCCAAAAGTGTCGTTGATGCATGATATGTGTTGCTGAAAGCGAATGAGACAGACAGAAGGAGACACGAAGGGACAGACAGACATACGTGCAGAGGCAGTGACAGATACACGGTCGCTGGGAGGCAGGCAGTGAGACAGGGAGACGGACAGAGGCTGGAAGGAAGCCATTTAAGAGGAATCGAGTGGAGTGGTAAAGAACTCCGTTGGGACTTCACGTGAAAGCTGGAATATGGATGAAGACTGCGGACGAATACCAATCAGTCCAAGCGACGGAAAAAACAACAGAGGGAAGCAATGGAAAGAACAGGGTGGTTGGGTGGACGGTGGGTGGGAGGAATTTGGGTGGGGCGGGCTGGAATAGTGGGCGTAAGGATAGAAAGATGGATATGATGGAAATGATATGACAGAAAGAAAGAAAGAACAAAGAGATTGAATAGATGAAAGAAAAAAATGTGATCGAACACAAGTACAAGTGGAAAATATAGATGGGAAAGGAAAAGCATGAAAAAACTTAGGTTTAGAAGAAATTCAACGATCTCCTATAATAGATAGGAAAGAAGCGAGACAGAAGCCAGCAATCAATTATAGGGCCTACATGAAAGTCTCAATATAGAGAACTTACAAAACTCAGGAATAAGAGACTGGGATACAGTACAATCATTATTAGAGAACCGATGTCAAAATGCTAAAGAGAGACAGAGAGAAAATATAACATATAAAGAAATAGATAAACAGTCTGGCAGACAGACTGATAAACCGATTGATTATGTATATATCTATGCATATATGTGTATATCATTAACAGGTAGAGGGATTGATAGATAGATGGATGGATGGATGGATGGATGGATGGATGGATAGATAGATAGATAGATAGATAGATAGATAGATAGATAGATAGATAGATAGATAGATAGATAGATAGATTGATAGATGGATTGATAGATAGATAGACTGGTTATGAATGTAATCAATG
>OY365809.1:43362206-43382206 GCA_959347315.1 Bimastos eiseni | reverse complement strand
GTCAGCTGAAGGAATACTCCGACGTAATCTCCTATTTTATTTATGTACGTGGGAGTCAGTGGAAGAGTTCGCACAGGGTTAGTTTCTCTCCCTCTTCCTGTCTGTCTCTCTATCTGTCTGTCTGCATGTTCGTCTGCCCGTCTGCCTGGTATCCTTTCCGTATCCTTGTATGACTGCCTGCCTGCCTGCCTACGTGATGGTCTACCTGTCGGTGTGTTAATCTGACTTCATATATCTCTTTGTCTATATCTGTGTGCCTGTCTGTGTCTGTGTGCCTGTCTGTGTCTGTGTGCCTGTCTGTGTCTGTGTGCCTGTCTGTGTCTGTGTGCCTGTCTGTGTCTGTGTGCCTGTCTGTGTCTGTGTGTCTGATCGCCTATATGCTTGTGTTTCATCCTGTTCGCTTCTGTAGGCTGCTGCCTACCTTCCCTGTCTGGTGGCTCTCCTTGCGAAACCCCTCAATCCATCTTATGCTTCTCAGACTCAATCACCTAATACTTTGCATAATCATAATTTGCATATTTCTAATAATGCATATTCGTAATTTGCATATTCGTAATTTGCATATTCGTAATTTGCATATTCGTAATCTGCATATTCGTAATCTGCATATTCATAATTGGCATATTTATGATACAAACGAACAGAAATGTAATGAAATGTGCGATGAAGTGTGACATAAAGTCAACATCTCTGTTACACTAAAATCTCGCTGCGTCCTTCGCCAGGTATTAGCACGAATTTCTCTTAAAGAGTCTCTCAACCGTCTGAACGGACTGAAGATCGGATAAACAAACAAATAGTCTCATTGTTTGTACGCCTGTCATTGTCTCTGTATCTGACTGTCTGTTTCTTCCTCCTCCTCCTCCTCCTCGTCCTAATAATAATAATAATAATAATAATAATAATAATAATAATAATAATTAATAATAATAATAATAATAATAATTATTATTATTATTAATAATATTATTAATATAATAATAATAATAATAATAATAATAATAATAATAATAATTAATAATAATAATAATAATAATAATTATTATTATTATTATTATATTTCTTATTAAAAACTTTACGTTAATTTTAAAACTGATAGGGGGGGTCTAACAAGGCAGTATGATTATAGAAATTGAATGAACGAATGATGACAACTGCATGCATTGATTTTAGCCATAGACAACCCTGTAAGGCGCCCATCACATACCGTTATACATCGAGTTTAAGCAACGTCATCGCCCAGTGAAAGAAAGACTAGTCAACCTAAATGGGAATGCGGAAATCAAACTAAGTTCCTCAGCTCTGCGTCCCCACTAAACCCCCTGTCTCTGTCTTTCTGACTCTGTCTGTCTTTCCCTCTCCGTATCCGTCTGTCTGTCTGTCTGTCTGTCTGTCTGTCTGTCTTTTACGTGTCACAGACCCGTTTTTCGTCATCATCACTCAATCCATCGTCTCCAAACATCTTCCCACATACTCTTTAAGTCTATCAGCCAGTCCTCCCCATTCTCCCCATCATCCCTCCCCATCATTCCTCCCCAACCCACCCCATCCCTCTCCTCCCCTCACACACCCGCCGCTCTAAGTCCGTCTTCCTTCCCGCAGGATTAGAACCGACGTCACTCGAGTTCTTGGCAAATAAGTCGTTCCTCGCCAGACCATCGTCGATATATCTTAAGTAAAAACCGCTGTCGCTGACATCAGCAGCAGCAGCCGAGCATCACATCTTACTTCTTCCACTCTCTTCACTTCGCTACAGACGATGTCCATCGCTTCCTCCAATCACACACTTCATAATTTATGCGGCTTGTCTATGTGACTACACGTCTGTGGCGTCTCTCTTAAGAAGAGCAGTCCTCATACTCAGCGACCACGGACTTGTATTGGAGTAGAGTGAGACTATATCGGCGGTTCGTGCTGTTTATTTGTTCGTATATTGCCAGCGTATACTATACACTGTGCTACCACTATTAGTATAGTACTCCCATTGGTCACAACGTGACACCACTATTTTCTACAATATCAACTGTATAACTACTCACAATAACAGAACTTCATTCGTTCCTGATGAGGCCACCTTTCCATTCACTCACGCATTCAATCATTCATTCACTCACTCTCTCCTCCGTCTGCTGTTCGCTACTTTCTTCGTTGGTTCGTTCATTCATTTTTCCTTCAATCGCTTCCTCTACAAAATCTTCATTCAGTCTTTCACTGTTAGTCAGTCGGTCGGTCGGTCGGTCAGTCAGTCAGTCAGTCAGTCAGTCCGTCAGTCCGTCAGTCAGTAAGTCAGTAAGTCGCCGCCTCGTCGAAACATCGGTAAACAATCGTCAGCGAGGACCTACGACCAATTTGCCCGTCGAGCATTAGAGGCATTAGAGTTAACGCGACGACGTTGATGTGTGCTCCTCCCTCTACCTGCCGCACGCTGCGCCGAACCCTCTGCGCCACTCCCCGTTCCATCCCTCCCACCCTGGAGGCACCATCGCCAGACTCCATCTCTGATGTGACGTAATTGCACGATCGGTTGAGCTCTATCAATTACTGGTCAGCAGAGGGCGAGCAGAGACTATGGCAGCCAAAGGAACAGTCAGCGTCAGCAGGAGCATTGGGAGCATTTGGAGGGTTGAAACATTTGTAGTTTACGGATCCTTTGAAGCCTTTGGGGATTTGTTGTATGTGGACTCTTGGGAGCATTTGTAGCCTCTGAAGCATTTGCAGTTCGTGTAGCCTTGGGAATTTGTTTTCTGTGGAGCCTCGCGAGCATTTGTAGCATTTTAAGCATGTGTAGTTCATGTAGCCTTGTGTATGATGAGTCACAGGTTGAGCCCAACGAGCCTTCGTATTTTATACAGGCTTCAATGCTTTCGTTGCAATTATAGAGCTGGAAGTAGAGTAGCCTTTGATGCATTTGAATTAGTTGTTGTCTAGGTAGCCTTTGAAGTATATGTAGCCTTTGGAGTGGCCGTTATCCCTACAGCATTTGAGCCTTGGCATATTTCCATTATTTTTACATCAGAGCACGAAACTGGAACCGTTTCAGAAACTTGTTCCTTCCTAATGAAAACCAGAAACTTATCCTTCCCAATGCGGAATATATTTCTCTGTCTCATCGCACGTGGTTTACTGCAACCGATGTCAACCGTCAAAGCTACCTGTCGCGCAGAGAGAACAGTGAGAAGAACGACCCATAAGGCTGAGCGCCTCTGGCCCGACTAACGACGGGATTAGTCGTCATCGGTCCTAACTTGACCGCTGTAATTCACTGTCGGTCCGATGGACTTAGACAGCGGCTGCGGTTGACGCCCGACGACGGACAAAGATACACACAAAGATACACACAGACACATAAACACATACGCAAACATACATATCCTCACGTATGCATACACACCCAAGAACATGCACACCCATACACGCACTCATGTACACACACCTACAAACACACACACACACTCTCTGTCTCTCTCTGTCTCTCTCTGTCTCTCTCTGTCTCTCTCTGTCTCTCTCTGTCTCTCTCTGTCTCTCTCTGTCTCTCTCTGTCTCTCTCTGTCTCTCTCTGTCTCTCTCTGTCTCTCTCTGTCTCTCTCTGTCTCTCTGTCTCTCTCTCTGTCTCTCTCTGTCTCTCTCTGTCTCTCTCTGTCGCTCTCTCTCACACACGCACGCACACGCACACATGCACACGCACACAGTACTTATGGAACCAGTATCATAAACCAGTCATTTTGTATCAGCATATTAAGCTGGTATTTTCAACCAGGATCATATTCCAATATATTTTTAAGTTTGAACCAATTCCATAGACCAGTGTTTTAAAGCAGTGTCATATCATAATTTTAGACTTATTAGGCCAACTATTATTTTATCAAGTATCATATACCACTACTTTTAAACAAGTATCGCATTACAGCATTTTTTAACCAGTATCATATACCTACAAAAGAAACAGTATAACCTATCAGTATTTGTTAACAAATATCACCTACCAGTACTTTATTATCTCTTCATGAATTTTAATTTTCTTATCGTCGCGAGTGATAGGCTATTTCTTCATCTCATAATGTATTTGGTCCGGAGTACAACTGCACATACTATCATATTGGGTAGGAACTAAATCTTGAACCTAAAGCTGGCGCAATATTTCATAAGTCAGGACGGCAATACGAATGCATTAATCACGTGGATCACACGATGGAAGGAGGGATTGAAGAAAGGGAAGAAGGATAGAAGGATGGAAGAAAGGGTGGAATGATGAATGGAAAGAAGGATGGATGGATGGAAGGAGGATTGAAGAAAGGGAGAAAGGATAAGTGGATGGAAGAAAGGGTGGAATGATGAATGGAAAGATGGATGGATGGATGGATGGATGGATGGATGGATGGATGGATGGATGGATGGATGGATGGATGGATGGATGGATGGATGGATGGATGGATGGATGGATGGATGGATGGAAGAAAAAATGAAAGAAGTAGGGAAGAAAGGAAGGAGTGAAGGAAGGAGACAGGGAGGGAAGGAAGGTATAGTCTGGATGGACGAGTCGGAGGCCGGTCTAGAAAGTGGATGGAGCTGTTGAGTGGTGTTCATTTTGTGGGGTAAAGAAATTATTAATAATTCACTGCATTGGCCTCGTTTTGATCCTCGCCGTCCAGCTTAGGCCGCAGTCTTGAAATATGCAGCTTCTTTGGCACCTGCGTCGCCTCAGTCGATCGGAAGATGGCGCTGTGGACGAGAAAGTGGAGTCAGAGAAGGATTGAGAATAGGAATGCTATTCAGAGGGTCAGTGGACTATGGAGAGAGACACGAAGACTGACCATAGAAGGAAAAAGAGGAATGGAATGAAAGATGAAGAGAGGAAATGAAGAGAGGAAATAGAGATGGGAAGAAGGAAGATTATTATACAGATGGATGGTCAGTTGCAGTGCAGTGACACTGTGTGATAGCATAGATCATCGACTGAGGTTTGGGACTGGCGCTGTCAGAAGGAAGACGAGAAGAGGGTAACTGAAGGAGACTTAACGTGAATGAAAGCAACATGTATGGAAAGGAGGATTCAGGAAGAGGAAGAAACGACAAAGCGAAGAAATGAAAGAAGGAATGAATGAAGGAAGAAAGGAAGGACTTAAGACGAGTAGGAGGAAAGGAGAGAATGATAAAGAAATAGAGGCAGACCAGAAGGAAGGAAAAATAGAACGAAAAATAATGCCAAAACACGAAGATGAAGATCAGTCCATTAAACCCTTCCCTGATGTAGCCATGATCATTATGACCCAGCGCTTTCATTTTCTCAACCTCGGCATACGATGGCGGTTTCCACCTTCCCATCTATCGTGTATACGGTCAGTACATTCATGAGAGGAGAGTTGGCTATGGGATGCAGATGGGGGTGGAGGAGATATTCCATTTGGGGGAAGCGAACACCCATTCAATTCGCTCGGCAGTCCACCGGGGTCCACTGCTAGTCTAATGGGCAGCAAAACTAAAGAACAGAGACAGGTTGCTTTTGAGGGAAGGGGAACTTTATAGGCGGAGACTTTGTCCTGGGTTTGGGGAGGAGAACAGGTCGAAAAAATTCAATTCCCTAACACATGGATGCAGGAAATACGGACGAACAGTGGAAACACTGCAGAAATGTATAATATTTATTAAATGTTCGGAAGATATAAGCGGAGATATATATCTCCTTCACCTGAAATTTCGAAGGTGACCGTCCCCTCCTGCCCCCCCCCCTACCCCAAGTTTCCGCCCCTGGGGAGGTTACATTGCGTCTTCTTTATGCGACCAGTTATCAAACAATCCCTATTTCACAGTGCATGGTTTATTGCATGGTGTACGCCGCAAATTGACAAGTGCCCCGTTGGGTGAGAAGAGTGAGCGCTTAACGGGGGCCTGCTTATGCGGGCAAATTGGCCATCAATGGACAACCGAAAGCAGCTAATTGACCCCGTGACTGTTTTGTGCGTCGGAGACGAGACCCGGCGACACCCGGAGCACGACGAAGGAACACGACCGAGCTCAATCCTATGGTGTAGATGACTCGAATTCCTTGGAGTCCTGCTGGCAATTGCACCATTGGAGGCCGCACTCATTTGGGTATACGTCAGAAGTAATGACCAGAGGGAGAGGAGACTCTGGAGTCTTTCCTTTGGGGTAAGTGGGTCCACTGTGTAGGAAGTCCTAGTAGAAGATGACGGTGTTGGTGACACGATGATGAACAGGTTTATGAGTGGGCGCTATATAAATAGGTTAATAGATGAAGACAGCCGGGGATACAACGCCAGAGACAGACAGTGACATAAAGATACATGTAAGCAAAAACATGGAGCGACAGAAAGGGAGAGAGAAAGACAGGAACGCAGACAGTGGAAATACAGCGACAGAAATAGAGACGAACATACGGAGAGACAGAGACTGATGTATTGATGGACAGCGATATAAACAGAGTGGCAGACAAACAGACAGAGCTTAATTTTCAACTCAGTGATATTCATAATGTTAATCAGTTGCAATCAAATAAATTGAATGTGGCAAAGGAATTAACGCAAAAACTTAGGGCAGCATCGGATTTGTTCCTTCTACATCGAACTCATCTCAAGGTGTCGTATGAAATAATTTCTCATGTATTTATGAAAAACGAAAGGTTAGAGCATTTATTACAAGTGTGTGAGTTAGCTGAGGAGACAACGCTGGAATCTGCGGACAGGACTCTTACGTACCCAATAATATGCGGAATTATTTTCCATATATTTATAGAACAAGTAAGTTAGGCCAAAATAAATGGAATAGACGAAGGGTCTCTTCCCTGATACGTCCTCACAAATCAATATGTATGAATTATGATCATACCAGCTGGGGAACTTGGCGTTGCACGAGTTGAGACAGGTTTGTGACCCTGAAGTGCAGGAAGACGGCGGCCGCGGGTTCGCCAACCCCTCGACTGCGTGTCCAAGGTGCTCCCCGAGCCAACGGCGAAGGTTTCGAGTCAATAGCTCTAAAACTCTGCAAATGCATAGCTGGACAGACAGACAGACGGTACAGAATCTCTTCTTTATAGATATTGAAATATAGCGGTCTGACTGTGCTGCGTTTTTACGACATTGGAATTTGACGATAAATAATACTAGTAAAATTATCACTAAAGGCGGTCCGGGTAGGGTAGGATTGGGTCGGGTCATATACGTAACGGGTCGGGTCGGGTCGGACCAGATATTTGGCTTCAGAAGTCAGGTCGAGTGGGGTATATTTTTGGTGGGTCGGTTTGTGCCGGATCATACATACGTGCGTGCGTGCGTGCGTGCGTGCGTGCGTGCGTGCGTACGTACGTACGTACATACATACATACATACATACATACATACATACATATAAGAGCAAACAGAAGGACAGATATACCAACAGAGAGAGTGGCCAGCAGTGGGATCCATCGTAGAAGCAACTGCCAAACACCAACGTCGCCGACAGAGGGCGTATCCGTCGAGCAAAAGCGCTATATGAATGCACACAGTTGATTGATCCGCATCGCGGCCGAAAATATGTAAAGCGACGACGATAGGACGACTGCATTGGATGGAGGAATAAATATGGCGACCACTGGCCACCGGAAGTAATGACCCTAGTTGGGGATAAATGTCCACTGCTTCGTCTCCGGAATAACCATCAACACTTTGAGAGCTACTCAAGGGCGCAACTAACATATATGGTACGTATATATATATGATCACCAAAATCGATATATATACATGTATATAAACAATTATTTGTATATGTATATACAAATATCTATATAATGTATATGCAATGTTATGCAGTAAAATATTTTTCGCACATGTGATTGTTTATACATAATACATGTCATATATATATATATATATATATACACCATGTATATTACTTTCATGTTTTACACATTTTCATATCTCTCATGTAGTATAGGCCTATTTATTCAACATTAATATATGCACAAGGCATGTATGTCTTTATCTAAAGATTTATATGTTGCCGCCGGTAGATGTGTTAACCAATGTTTACAAAGAGGAAGGATTCAACTGCCGAGGAGTCATAATTTCTTTTATAGAGTTCCTAATTGCTCAGAGGATAAAAAGCATTATGGTATTAATTTTGACCATTGAAAGGCAACAGAGGAGAGCTGCCATTTAATTGCAAAGATCTGTTAGATTGCTAAGTCAAGAAACCGTTTGAAATTCTAATCGTAACCATGTCTGATATAGTTATTTATCGTATCGCACCCGAGAATTTATATAGCGCTTCTTCCAACAATTGCTATTCAGAAGCGCCCTCAGCGTGGCAGCCGCGAGGAAATGGGAGTCTTCAAGCTACGAAGGGACGTGGATAGTACCCCGATTAGAGTTTTACTAAATATACATAGGAGCGACAAGTCTTAAACATAGAAGGGGTCACGATAGCAAAGTCACAATGTTGGGTCACTTCAATCTTTGTTCGGTAATAAGAAGACCGAGTCGATCAGCAGACTGGAGAGGTGACGTATGATCGATATTAGCGTATAGGTATACTCGTGGGACAGTAATTATGTTGCCACTTCAGTATTTAAAAGAAGCTGTATGTACATCATTTATTACATATGTTGAAGGTATTAGTGGGCACCACACTGCACATGTATTTCAGCATGCATATAATATGTACTTAGAATAGACATGTATACGTATATGTTAATATATATATATATATATATATAGACCGCGATGCACATAAACATATGTAAGTTCATATTTAAACTGACAGACAGATAGAGGGACTAATACTATGGCGACAATATATGCATATAGATGTGTACATGTCCGTACATAGGCCTACATATGTTTGTATGTATGTCTGTATGCGTGCATTTTATGTCTATATACGTCTGCATGTATGTCTGTGCATGTGAGGCTCTCTCTATCTATCTATCTATCTCTCTCTCTCTCACTCTCTCTCTATCTATCTATCTCTCTCTCTCTCACTCTCTCTCTCTATCTATCTCTCTCTCTCTCACTCTCTCTCTATTCTCTATCTATCTATCTTTCTCTATCTGTCTGTCTGTCTGTCTCTCTCTTTCTGTCTCTGTGTGTGTTTTCGTGCGTGTGAGTGCTTTTGTGTGCGTGCGTGGTGTGTGTGTGTGTGTGTCCGTGCGCGTGTGTCTGCGTGTGTCAGATGGCTATTTGCCAAATGGATGTCGACGACCATTCCTGTGCAAACATGACGGTCGGCGATTTGTTACTACGGCGACGCTTTAAAACATTCAACCGATAAATCACTCCCGTCTCATTTATATATACAGATAGACTGACTTGCAGACAAGCAAACAGAAAGACAGAAAGACAGACAGACAGACAGACAGGGTGACATAAAGACTGACTCACAGACAGATTTACCACCAGATATACTGATATATATAGATAGGCAGACGAACATACTTGGAGAAAAATCAGAGATGCAGATAAGGCTGTCAACTGGTATCCGGGTGCCGGGATACCCGCCCGAGGCTGACTACCCGGGCATTGAAATCGGTTCTCGGGTGCCAGACATTCCGTAAAAATGCTCAATTCCCTAAATTTTTTAGCAAAATGTCAGCTCAGTCGGTTGCCCGGGTAACCGCTCCGTGGGTCGACGGTTGCCCGGACCGTGATTAAAAAATTTTGACAGCCTTACAGGCAGACAAGCTGACTTACAGATAGACAGACAAAAAATTCTATACACGTAAAAAGACAGCGAACGAGAAAAAAGATGATTAAACAGCAGACAAAAGACAGAAATACAACACAGACACACACACACACAGACAGATGAGCAGACAGGGAACGAGAGAGAGAGAGAGAGAATCACACGAGAGAAAAATGACTTCTCGATCATGTTCGGACCATAACACAGAACAATTTAACGCATATATCGCTGCACTGACCGTGTCCTGTATATAATAAACAACTGTTCGGACGCGGACGTCAGAGACCAATCTATTTAATAAACCCGATCGGCGCATAATAATTCATTCAATTAGTCTAAGTAAATATTGTAGGCCGAGTGGCGTTCTTCGTTGGATCGGCCTCTGCACGAAACGACGCCCCAATCAACGCCATGGAGACAACCACAGCCGACCGACTGACCGAACGACCGAACAACCGACCGATGGACAGACCGACCGACCGACAGCAAGACCGACCGAACGACAGACCGACCAAACGACAGACCGAACGACGGACTGGCCGACCGAAAGACTGACCGAACTACTGATCGAAACACCCACCGAACTTCCGACCGAAACACCGACAGAATGACAGACCGACCAAAGGATCGACTGAACGACAGACCGAACAACCGACTGACCAAAAGACCGATTGAACGACAGACCGAACGACAGACCGAACTACCGAAAGACTAACCAAACCACAGACCGACCGAACGACCGACCAACGCACCGGGCATATTGGACGATATGGTTTTCGTAAATCCTTGTAAAGCGAACGAAAATCTTTTACTTTGCATATAAAAATACACCTACATTATGAATAAATGCACACGTGTGCATTATCGACAATAAGATATTATACGTGTGGAGAGTTTACTGTGTGAGTGAGATTGAAATGCTATCTACGCTGTTAGTTAGTCCACACGCTCATGAATAAGCTGGTGCCCTGCGCTTGGGTTTCGAGCGGCGCTTTAGAAGTCCGGAGTTTACGATAACGATTGCAATTAGGCCTCTGGGATGGTACGCGGTGGCGTAGCAGTATGTTCTGTGCCTTGCAACCGAAGGGTCATAGGGTCGAATCTACTTCAAGCCATGACGACCTTGGATGTTGCACGCTAATGGTTGCCACCAGTGTTGTATGCAAGACTTGGAACGTCGAGACCAAGACGAAACCGAGACAGTCAGGTATCAAGACCGATTCCGAGACCGAGACAGTGAGGTTCCAAGACCGAGATCGAGACCGAGATCTAGACCAAGACAGTTAGATACAAAGACCGAGACCACGACACTAGGTTCAAGACAATACAAAACAGTAAGAGACAAATGATCTTAAGTAAAAGGCTGTAAAATGCTCATGACAGTTTTCGGGAATAAGATTCATTAATTATATCAATTTGATACTTATAATGTAGTATTGCAGTACTAATTCAATTGAGGGAGCACTTATTCTATTGCTGCTTTATCTTTTAGTATATCATTTTGTCATCCTATTTTCTGAATAGTATAAAGAAAGCCTTTTAAGACACGTCTGAAATCTTCTGGACGATTTTTAGTAACCAAATTCCATACCAAATATGAGATGAAATGATTAATTTGCGACATATCGTCTTGAGAAACTGGAAGTTTCAAGATCGCTTCGGCTGTGGTGACTTAGTGGGTTTGCACCATCGACAAACGGCGCGTCACTGCTATTGTTTGCCAATAACTTCACAATGAGTAAACGCAAATTTCACAATTTAGACATCTTAGACATTTTGCACAAAAAGATAATCGACCCGATTTCTATATCATGCGGCTCACGCGTTAACCAGAAAGGCCTTTATAAGAGCTTCCGGTTCGAGTCTACAGAGCAAGAATTTAGGACCGTTTACGCGAGACTTATCAAGACCGCTTGTTCGAGACAAAACAAGACGTTAATTTCAAGGCAGTTTCTAAAAATTCGAGAAATTACCGCGAGACCAAGTCATCAAGTCCGAGGCCAAGACAACCGGTTTCTGAGACCGAGACTGATACACAGAATACTGTCTCGAGGTCATGCAACTCTGATTGCCAGTAACGAAAGCATCGGGAAACTACATCATTCATCTCGTCCTTGGGTGGCATAAAAAGTAAATGGACCTGTCTATGGGCATCATCATCATCATCATCATCAGTAGCATCATCATCATCATCATTATCAGCATCGATAACAACAACAACAAATACGCAAAACTATACGATATAATCATATTTATATGATAGTAAATTAAAATGGATTTTTTCTTAACTTCAATCTTGTACGTTAAATAGCGTCATCGTGAAATCTTTAACAAAGAAATTCGATTTACTGACATTGAGTCCAGATCTAGAAAGCCGTAAACTATAAAATCTGGGGAAATATTCGAGAAACGATAGCAACTGCTTCACTTCTCGTACCATGACAGAGTCAGTCCCAAGCCTGGAGAAAGGAGGAGGGCAACGATGGTCATTTCTGTTGAGACACAGTGTTTGTAGTTTCAAGAACCATTTGAGGCAGCAATGAGTGGCTGGCAAAGACACGGAAGAGTCGAAGAAGAACATTCCGAACATCAATTATTGTAGCTTAACCGATCCTATTCACAACACACGCGACAGTAAGCTCCTCCGCTGTTCGCACTCTAGCAGCGCCAGTCCTAAGCCGGAATAAAGGAGGGGACGATCTTTGTTATCACACGGTGTCACTAAACTGGAACTACAACTGTATCTGCAACAATATTTGTTATATAACTACCGATACATGCGTATTAAGCTCAAGAATTCAACGTAATTATATATAAATAATATATAAATGGCTTATATATAATGGAATTTATATATATATATACATGTGTTTGAACTCAAACAGTGCATGTCTATGTATTATATATATATATATATGCATGTTTTTGTTAGTGGAGAACCATTTGGTCATTCTGTCAGCAGAGGATTGAGGTAGATTAGAGACGACGTGACTCTGGACCTGCATTCCAGCAGAGGCGGCAACAGACCGACCGGTCAACGCTGTATACAAGCAATTAATTTGTATATCACTGAATGAATGACTAAACCTTTGGCGCCATAGCAGTCTAGGAAGTTAGTCAGAGTTGCTGAACGTTATAATGGGAGAGAAATTCAAATATATGAAGATAGAATGTCTGGGTTACGGTCTGTGTATACTTGTATTGCATAAGTGTACGTATGTGTGTGGTGTAATTGTATGAACGTACATGTATGCTTTAAGTTTGCTGTAGCAATGAACATAATTATGTTTGCACTGCATTTATATGTCGTATAAATGTGCATGCGTGCACTGCAAGGTGTTGAAGTGTTAAAAGACGATAACTAATACGATGGCAATAATGAAGATAATTTTTTTTACATTTTTATGACCGAAATTAGATATCGCCCTTCTTCCAAAATGTTTTGCCCAGGAGTGGACATGCCTCAATTGCAGTTGTGCGGCAGAGCAATTGTGCGCGAAGGACTTGCTCAAGGTCCCTACACAGTGACTGACGCCTCGGACGAGGGGCCAACCCTCTCACTCAGCGCACATTGATCGTTACGGGTTGACCGCGCTAACCGATCGGCCACTATGCCACGCTAATGATAATAATGAAGATGATGGTACTGGTCATGATGAAGATGATGGTAATGGTGATAATGAAGACGATGTTAACAATGAAGATAATGGTAATAATGAAGATGATGATATTAATCATAACGAAGATGACTGTAATGGTGAAAATGAAGATGATGGAAATGGTGATAATGAAGATGATGGTAATGGTGATGATGAAAATAATGTTAACAAAGAAACTGATGACAATCATTATTAAGTTGCTGGTAAGTACGCTATTGACGATGCCAGTAATGACGGTGAGGATGACGATGCCGACAAAGGTATTGATGACGATAATGGCAAGGCTGTCCTAGGACAGGTGTGCTCTGTTAATCCGTTGCCAATAATACCCTCCCTATAGATACGCGTGAGTCTTTGGAGTCCGTTAACCCGGTCTCTAATAACCCTACGATGGGGCAATTCCTGCTCCACATGAAGCAACATCCCCATTGAGGCGCCGATAAAAGCCTCTCTGCCAGCTTCACCAAAATGTCCCGATGCGCTTTTCCTGTCCTCTAGTTGCTGCCACCCATCGCCCATTGAGTACCGTTTCCGGTATGGGACTTTATTGGCTTCCGTTTCCGCTTTTGTCCGTTATTCCCGCGTAGTTTCATGGTTTCTCGAATGAATCTTTTATGGATCGATCATTAAGCCACATGACCCGCCTTTACAGAGTCATTTCCGCCGGAAATCGTCAATATCGCTGACCTTTCGGGTTGGAGAAACCGGTTTGGGTTTCGATTTTATTATATACTTTATTAAAATCTTTCTTTTGTTGCGCGAATTACATGTGTGCGAGGGCGGAATATTGAAATATGATTTGCACTGCATTGCGAAGAGAAAGACAGAATGAAATCAATACTTATAGCATATTTATCATCTATAGTTAAGTTAAAACAATTATTTTTGTATTGCATGTATGTATGCATCGACATAGGTGTGCATGTATGTATGTATGACATTGTATGTATGCATGTATGACATTGTATGTATGCATGTATGACATTGTATGTATGCATGTAGGACATTGTATGTATGCATGTATGACATTGTATGTATGCATGTATGACATTGTATGTATGCATGTATGACATTGTATGTATGTATGACATTGTGTGTGTGTATGTATGTATGTATGTATGTGTGTGTATGTATGTATTTATGTATATATGTATGTATGTGAGTATGTATGTGAGTATGTATGTGAGTATGTATGTGAGTATGTATGTATGTATGTATGTATGTATGTATGTATGTATGTATGTATGTATGTATGTATGTATGTATGTATGTATGTATGTATGTATGTATGTATGTATGTATGTATGTATGTATGCATGTATGTATGTATGTATGTATGTGTGTATGTATGTATTTATGTATATATGTATGTATGTGAGTATGTGTGTGAGTATGTATGTATGCATGTATGTATGCATGTATGTAAGCATGCCGATATGTATGGGTTTCTTCTTTCCATGTTATTCCTCCTCTTCACGTGTTACTGTTATCTTACGCATTCTTATCATCGTGTTCTACTGACGCTCAATGAAACATTTATTTTTGGCTATGGTTATACACATGTTGATATGTTCACAAGAATCTATACATGCATGTAGGAATGCATCTGGACACAAATTTCTTGCAATTCTGTTTATCGATTATTGATGTTTTACGTTTCCTGACGTCATTGTTCAAGATGGAATTATCGGATCTGTTGTGTTGAGTTGCATTGTAATACATTTGTAGTATTGTGTTGTGTTTTATTCAATTGTGCTGTTTTGTTGGCCTTCTATACTGTATTTTACTGTATTGTATAATTAATTGCTGTTATAATGCGACGCATTGTATTGTGTTGATACTTAAAGTATTGTGTTGTATTATAGTCTGCGATGTTTTATGCCGCATTAAATTTGTTATTATGTGTTGTATGACACATTGTGACCTTTATAACGATTCTTTAATTCGCTCCTCAAATTCCAACTTGTCGGCGATAAGTCAATCAATCAGTCAATCAATCAATCAAACAATCAGTCAGTCAATCGTCAATCAATCAATCAGTCAGTCAATCAATCAATCAATCAATCAATCAATGAAACTTGACAGCGCACCTCTCTAAGAAATCTACTCAGAGTAGATCCAGGTCCAACATCGGCCAAAGGAGATAGATATTAGAGAAGGATTGAAGGGGACAGAGAGTTCCTAGGCTAGAGCCGAAGATCCAATGAGAGGCTATTCCAAGCAATCGGGCCCACAGCCTTTAAAGCAGAGGTGTCGAAATTTTTTTTAATGGCGAACGAGAAGCAATATTTTTCGGCAAGTGGCGGGTAAGAAGAAAATGTGGTAGAGATCTTAGAGAGTGCCATACAAACAGTTGAATAAGGCTTTCAGAACGTGCTTCAGATATATGCATTTTCAATTGCAAACCCAGAAGTCCTTAAAAATGACAAATTAGGTCTTTTATTCTCAATTGTAGGTCTATTGTCTTTAGATGGGCCAGAAATATATTGTCGCGGGCCGGCTCTTTGACACCCCGCTTTAAATGAAGTCTTTTAATCCTACAAATAGATGAAGAAATAAGTTTAAAAAAACAACAGTCGTAGTGACGCCAGTATTATATCCTTATGCACTTAACAACAGAACAATAAACCGTTTCGTATCCATGCATTGAAAACCCTGCAACATAATAACCCCATTGACCCTGATTCCAATTGGAGCTAACTATACGAACGACAGAGAGTAAAATAGAATAATGCCCTTCACGCACAATGAAGACGCCTCCGACTGGAGACCTACCCTGGGGCAACCGATTCAACAGCATCTGGACACGGCCCATCAAATGCGCACAATAAACCACGAACCGAACCTGGATTCACCTAATAGAATCTCCGACTGGGCAGGGGTGGGTTGCGGTGGACCCATCGGGCGGTCGATAGCCCAAAGGCCGGAGACCCAACGACGACGAAGCCGGATATATATTCGGCCCATCAGGTCGATTATGTCTCCCATCGATACATTTCTACAATTACACGGTGACACCGCGTGCATTTATATAAATTGACGATTTATGCGATCAGTGCAAATTTTACAGTCCCGTATATACACGAAATTTCGCATATATTTATATATAACCTAATACGAAATTTCATGTAAATATATACTTGTAGGTAGACGAGAGGTCATTGTTAAGTGTCCGTCAAGGCTTTGGTATATAGGCCAACACTGGCATTATATCAGACTGTTCCCTAGTTAGCCAGGTCTTATGGATCCATCTGAGAATCTTCTTCTTGCCAATCTTGATTATTATTATCTTTGACCATTCGTTTATGTATCTTGACACAGAGCCAATCATAAGTTTTGATTTGATCGATATTGGTTTGATATATCAATGAGACAACATCGCCCTCTGAGTTTTAAAATCCTCCACTGTCCGCTTTCTGACAGTGCTAGTCCCAAGCCTGGATAAAGAAGGAGGGCGACGCTAATGGTCTCTGTTATCACCCAGCGTCGTTAAAGCTGCAACTAGCCAACCGTTGAGTTTAGAGCGCTCGCCTTGTTACATGAAGGCTATTATAACAGGTGTCAATAGTTACATGAGAGGAGATTTCGATAGTATGGGAGTGTGTAATACTGTTTATACGAGAAGCCATTAGTCTTATGAACTCCCGAAAATCTAGAGTCTACACCGGAAGGTTTTGACGTCACATAAAGGAGGGTTCCTGCGATGGTTAATGAATGCATGTACACCTATGCAGTTGTAGGTTTTCAGAAGAAGTATTCAAGAAGTGGAAGAAGTGTGGAAAGTGGACAAAGTAGGAATAGGGGAAAATTTTGAAATAGCGGAAAGGAAGTGGAAGAAGTAGAGGAGGTAGAAGAAGAATTAGAAGAAGTGTAGGAAGTAGGAAAGTGGATGAAGTAGAAGAAGTGTACGGAAGTGGAAGTAGAAGCATAAATTAAAATAGAAGTAGAAGTACAAAAGTAAGGAGGCTCGTCGAGCAGAAATATTGAAAGTACATACATGTATTAGTACTTGACGGATTCTGAACACAGGACCTCTCAAATGATAGCAGCCTAACAAATATCCTGCACCGTAATGTCGAAAAAAACCTGACTAAAACAAATGACACATGGCACATACAATACAATGCGAAGTCACGGTTTTTCGGTGTTAGGTCCGTTGGTACGGAATTACGTTCCTCTTCAGTTGCATCTGATACCTCTTGGTCACTCTCTGGAACATTCTACAAGCGCTTGAAAACCGTTCTATTGGCCGTGCTGGAGCCGTGAGCACCTCTGAGTAGTTCAGTGAAGTGGCGCTACAGAAATCATCACATGACTGAATGACCTTATAGTAGGCGGATAAACTGAGTCATGTATACACACATATACATACGCATATACATACATACATATATATATGAATGTATACACGTTAAGACATAATCACATATGCAAAGACACATACATATTATATACGCACACATACATAAGCATACATGCATAGCATATCAACGTACTTATATGCATACATAAACAATTATGCATACAGTGTAACTGTTGACTGCAGTAGAAAAGAATTCGTCTGAGTTTCGATACAGTTCCCCCTCTCTCTCTCTCTCTCTCTCTCTCTCTCTCTCTCTCTCTCTCTCTTTCATCGTACACACGAAGTCAACGACTACAGTGTATTAGCAGATCCCTCTTTATATGGCGCCCATAAAATCCTTTGAATGCATTGTGTAAACACGTGACCGGTGCTCGCGCGTCGTAACCGTAACGGTAAATGGCAATCATCGATTTATATGGCGCCTCTTCAAGGCGGCCGCATCAGAGTCATGTAAACATATATATATATAATTGTATAGGTACCTCCTTTGTATACCTTCAACTCTAAACATCATCCACCTTAGCCATCTGCCTGATTTTCTAGATCCTAACCTCCACCTATGGATTTTGTTTTGATTAAGTAAAACAGTCTCTATATGTGAGCCCTTGATGAAAACATATATAAAATCCTTGCCATTGTTTGGGCAGATATAACCAAAAGGACTCAAATGCCTTTTTCTAGTTGACTTCCCGCAGCCATGACCACCCCGAGCCTGTGAATAAGCTGGTCCCCACAACTTTTATTTTTTGGGCGCGGTGGAAATTTCGAGATTATGACTATGAGAGTGGTTTGTGCCGGCCGCGGTATCCAATAGACATAGGTTGCCAAGGAGTTTTACATGACACATCAACTGCTATTGATCCTCAATGGGATATTAATGAGGTTGAATGGCCGAGTAAGATACTTGTCTTAAATTGTCTTTGTTATATTGCGGTGTGGGAGCTGGCTGCTCAAAATAGACTTGTATGTCATTGTTTCGCTCTTTCTATCAGATGCACTTACATTTGACGCAGACACTGTCAATACGCTACATATCAGACATTTGAATTGTATGAAATATTATGCATTTGTCATTGTTTGCTCAGAGTATAATATGTCTGTGGCCTTAAATTATAATATGTCTGTAGCCTTAATATATAATATGTCCTTAAAATATAATATGTCTGTGGCCTTAAATTATAATATGTCTGTAGCCTTAATATATAATATGTCCTTACAATATAATATGTCTGTGGCCTTAAATTATAATATGTCTGTAGCCTTAATATATAATATGCCCTTAAAATATAATATGTCTGTGGCCTTAAATTATAATATGTCTGTGGCCTACGGTTGATATTGCTTCCTTTTGTGGGACAATGTGAGCTGTTGTAAGTAAGCAAGTTGTCAACTTCTGACTTGACGTTTTTGGTGATGGAAAAAGTAGAAATCATGCGGGTCGATTCGTTTATGTGTGCCATCGTGGTTGATTGGTTAGAGCGATTGGCCCGTAACGCTGAGTGTGCGCTGAGTGTGCGGGTTCGACTCATGTCCGAGGAGTCACTGTGTAGGGACCTTGAGCAAGTCCTTCGAGCACAATTGCTCTGCATTACAACTGCAGTTGCGCCGTTGAGGCGTGTGCACTTCTGAGCTGATTGTAAGAAGGGCAATATCAAATTTCAGTTGTATTGTACTTTTTTCATCAAGAAACATCAGAGTTGCATTCTGCTGTAAGATCTTATTGCAATAACAGGATTATGATTGATTGTTTTGTTATTGCACTTGCTGAATTTAACCAAAATATTGTGCTACTTCAGTATGCATGCACAGAAATAGAAACGAAAGTAGCTCATCCCGGTTTGCTCCATATTCAAATAGAAGGATGCAAGATGCATAAAACAGCAGTAATAAGTTGGAAGATGTATATGGTGGAGAGTGGAGACAGCAGGTTGCGAGATGTGTGGAACGTTAACAACAGGAACCAAGATCAACGCGTTGAACAACATTATTGACTTCTGTGGCAAAATGTCATGCAGAAATGAAGTATTATAGGCTCACAGCCTGTTCTGAAAGGTAATTTGATAAAGCACAGCAACAATCATATATTAAAAAAGCAATTAATTTCTAGTGGGTTACATAGCATGATTGGAAATTCCTTCCTGCTGACAGGCCTAGATAGTATTATTTTACATTATGTGCAGTAGCAAAATCTCCAATACTTCTCAACCTCGACCAAAATTTAACCTTGCAACGCCCAATAAGAACTAACTATTTTAAATATCATTTTGCAGCACCTTTTTAATTATTTACAAGGTGTGCAAAAG
>OY365809.1:43147352-43362006 GCA_959347315.1 Bimastos eiseni | reverse complement strand
TTGTTTAATCAGAAGCTGGACTGATGAGAAGAATTATATATAATTTGAAGTAGGACTGATGATAGGAATCCTTGCTAACATCGATGCTTGACTAATTGAAAGAATCTTGTGTAATCAGCAGCTGGATTGATGAAAAGAATCATGTTTGTTTATAAGGGGATTGATTAAACTGATCGCTCTTCAGATCAGAAGCGGGATCGATGAGAAAAACGATGTTCAATTAGAACTTGGATAGTTTAAAAGAATCATGCTTATACGGCTAAGCTGGATCAACGAAAAGTTATACTTGATTGGTAGAGGGTTCGATAAGAGAATTCTGCTTTAACGAGATGGATGTAAAAAATTATGCCTAATTTAGAAGCTGGATTGGTCCAAAGAATTACGCTTAGTTGGAAGCTGTTATCTGTATTCCTTGAAAAGAGAGGGGCTGAAGAAGATGCTTGATTTACGAAAAGAATTGCTGAAATGGAAACTGGATCGAATAAAATATCCTATTTTAAAAGAAGCTGGATTGATATAGAAAGCCGCTAGAATGGATGCGTGCTTACGTGGAAATGGAATACCATTTTGTCCGTACCATTTTGTCCCTATACCATTTTGTCCGCTACCATTTTATCCGGTCACCGTTGCAAACCACTCCACACCTTCTTGCGGTGCCCTCTGTACTCACTAAAATCTCGGTTACAAACGCTTGTTAACCCATGCATGCCATGCACTTAGGAGTGTCTGTAACCGCTACGGGTCCTGCTAAACCCAACCCATCCATACCATTTTGTAGCTCCTCTATACCTCCGTGCCAACCTTCAACCCCATGCAAAGACCCTCGACATAGGGCGTGTCTCTGCTTCGTACCATCCCCTCTCTGCGCTCCTCTCCACACCCTATTCTTAGCAAAATCGATGACATCGTGGCGTCGTCTTGAGCAAAAGGTCAAGAGGTCAACCGAATCATATCCAATCAATTCTCAGTTCATAGTTCATTAGAGATGAGATACCAAGGCAGACATTACGCCCACATTCACATAACACATTCACATAACACATTCGCATAACACATTCACATAACACATTCTGATGTACACCCAATGTACATATATAAGTGTCTTGTAGCAGAGCACAATAACTGTCGCCTGGTCTCTATAGACTGATTTCTGGAAACCAGGGACACCAATAGCAATAATAATAATAATAATAATAATAATAATAATAATAATAATAATAATAATATTAATAATAAG
The DNA here is from genome assembly GCA_959347315.1 of Bimastos eiseni. NCBI lineage: Eukaryota > Metazoa > Annelida > Clitellata > Crassiclitellata > Lumbricidae > Bimastos > Bimastos eiseni. Next base: position 43,360,769 of record OY365809.1, on the reverse strand, counting down.
TCTCATGAGCCTAGAGCCTGATTGATTCTTACGCTAAAAACCATCGGAAACGGTCAACTAAAAGTTAATGAGTCTGTATAATAATAATAATAATAATAATAATAATAATAACAATAACAATAATAATAATAATAACAATAACAATAATAATAATTATAGTAATAATAATAACAATAATAATAATAATATTAATAGCAATACTACTACTACTACTACTACCAATAACAATAATAATAAAAATGATAGTATTAATAATAATAATAATAATAATAATAACAATAACAATAACAACAATAATACTAATAATAATAATAATAATAATAATAATAATAATAATAATAATAATAATAATAATAATAATTATTATTATTATTATTATTATTATTATTATTATTATAATATATATGTTTCACATTATGCTGTTATCGCCCATGATGAGCTAAGTGAGTGTTGGCAATGTCCCGAAGAGGCAGGCGGCGTTCCCACGCTGAAGAACAACCGAGATACGTTGGAACAGAAATGACGTCTCCATTGGATCGTGGGTTGCAGCACTCGTTCGACTACCCAACTCTGAGATGAACTCCAGTCCTTCACTGCTCCAAGCGCCGCCGGATTCCAAGGAGAGGGCTACGAAGTCGTGGGTGTTGGTTATGGTGGAATACTTGGCCCTCTTCGTCTTAGCTGCGCGTTCGGCTGCTTCGCCAGCTCTGATAGATGTGTCGACAACATGTGACTTGGCGTAGGTGTCGGGCACTGTCACATCCCATGCCAGACATCGACCACGTGTCCAAGGAATGAGCGTGACGCCGTCCGGTCGCTTTCCATCTTCTCTTAGCAAGCCGAGAGGTTCCTTTTGCGCTGGAATCTTCGCCCTGCCAAGAGCTCTCCAGATGACATCGTTCAACATGCTGTGTCGTTGATGTTTTCCGCTGCCTCTTCTACAAATTAGTCCATGGAGCCCTTTTGCGTCGACGCTCTCTTGACATTGGTGACACAAATGTGGCTCGCAGAGCGTCGTTCCTAGCCTCAACCCGGCTGCCAGTCGTACATCCTCGTTTGAGAGGCGCAGGCCTAGGGCAGTCACAGGGGGCGCTAGCATCCAGTCTCCAGAATGAGGTGCTCGTGAGGCCAGCAGGCGAGCACGGTCGCATGGATTGTTATTGGAATCCAGCAGACCTTTCCATGCCTTGTCTGTGAATCGGAGGTCCCATTCTTTCTGGCGATAACTTGCTGCTCCTGTTGGTGGTTCTGCATCTGTCAGGGTCTTCCAAGCGTTGAGTGCTGAACTCGCAAGTTCATATGGTTCCTCAGCAGACTCTGTTGGTAGGATGCATGCCTGGAGTTCGCTTGTACTAGCAGCAGAAGCCAGAAAGGCAGAAAGTGCCAGCGTAGATGCACAACGAACTCCCAGACCACCATCTCTCACCGGCAAAGAAGCCTGGAGCCAACGGTCATCGTCAAGGTCCACATTTAAAATGGTTGACAGTCCTTCTCTCAGCAGTTGATCAAACCGAGCCAAGCCCGGGCAATCAGCGCAGACGGCTGTGCGCAGACTGTACAAGAGCTTCGGTACACTTAGACTGTTTCTCAGCAGAACCAGAGCGTCATGTGTATAAAGCAAGGACAGTCTTCCGATTGCCCTCTCGAGGTCATTGGCCTTTGAATTAACGACCATGTTCACAGCTGGACCTGCAATTAGAGGTGCACCCAACAAGGTCATGTCCTCGAGGGCTATGCTCGTGAACTCTTGGAACGCAGGGTCATTGTTCGGCATCTGGGTGTTGTGACACGCGATTTCGCATTTGCTGCGGTTCAATAGCAATCCCAGATTCTTTGATTCCTGCTCGATTAATTGAACGTCGTCGGCCACTGTTTCCTTGTTACCTCCCAATGTCAGGTCATCCAGATATCCGATACGCAGATCCGAACGAAGCTTCATCAGAATCGGTTGCAGCACAAGACAGAATTCCAGAGGTCCCAAAGGATCGCCTTGCTGCGTTCCTTCTTCGGATCGAATTGTGTTTGAACCATAGCGCAACAGTGGACGGTTTGAATAGGCAACGTGAGCAAAGTGGTAGAGCTCTGGGATCTCTCTAGCAACTGCCTCTAGAAGACAATCTCTGCGCAGAGTGTTAAAGGCATTGGCGAAGTCGAGCTTCACTAGGACGCTGTCCTCAGGCATTGTGGAAATCCAGCGACGTGTCGCATGGACAGCTGCCTCAGCGCCTCCTGGAATGCCTACCCCAAGCTGAATGGGGGCGAGCAGTTGAGACAGCCTTGTTACCGCATGCGAATTAGCGCACTTTGCCGCCAGACGACGCCATGTGTAGCCCACGGCGATCGGTCTTATGCCTCCGTCCTTCTTGCTCAGGGCTAAAAGGTTTGCCCCATAGATGACCTCATTCACCTCTTCGGATAGACCTCCCTTTAGGAGCAGATTGACAAGGTCAGATAGATGTTGCCCGATGTTGTCATCTACTCCATAGGCCATCAGATCCTTTAAGTGTTGTGGAGTAATGCCATCTGGACCACCAGCCGAACCCGCAGGGAAAGAGGAGATTGCCCTAGCGACATCTTCTTTAGAAACTTGAAGCGGGATGAAGCGATCGGAACTGTCTGGATCACATGGGGTTCTCTTGTCCACTGGTGCAGGCGGGTGCTTTTTCTTAAGCGCGGCCAGAGTTTCAGGTGTGTCCAGTGCCGGTTTATCCTCGCTGCAGATGAGACGGATGGCTGCCTTGAAATTGCCTTCCTCCAGCTTGCTTGCAACTGTTGAGGCTAAATATCTGGCGTGGTCGCATTTAGCGGACTTGAGCTTACGACTTGACGTCAGTGGCAATTCATCGTTAGTCGACTGGTCTGGTCCCTGCAGTCCCCATTCGGTAATGCGGGACAAAATCATCTTGGTCATGTTGTGCTTTCGTCCACCTCTTCTTGGCTTCACTAGTACAGTTCCACCGAAGGCCAGCAAATCGAACCATTTTGCAACGCAATTTGGTTCTCTTACAATTGCTTGGATTATATCGGCCAGGAGAGCAGCACAAGATGGCCTTGCTGCTTTTGGGATTCTCTTAATCAGAAGACCGGGTGAAACAGGATGTGAGAGCTGAGAAGCGATCGGCCCAACGTCCGTCGACAGCTCCCGTGAGTAAGAGATCTGCACGCTAGTGGTAGAAGACGACTGTCTTGTGGTATTATGCTTTAAAGGGCCGTCCGCCGGTGGCTGGTCGGAACCTGGACAAGGGGCGGTTCGAGGGCCGTGCCGGTGCATCGTGCCATCTGAGGCATGGGTTTTGAAGGACAACCAACACACCCCGCAAACCCCCTGGCCCTTACAAGGTTTTTGACTCATCTGAGTTTCAAATCGGTTTGTTTTCAAATGCGCCGCCATTTAAACAGTAATCGTTGCCATTGGCAACGTTGACGTCGCTGGCCTTAAAGCATGGCAAGCGGCCATCAATTCAAATGCACGGCTACATATAAGTTGAAACGAAAGTTTGACAAACCAATCGTGTTGTGGTCTTGGCGAACAAGATGTGGTGAATATAATCAATCGGGTCACGAGTTGTTAATCCATTAGACGATGCTAAAATCCAACTCTGACGATTACTCGTTACGCGGTATTTTTGCTAAATAGTCGGACATTAAAAATTTTCCGCCCACCACGTCCGCCCACCACGTCTGATCACATAATAATAATAATAATAATAATAATAATAATAATAATAATAATAATAATGATAATAATAATGGTTATCCTTATTATTTTGCTGTAAGCTCATTATGAGAGGATTGGAATTTGACTGTTGGCAGCCATGGAAGGCGCTTATTAGGTGAACGTGGTAAAGCAGAGGTGCCAATGAATCCAGGGCCTTCTTAGACACACTTTGTGTCTTCTCGCAATTATGATCAATAACTGTGGTCTTAATTAAATAGGACGTCATTAGACATCTTATACTAGCCCAGCCAGAACGCTCGCAAGCACTGGTATCTATTGATACAAGCACAGCCGCAGTGACCTATAACCCGACCCTATTTATCATCTGTTACTAAAAATAACCAGGTAATCTTTCAGCTCCTATATCAAACACTCATGCAACCGTAGCTTAGTTTTGCTTTTGTCATTGTTCACAATAATTTCTTTGACGCACGATCTTAAGAAGCGTTAGATTTTGATTCTGTATACTATCATAAGGGGCCACAGTATTGGCACACTAAATGCAAATACATCGGGGTAGATATCCTTGGATACAGATACTATGATATACTTGGTTAAATATGCTGGGATGGATATACTTGGTTAGATATGCTGGGATGGATATTCTTGGTTAGATATGCTGAGATAGATATACTTGGTTAGATATGCTGGGATGGATATACTTGGTTAGATATGCTGGGATAAATATACTTGGTTAGATATGTTGGGATAGATATACTTGGTTAGATATGCTGGGATAGATATACTTGGTTAGATATGCTGGGATAGAGATACTTGGTTAGATATGCTGGGATAGATATACTTGGTTAGATATGCTGGGATAGAGATACTTGGTTAGATAAGCTGGAATAGATATACTTGGTTAGATATGCTGGAATAGATATACTTGGTTAGATATGCTGGGATAGAGATACTTGGTTAGATATGCTGAGATAGATATACTTGGTTAGATATGCTGGGATGGATATACTTGGTTAGATATGCTGGGATAGATATACTTGGTTAGATATGCTGGGATAGATATACTTGGTTAGATATGCTGGGATAGATATACTTGGTTAGATAAGCTGGAATAGATATACTTGGTTAGATATGCTGGGATAGATATACTTGGTTAGATATGCTGGGATAGATATACTTGGTTAGATATGCTGGAATAGATATACTTGGTTAGATATGCTGGAATAGATATACTTGGTTAGATATGCTGGAATAGATATACTTGGTTAGATATGCTGGGATAGATATACTTGGTTAGATATGCTGGGATAGAGATACTTGGTTAGATATGCTGGGATAGATATACTTGGTTAGATATGCTGGGATAGAGATACTTGGTTAGATAAGCTGGAATAGATATACTTGGTTAGATATGCTGGAATAGATATACTTGGTTAGATATGCTGGGATAGAGATACTTGGTTAGATATGCTGAGATAGATATACTTGGTTAGATATGCTGGGATGGATATACTTGGTTAGATATGCTGGGATAGATATACTTGGTTAGATATGCTGGGATAGATATACTTGGTTAGATATGCTGGGATAGATATACTTGGTTAGATAAGCTGGAATAGATATACTTGGTTAGATATGCTGGGATAGATATACTTGGTTAGATATGCTGGGATAGATATACTTGGCTAGATAAGCTGGAATAGATATACTTGGTTAGATATGCTGGGATAGAGATACTTGGTTAGATATGCTGGGATAGATATACTTGGTTAGATATGCTGGGATAGATATACTTGGTTAGATATGCTGGGATAGATATACTTGGTTAGATATGCTGGGATAGATATACTTGGTTAGATATGCTGGGATAGATATACTTGGTTAGATATGCTGGGATAGATATACTTGGTTAGATATGCTGGAATAGATATACTTGGTTAGATATGCTGGGATAGATATACTTGGTTAGATATGCTGGGATAGATATACTTGGTTAGATATGCTGGAATAGATATACTTGGTTAGATATGCTGGAATAGATATACTTGGTTAGATATGCTGGGATAGATATACTTGGTTAGATATGCTGGAATAGATATACTTGGTTAGATATGCTGGAATAGATATACTTGGTTAGATATGCTGGAATAGATATACTTGGTTAGATATGCTGGGATAGATATACTTGGTTAGATATGCTGGAATAGATATACTTGGTTAGATATGCTGGAATAGATATACTTGGTTAGATATGCTGGAATAGATATACTTGGTTAGATATGCTGGAATAGATATACTTGGTTAGATATGCTGGGATAGATATACTTGGTTAGATATGCTGGGATAGATATACTTGGTTAGATAAGCTGGAATAGATATACTTGGTTAGATATGCTGGGATAGATATACTTGGTTAGATATGCTGGGATAGATATACTTGGTTAGATATGCTGGAATAGATATACTGGCATGGATAATATTTGGATAGAAACAATGGTACCGATATTAATATTCTCATATTGATATACTTACTGATAAGGATATTATGATATAGATATCGGTATTCTGATATGGATATTATGATATAGATATCGGTATTCTGATATGGGTATTATGATATAGATATACTGGAACAGAAAAACAAATATAAATATTGCAATATTGATCTACTTTTATATATATAATCATATATATATATATATATGTATATAATGGCCTATTTTCCGATATAGATAATGCTGGTACGGAGTGGTTCCGATCTCTAACTGATTGCCTTGCATCGCATTGACTTTTCCTTCATTCATGAAAGAACGAGAACAATCCGTTTCCTCATCCGGCGGAAATGCAGTCGGGAAATGCTCCTATTCTTCAGTCTTGATTGTGACTAGCATTTGAGTGCTTGTATAGCGCCTGTCTAGAAGGCCATCTCATGGACTTCCTTTCAAGTTTATGCAACGGACGGACTCCTCATCTGCACCAATTCATAGAGTCACTGTCTACAGATGTATAGTGGCTGCTGCTCTCGGCTCTGTGATGTACTTATTTTCTGTCGTGTATAGGGGTAGGTGGGTAGCAGATGGGTAGCTAGTAGGTATGCAGGTATATGGTAAGTATAAAATTGGTAGCTGCCAGATAGGCAGCTGGAAGTTAGATAAATAGGTGGTTGGTAGGTATGAATTTAGAAGTTGGGTATAAAGTAAATGGCTGATATAGAAAGGTAGGTGGTTGGTAGATATGAAGGTGATAGGTGTAAAGTAGTTGGCTGCTAGATAGGCAGATAGTAGCTAGTAGATAGGTAGGTGGTTGGTACATGTAGGTATGAAGGTAGAAAGTAGGTGGCTGCTAGATAGGCAGTCGATGGCTAGGTATAGCAAGTGGATATGAATGTATCAGTAGCTTTTTGTGATCACATGTAGGTAGCTGATTGGCTGATAGGTAGCTGGTAGCTAAGTAGGTAACTGACGAGGTTAGTAGCTGGTAGTTAGGTTGTCATGGCTGGTTGGTAGGTATCTGAGAGATAGGTGGGTAGCATGCTGGTAGGTTGCTAGCTGGCTGCTGCAGGGCTGGTTGGTAGCTGGCGGCTCGCTTGTCGGTAGTTGGCAGATAAGTAGGTAACTAGTAGGCAGGTAGCTAATTTGATAACTGGTAGGCTATTAGGCAGCTGGTAGGTTAGTTGAAAATGGTAAGCAATTGGTATACGTAGGTAGCTGGCAGATCCATAAATTGGTAGGTGACCAGTTGGTAGGTAGGTAGGTAGTTCTTAGGTAGCGTATACTGTACCAAAAAGCCTAATAATCTCTTAGGCTTAGCAGTAGGTTCTACAGTAGGCCAGGCCTATATAGGCCAAATGCTTACGATTTGGCCTTTCTAATATGATATCATGACCTTGACTCTCACGGTCATCTGATACGCGGACCATGGTCTCATCTAAGCTGCAATCTAATCGTTGTGGAGTCTCTTTTAGTACGTATCGTGCGGGCGAGAACAGCGTCTCAGATTCCTCTCAACAGCCGCTATGGAGTTCATCATAATAGATCATCTTTCGGATCTTACGGAGCCAGGTAGAGAGAAGGCGGTATACAGCGGGTATACATAAGCGCGACTACAAGAAACAATAGGTGTCCGTCTCGAAACTTAACCTTGGTCATCTCATTTCTTACTTAGAACCTTTTTTTCTTCTTCTTCTTCTTTAGTCGTCTGCCAATGAGCAAGTTTGTGACATGGGCGATTCATGTTTCCCCTCGTTTCTCTCCGACTCCCTCTGTTAATCTATTTTCTCTTCGTAGTTACATAAGGTTCTCCATGATTGTCCAAATCACTCAGCATTTTCAATCTTTTCTTTCCTCTTGCTGTCTTCCCCATCATCCTCTCTACAGTACCGTCACCAGCAGACCCCTTTTCGAAATTTCCATCCAAGCCATCGGTGTTTTATGAATTCGATGGATCTTAGCAAAACTCTCTGTTCCCCTATTTTCTTCAGTAGCCTCTCGTTCGGTACTTTTTCTGTCCAACGACGTATATTGTGCTGAAAGAGCTAACCTAAGGTTTGTGCGAAAAATTCCACATCTTCTCCAGCGCTATATAGTTCCTACGGTTATGTACACGTAGTTATGTCGTGGTGACCTGTTTATTACTTCTGGAAGTCAAAAGTTTGTCATTCTTAGGATGTTACGGCAATGCGATAGTTTTAAAATAATATTTTAACGATTTCAAGTGCATGTGGCATATTTTTTGCATCATCGATCAATAAAACAATCAATCAATAAAACAATCAATCAATAAAACAATCAATCGATAAAACAATCAATCAATAAAACAATCAATCAAAAAAATACTCAATCAATAAAACAATCACTCAAAATAATCTTCATGATATCTTCTCAAAGGCGCACAGGGTCCGGAATGTACTTATTCAATTCAGGGCGCAAGTGGGGCATATGTCTGGCTGCATGACAATCTGACCATCCTCGTCTGGCTGTGACCCTGGTTGCCCGTCTGCATATCGGTCTGTCTATCAATGTGTCTGTCTGTCTGTTTGTCCTGTTGCCTATTGGTCTGCCTATAAGCATGTCTGTCTAATTATACTGTCCAAATGTCTTGTCTTCCTCTGTCGTCCCGTGTGTCTGCCATTCGTCTCTCTCTGCCTGTCTGCTATGCCTTGTCTGTCTGCTCGTCCGCCTCACTCTCTATCTGTCCGTCTGTCGGTCTATCTCTCTTTGCCCAACCTTGTCTATCTCTCTGTCCGTCGGTGCTTCCATTTCGAGAGGTCAAACGCCTCTGGCTGTCAATGTTTAGTTATAAATGAGTCCACGAGGGCAGTGGTTGCCATAACAACGTATCCATGACAACCACAACTGAGCGTCGCTTTGCGGCAGAACGGAGCATAGAAGGTATAAGAAGGAATTGAGAAAAGGGTCAGAAGGACAATTGACGAATTACTGATCAGAGCCTAATGTTAGCGGTTCATTTCGTCTGAGTTGGAATTGCATCGATATTATTATACTGGAGACGATGTTTTAAGTACAGCACCCTCCAATATATATATATTGGAGGGTGCTATATGTGTGTATGTATGTATGTATGTATGTATGTATGTGTGTGTATGTATGTATGTATGTATGTATGTATGTATGTATGTATGTATGTATGTATGTATGTATGTATGTATGTATGTATGTATGTATGTATGTATGTATGTATGTATGTATGTATGTATGTATGTATGTATGTATGTATGTATGTATGTATGTATGTATGTATGTATGTATGTATGTGTGTATGTATGTACGTATGTATGTATGTATGTATGTACGTGTGTTTGCATGATGGAGGGAAGTATAATTAGTTCAGAAGTGCACACACACCTCGACTGCACAGTTTGCAGTAAATTCGCATAGCAACTGTCCGCGAAGGACTTGCTCAATGTCCCTATACAGTGACTCCACGGACGAGGATCAAGGCCGATCGCTCTTTAGCCAATCGGCCACCGTGCCATGCTTTATTTAGCCCGTTCATATTCAACTAATCATTTAACGTCCTGTTATTCTATTGCAGTTGTGGCGTTTGTCTTTCGGTAAAAACCTCCTTCAACCGTTGAACCGCGAACAGCTCAAGAGTTGTTGCTATGGAGGAATGTCAACAATTCTGACCTTCGCTTCTCTTGTCCTTTTATTACACACATCAGGTAGATCCGTAAAAATCGATGGATTGCTACGGTAATTACGTCGTTTTTCACAGACCACCTATGCAATCGTTACCGTAATCTCCAGAATTTTACTGCGCTACTTAAATGCTAAGTAATTGGCATCGGGTTATTCACGAGCGCTGCGTCGTTGCCAGCTATTCTAAAGGAAAGCTGTTTGGGTCCAGTTGACAGTGGGAACAATGCTGACTGACAGACAGGCAAAGTGACAGACAGACAGACAGACAGATGGAGAGCCAGAGACAGAGGAGTATCAGCTCATACGTAAATGTTATTGCGCTATATATAAAAGATTCATACGAATCGAATTAGTAATAACATAGAAGGACATTGTGGTTCGATGAAATTCAAAATTCGTGAGAAACTGATTATTAAAAAGCGACTGTACAAAGCGAAGGGGCAGAGGTGATTCCAGGACCTCATGTGAGCACTGTCCAAGCTCGGAGGTTGACGTAACGTAACCGCAGCTGAGCTCGACTCATGATGAATGCACGAGTTGAGCATTTTTTGCCTTAAAGTGATTTCGTGAAGGGGTGTTATATGATCTCCTGAACGAATGAATGACTCACTATCGATCTTAACAGGATTAGAAAGAAAAATAACTTTTAATTACAAGTAGCCTAAAACGTTATAATCTTATATTCGTAGGCCTAATACTATGTGGGCCAAGCACAATATATGTTTCTACTATGAAGAGAGCGGCATACCTTGCGCCTTGACGGCAATTGCCTCCTATACACCCCAAGGTGAGGACATGGCCTTCTCTAAACTCCGATATGAGGACAATGGCCTTCTCTAAATGAGGGCCACCAGCCCACCAATAGACTTCCCATACCTCAAAACTCATGTAATTTTCATTAATCATAAATACCTCGATATAAGAGTATCATTACTGTAATGCCCCTTCCCATCCACCCACCCTCACCTGACTGAGTGATTGACTCCTCACTGTTCGCACTCTGACAGTGCCAGCCCCAAGCCTGGAAACAGAGAGGAGGGTGACTCCGTTGATCTTTGTTATCACACAGTGTTGTTGAACTGAAATTACCTAATCAACAAATTCCGGCACTTTTTGCACTGTGACTGTACCAGTTCCAAGACTGGAAATAGAACCAAGATGGAAATTGGCGATCGGGCATTTCGGGTCACGTGCCTCGAACAGTCTCCCTGCAGCCATTCAGGAAACTAAAACCTTCTCGCCCATTAAACAACCGTTAAAATCGTACTTTCTATACAATGTCGAGAATTAGTTTTAGAATTTGCAGCGAAGAGTCATGAAAAGCACCCTAAAAGTAGCTTGCAACCGACGGCGCTATATAAATGGTCGTAACTACAATTACAGTATTACAATTACAATTACAGAGGAAGAGGAGGGCTACGCTGATGATCCTTGTTATCACAGAGTGTCGTTAAGCATAAACTGCTGCTACTACGACTGACCTGATGGTTCGATGGTGGCGCTGGTCGCTGTTGTCTTCTGTTGAGTCGATCGCACCTCGAGCAGAGCGAGAAGGACCCAGAGACGCATGGAGCCCATGACGGCCTGACTGACGACGAGCGACCTGTTGACCGACTGACGGACGACGGGAGACTAGACCTGATGGCGACGACAGCTGACGGTCAACGGAGGCTTCCACCGCCGATGATAGTGATTGCGATGGTGCGGACCGCGTTGGCCTACACGGAGTAGACGCTGTTGCGGGGATGCGTCGCTCGGTCGTCCTGCGTGCGACGGACGGGCGGAATGGGCTGCGAGCATATATGGGATCCGTCAGCCGATCACTTGTGCGTTGGTTGGTGGGAGAAGGGATGGGGAGATGAGAGGAAGAAGAGAGGGGTGGTGGGAGGAGGAGGAAGAAGGATGGAAGGGGAGGAGAGAGGTGGGTGAATAAGAGGAGATGGTGGAATAGCATGAAGAGTGACTGGAGAAGAGTGGTGGAGGAGAAGGAAGGGTGGAATGGATGAATGAGGAAGAGAGAGTGGAATAGCACGAAGAGTGACTGAAAGAGAGGAGGAAAAGGAAGGGTGGAATGAATGGATGAGGAGGATGAGATGCAGAAGACGAAGGAGGATGAGATGCGGAGGAAGAGGAGAGGTGGAATGAGGAGGAGGAGGAGGAAGCGGTGGAGTAGAATGAGAACTAATTGAGGAAGAGAGGAGGAGATGGTGGGCGAATGAGGAAGTGGAGAAGAAAGTGGAGGAATAGCGTGAGGACTGACTGAAAAGAAAGAAGAAGGATGGGAGGGGTAATTGAGAATTAATTGTATGAAGAGAAATATATGGGTGCCTAGGAGGAGAGAGAGGATAAAGGATAGAATCAGTAGCAGAGAGAAGGAGAAGGAGAAGGACGACGAGGAGGAGAATAAGGAGGAGGGGAGGAGAAGGAGGAAGAGGAGGAGATTTAAACTAGAAAAGGGAAGGGTAAACAGGATGGAGAAATTGGGTTTGATGGATTCGGTGAAAAGGAACAGGTGACCGAGGAATTGGAACAGAATTGGAAAAGAAGAGCGATTTGGGAGACGGGAAAAAGAAGAGGACAATATGAGAAAGACTGTGATGATAACGACAGGCGCATGTGTACATGGAAATAAGAGAAATCACATTGGTTAGAAAATGATGAGGCAAAGGAAGGAAATGATGAAAAAAGAGGACAAAAAAGAAATCGGAATGGGAGGAGGAAGAGAAGAAGGAGGAAGGAGGAAGATGATGAGGAAGACAAGAAAGGGACGGACCAAGAGAGAGGGGCAGAAAGACATAGAAGCATAAACGCAGAGAGAGAGAAACACAGGGAGCGAGTGAGTGAGGGGTGTAGGCATAGAGCCAGGAAAGCCGAGTGACAAAAATGAAGAGGTAGATTAGATATTTTCAATTACAGATTACGATTACATTTTATAATTACAGCTTACAGGCTGGTACAGCAAGTAGAGAGATTCTGCTATCTGGGAAGTCTGGCCACACAAGATACAAAGTGACACGTGGAGGTAAAGAAGAGAATAGCAATGGGAAAGGAAGCATTTTACAAGAGAAAAGAACTATTGAGGGGAAAATAAAGTAGAAGCCTAAAAAAGCGAATGGTCGAAACTCTGGTGTGGAGTGTGGTCCTGTACGGAGCAGAAACATGGACAATAAGAAAAGAAGGCCAGAAGAGATTAGAAGCATTTGAAATGTGGATATGGCGAAGAATGGAAAGAATCAGCTGGACAGAGCACAAGACCAATGAAGATATATTGAGGAGGGCAAAAGAAAAGAGATGAATGATAAAGACAATTCGAGAATGACAGAGAAGATGGATGGGACACATAATGAGAGGAGATTCACTGCTTAAAAACATCATAGAGGGGAGAATGGAAGGGAAAAACAAGAGGAAGACCAAGAAAAATGGTTTTAGACTGGATGATGAAGAAAGGTGGATACGGAAAAATGAAAGAAGAGGCTCAACACAGGGAGGGATGGTGTCATTGGACACATGAACCTGCCAGAAGGCAGAGAACCAAAGAAGAAGAAGAATCACTGGACACACTTAACGAATTACGATTTATAATTACCGAATACAATTTTCAAAGTGAGACAAACCGTTATAACATTTTACAAAAGACATCTGATGCGGTAAAGCGCTACAGCCAATCAGGAATCGTGTATAATGCGATCTCTTTGTGAGCACAACCGATTCTCGCCTCTTCCGTGATGATGGAGGATGCAGCAACAGATTGAAGATCGAAGAGACTGATTAACGGAGGTCGATGGAACATTGATGCTGGCAGCGAAGCGAATGAATTCAGAGTCTGTGATGAGGAACGATATCTGAAAAATTTTGCCGACGATGACGACTCAAGATTCTTTCGCCGATGGAATAACGTTACAACAATTAACAAAACCCTGTACAGTAAGCTGAAATAGTCACCAGTGGTGAGCCCACGCACAAGTATGTAACCAACCAACGGATTCCCGTCGACAGCTGAAAGATGGCATGAATGATCAGAGTCTCTGTGCGCAGAGTTTGAAAAGAAAAACAATTGATTGGGAGGGAGCATGAGTAAGAAGAGGAGGAAGAAGAGAAGGAAGAAGAGAAGGAAGAAGAGAAGGAAGAAGAGAAGGAAGAAGAGAAGGAAGAAGAGAAGGAAGAAGAGAAGGAAGAGGAGGAGAGTAAGATGCAGAGGATGAGAGGCGATGGAGTCGAGAAGATACAGACCACTCATGCTGGCATCCCATTCAACAGGAACGGACGGATATACTTACAGACGGGCGCACATTAAACATTGTTAGAGACACCGAAAGAGACTACAAGGCGGACGAAGACGGACAGGCAAACTGAGAGACAGAAAGACCGACCCATACAGATTGAGAGAATGGACACATATACGTATAAACAGACAGAGATATAGACAAAGGGACACACGAAGACAAAGAGAGATCATTCGACACTTGACGGAAGATACTTGTCAAGATGGCGCCGATAAGATCGACTCTCGCTCAATCAGGAAGACTCTAGAGAACATTTCTCCTTTCATCTTTCCTTCCATTCATCCTTCCATTCATCCTTCCATTCATCCTTCCATCCTTACTTACATCCTTCCTGGACACCCCTCCATCCACTCTTACGTCCATCCTTCCCGTAATACGTCCTTCAATCTTTGCTGGCCTCCAATCCATCCTCCATTGCGTCCGTCTTTTCTTACGTCCTTTCTTCTGTACAGTTCCCTCGATCTCTCCTTCCATCTGTGGTTTCTTCCATGCTTTCTTCCTATCATACTTCCTGCCATCCTTCATTTATTTCCTCCATCATTAATTCCAGCCCTCCTTCTTCCATCTTTCCTGTAACCTTTCTGTCCATCTCTCATTCCTCCATCCTTCATGTCGTCTTTCGTTCCATCTATACTTCCTCCCATTCTTGCTTGCAGCCTTACATCCATACTTCCTTCCGTACCTCCTTCCATATCTTCTCCAACAGTTTCTTCCATCCTTTCTCTCCATCCTTGCATCTTTCATTCTTCCTTCAACATTTTCGTCGCTCCTTCAATCCTGGCGAGTCCTTCTAAGTTAAAGATCCACTGCGATGCTATGTTGAAAGCCATCATGCCATTGTTCCATTGTTCCATTGTTACCACTCTCCTCAGTCAGGATCCCATTGAAGGCAAACACTTCAAAAGATGCTACGAAATGTATTAATTTTTTCCAAGGATTTTGCAATTGCGCTAATCGTCCAGAAAAGAGTATGATCATGCTCTGTGTTGTCGTTGTTTTTGATGATAAAAACCATTATCACGATGGTGGCGGTGATGCTGGTCTTGATGAAAAAGAACAACGATGACAATGAAGATAACGGATACCTTTCGTTCTTTAACACAGCGTCATCAAAGTAGTTGTCGAGGGTTCCACTCTCGCCACTCCTTCTTTTTGATGACGAGAGTATCCGCTGGTTCTTTCCTCTATCACCAAGCTCAGCGACACGACACACTTGATGATTTTAATATGTATATTTAATTAAACATATACACACCACTCATCCTATCTACACTTACTGGAGTTATTAATGTCCTTTTGAAATGTTTCCCTGGTTTACGTTGGAGACGGGGTCCCAACTACGTTGATTACCCTTATCGTCAGAACGACCTAGCGTCTCCCCAGTTCCGAAACAAGTCCCCATTTCCTTGCTTGCTACGCTATATGAATCCTTCTAGAGGCGATTTCCTTCGCCATCCCAAACGCAAAACTCGTATCGCTGTTAGACGACAGGTCACCTGCAGAAACCATTACTAGACCCTGGTTGGTCGGGTATTGGCGTCCCTAGTGTAACGTCAGATTCCTAGGGGCGTCCAGTTACTGTTTGACTAGCGGCTGTTATGTAATAAGGCTGAGCCTTATTAGCGTCATTGAATTCCATTACTACAGTTATACCGCCTAACAGATTGCGCCGTTCGTATCGGAATTGTCCCCTATTCATGATCCGTGTCAACCAGCCGGTCCAGGCCAAATCTTCAACCGATACATGAGTTTCTTGTCTGTGGGTCGTAGAGAAGGAAGGGGTAGGCGTCCGCCTCGAGGTGTCGGGTTTCGCTGCTTGACCCTCCGTTGATATTTGCATATTCCTTGGTGTCTGTATTGAGGCCTTCTGCTTCAGGCGAAGCCCATTGATGTCTTCCATCTCATGTGTCAGGTAGACATTCTCATCCGTAGTCCTCCTACGCCTCTGCTGTCGATCGATGACTTTTATATAGCGTCATCGTCCGAGTGACACGCGTCACAGTCGTAGTTGAAAAAAACTGGAAAAAATACAAAAGATTGACGGATAGAGATGCAGAAAGAATGATAGCTAATAAGACAGGCACAGGCACATTTACAGAAACACAGACATACACACTGATTTGCCAACTCTTGTAAGAAACATTCGCTAGCATAATGACATTTGACATCATATAGGCTAGCGCAAAGAGCGCTTCTTAGTAGATGTCTTGTGGGGCGCTATATAAATGTTTGACAGAAAGAAGGATATTGAGTGACAGAGAGATTGACTGACAACGTCACTGAAAGAAAGATAGAAAAGAGGATAGAAAAGAGATGATATATAAACGATCTGTCCGGTTGGAATCGAAGAGAATTGACGTCAACCAATTAAGCAGAACGAAAGAACAGTTGCCACTTAATTCCAATTGACTCAACCGATTCTCTGTCTGTCTGTCTGTCTGTCTGTCTGTCTGTCTCTCTCTCTGTTTCAGTCTTACACAATGTCATTCTCTCTTCAACGCACACACACACCCGCAACAATTTACACATACACATACACACACACACAAATACAGGCACACACACGCACTCACACACACATACACATCAGACTTCTCTCTGCCTTCCTTATTTCTTTCTCTCCCCCCCCCCTCTCTCTCTCTCTCTCTCTCTCTCTGGTCATGTCTCTCTCTGTCTCTATGTCTCTCTCTGTCTCTATGTCTCTCTCTGTCTCTCCCTCACTCTGTCACTCCCTCTCTCTCTCCTTCTCCCTCTCCCTCTTTCTTTCTCTCTCTCTCTCTCCCTCTCTCTATGTCTCCCTCTCTCCCTCTCTCCCTCTCTCCCTCTCTCCCTCTCTCCCTCTCTCCCTCTCCCTCTTTCTTTCTCTCTCTCTCTGTCTCTCCCTCTCTCTCTATGTCTCTCTCCCTCTCTCTCTCTCTCCGTCTTTCTTTCTATCTTTCTCTCTCTGTCTCTCCCTCTGTCTATGTCTCCCTCTCTCCCTCTCTCCCTCTCCCTCTTTCTTTCTTTCTCTCTCTGTCTCTCCCTCTCTCTCTCTCTCTCCGTTTTTCTTTCTATCTTTCTGTCTCTGTCTCTGCCTCGTTTTCACTCTTCAGATACGTCTCCAAATCTCTTTTGTTCCTCTTGGTCTCTCACAATATGCATCTCTCGATGTCTCTGTTATTCTATGTGTCTGTCTGTTTAACTGTCTGACTGTTCGTCTGTTTCCCCCGAGGCAGCTATAAACGTTTTTTTCTGCTACTGTATCTCACCCTACTAGAGCTGCCTGTATAATCTCGCATCGTTCCTCTGTATTCCCAAAGACGGATCTCATCCGCCTCGATGCAAGACCCCCCCGTCTGGCTCCGTCTGGACTGGCATCGGAATTCCATCATCATCGTCTCCTGGTTTGGTTCCCAGTCCTACGGTGGTGGACCGCCAGAGGACGCTCTTAGCCGCTGATGTTCAAATATTGTAGATGGAATTGATTGATGGAGAGACTATATGGAGGCATCCACTCACAGGACTCTCTCTCTCTCTCTCTCGCTCTCTCTCTGTCTCTTTCTCAGTCTCTTTCTCTCTCTTTCGCTCTCTCTGTGTCTCTCTCTGTCTCTTTCTCAGTCTCTTTCTCTCTCTTTCGCTCTCTCTGTGTCTCTCTCTCTCTCTGTCTCCTTCTCAGTCTCTTTCTCTCTCTTTCGCTCTCTCTGTGTCTCTGTCTCTGTCGGTCTGTCTGTCTCTCTGTCTCTGTCTCTGTTTCTCTCTCTCTCTCTCTCATTCCCTCCCGCTGAGTCTTCCTCTTTCTCTCCTTCCGTGTCCCTCCTTCAGTTTTTCTGTGTCTCATCCTTTCAATCCTCAATGCGTTTCTCCTTCCATCCTTTTAAGTCACTCTTCTTCCATACTTCACTGTATCCCTCCTTCCATCGCTCTATGTCTCCCTCCTTCCATCCATCCATCTCCGTATTCTTTCTTCCATTACTCTATATCTCCCAGCTTCCATCGATCTAAAAATAACCCTTCTTTCCACCTCTAAATGTCATCCTTCCTTCCTCTTTCTCTCTCTGCAAAGCTACCTATCTTAAATGATAATATTTATGTACATATATCCATCCATCCACCGATACATCCATCCATCCTACGATCCACCGATTCATCCAGTCATCCATTCATTCATCCATCCATCCATCCTTTCATCCATCAATCTATCCATCCATTCACCGATCCATCCATCCATTCATCCATCCGTTCATACATCCATCCTCCCAGTCCTCTCTTCCATTTCCCTATATTTTCTCGTTCTCTTCCTCCCACCTTCCCATACTACTTACTTCCCTCCACCATTTCTCTGTCTCTCCCTGCATGTCTCTCGTTATCATTGTCTGTCTGTCTGTCTGTCTGTCTCACTGTCTGTTCATCTGTCTGTCCATCTGTCTGTCTGTCTATCTGTCAATATGTCTGTCTGTCTGTCTATCTGTCAATATGTCTGTCTGTCTATCTGTCTCTCAACAACCAACTGTTCAATTCCTGCACCCATCCATCCATCTGCATCCATTCTCTCATCCCACATCCGCCATTCTCTCAACCATCTTCACCCCTCCGAATGCCATTCTGACAAGAGCGCGATGCCGCATATTATCGTCAACGCGGGAATATAGTACATCCATATATCTCCATCTATGTTTTATTTATGTTAATTCTGCAGCATTGTCTTCAATTATACTTAGGATAGATATATCATCTCACATCTTCATGTCAGACCACACTGAGAGCCCACATATTATATATATATATATAATGTATAGTATGCTATTATATATATATATATATAATGTATAGTATGCTATTATATATATATATATATAATGTATAGTATGCTATTATATATATATATATATAATGTATAGTATGCTATTATATATATATATATATAATGTATAGTATGCTATTATATATATATACATATATATATGACTCCTGTTTTATACTATGTGTCACCTACAATAGACCTCGTATACATATACGTACATTGTCATATATAATATATATCTTATCTATAGATTTATATAGCGCCTCTCAGAGAATAATTGTTCGGAGGCCCTCTAAAAATTGTGTTGCTAGTGCATATATTATATATAGACAAATCTGGATATATAATATATATATTATATATACACGTGGATATATATGTGTATATATATCATTTGTCCTACACACTACATGTGAATACTTGCATAATTATACATACGGCTGTGAAGCAGTTGTGCATGGCTGATTATAAATTGAAATGTCACTAGAGTGAAACCATTTGGATGCATATTTATTATTTATAATAATTTTATATACACATAAATTTATATATCTTCATAAATATTTATAAATATTTAGATCGACGAATAAGTATGTAGGGTGACACAAAAGTTCGTTCACCGTTTTTAAAATGCGTTTTCTTAGTAAGGGCTTCATGATTTTTTGATATTTTATCAGTGCATACACAATTCAAATGAAAGACATTGGTACAAATCTGGCTTTGATCCGGTCCGTGGATGCCATAATATATAAAAAAAGTGAAGAGGGTCAGTTTCCCGGGAAAAAACTACCATGCGATACAGTTTGTTCATTATAAAATCACTGTAAAACAAAATATTTGGCCAAGTTGACCATAAAACTATCTTGTTACCAAGGTCTTACAGACGTAGGCTATTATTGTATAATATATTCGCACGGACTATATATACCGCATAGGCTGGATCAGCGACTGAAGTGTTCCAATTTCTATCGATCTCCACGCTCGTTGGAGACGACGAATGAGCTGATCAACGGTCTTTGACTCAGGATCTTTATAAAACAGAGACAAAATACTCCAGAAGTTCTCACTATAGGAGAGAGATCCAGAGAGTGTTGGTGGCCAATCTTTTAGCTTTATTCGCTACGGGAGTTTGCACTTCCTCGTCACAGCTGATGCATGATAGCGTTCACCATCCAGCTGAAATACTCTCAAGACCATTGCCAACAATCAACCCTCGCTGTATAACACTGCCGTTGTCTCTCGAACGCTGGCTTCACATATTGCTGGAGAATTTATGTGATGCAGTACTGCGAGTTCAGTCTGGTACCATTTGGCACAAAGTGTAGATTAGTGAGACTCATGGCCGACATCCCACCCCAGATCATAACTAAGAGACTTAGCTTCATCTTTGGAGCAAACGAATCGTTCTCCTTCTGTGAAACAGAAACTGTATAATTTTTGCATTTATTACATAAAATACATTAAACCGCGACTAATCGGTGAACAAAACATTAGACCAATCGTGCAGAGTCCAGTGTAGATGCTCTTATCTTTACGCAATTAAGCGTTGTGAATAATTATAATGGTTGCGCCATCTTTAGGCACGAAATGCACCCCGCGCGCCACGGTGTACGCTTTTACGTCATTTAACGCACGTTCGACTTAAAACATTTAGGGTTATAACATTTTTGAGTCCTGTATAGGCTTGAAAAATATTTAAGAGATCCGAATCATTTTGACCGAAATATTTAAGTTTGAAAACGGTTAACGAACTTTTGTGTAACCCTATGCAATGTATATGTATGAGTGAGTGTGTAATACTATGCGTCAAAGATATCAGATAATTATCGTAGAGAATAAATTTAATATAGACGAGAAACATAAAGGAAATATACGCGGAGAGAGTGGGGCGAGAAAGATATATGGATTTTGACGGCTGTAGTGAGATATGTGTCGTAATAGGACCAACAATCATTGTTAGTAATTTACTCGATGAGCTGTTTAGAGCAAGCCAATGTGAGTGGGGGAGTGCATGCGTGATTGAGCAAGTAGGTAAGTAAGTACATCAAGCCCTGTGTTCCTGACGCTCATTAGATGTTAAGGGAGATGGTCTGTCACACAAGTTGTGAGTGTTAGCGACTAAAATATCTTCTACTTATAACTTATAACGTCGTACTGTTCCATCGCAGCGTAGAAAATGTGCTATATACATGTGGGATCACAATTTTAATGAAACACTTATTCAGACACTATATTATTATAGTGTCTGAATAAGTTAGAGCTGAAGCTACGTTCCAGTCGGTTAATAGTGTACTTGCCTTGTCGTTGACGCAATGTGCCTTCGCGCACCCTCTTATTTGAATAGACAGAGAAATGATCCAATGTTGAACCAATCGTAGCGTTTTAAATACGGCTAAATGTAGATTTGATGAAATGCAAATTAATGCGGCCACCTTTGGCTTTGTGATAGTTTCTATCATCTCGTTAGTTCAGACTGAATCTCGATTATTCGTGTTGACGAATTCAAGAGAGAGACAATCGGCGAGGAGCAGGGGAAACGGCTTACTAGGGTGACCCTTGATGATGATGACGACGATGATAATAATGATGGTGATGGTGATATTGATGACGATGATGATGATGACAACGAGGATTATGACGATCACGACGATGGTGTTGACTCTGATGATGACAATTAGGATGAAATGATGATGACAATAATGATGATGGTTATTGTAGCGATAATAATGATGATGATGGCGGTGATGGTGACGATGATGATGATGGTTATTGTTGATTATTATTCTAATTATTATGTTGATTATGATTTTGATGTTGATGACGACGATAATTAGACTGATGACGTTGATGACTATGACCAATCGGTTGCCGCTACAGATGAAATCATAACCAAAGTTTACAACCCTTGCGAAACAAGTTTTAAATCAGACAGCCAAGAGAATCACGAAGCACTGAGGTCGAAGCCATAGGATAGGCATTGCTGTATACATAACATGTATACATAACAATCGCTGTCTAAGATTGTATAAGTATTTATATCGTTTTGGTGAGTAGCTTGCTTTTTGCACGAACCAAACAATTCCAAACACTGTAAGAAAGGCTTCTATGGAACAACTTTGACTAAACTGTTTTCTTGCTCTGCAGTTACTTCTTAGGTCGAGTGCGTGTAACAAGTTTATTTAACTACGCATCCATGACAAGGATGATATGCGTTCTTAGGTCGACCTACTAAGCATAGTCTTTAAACACCGACCTATAGTGACTCAACGCCAACTGCTAAACGGTGGACGGCTGTGCGAAATAAGTGTCAATAAACTCTATGTCTAATACTTACATTCTGACACATGCAAGAGGAAGGAGTCAGTGGTGACTGGTTGTAACGCAGGCCGATATCTGTTGCAGGCGACTGCCTGCTACAGATATCGGCCAAGAGCCAAGAGCAGGTTAAGAGCCAAGGCTCGACTGCAACAGTTAGGCAAAAGCCTATCGGCAAAGAACTTGCAGATTTGGTGATTGTGTGACACGGAAATAGCAACACAACGGTTAGGACATGCTATGTTGACACTGTTTACACAGGTGAGCGAACGGGTTTTCGCTTGATAGACCTTTGTTATGAGAACAATAATTGAAGGTTGGGTGAGGTTTGACGTATGGCTGACGTTTTCTGGTATAAAATTTGGACATAGGTGTACAACAGCTGTGGATAAAGAAACATTCATGAATCGATTGTAGATCAAGCGTATCCGATAGATGTAATCAATATTATACAATACGAATTTGAAAGGGGAGAAGAAGAACGACGGTGAGTCAGCCGTGAGTATAAAAAGAAGCCGTGTATATGAAATGTTTACGCCTTCATCTTCTCTATCCTCGACGTATGATTCCCTCGCCGTCTCATCTTACCATTGACAGTGTTCGGTCAGTGTACTCATTATAGCTTAGTTGGCTAGAGGAGGTGCAGGTGGAGCAACAATCCAGCAGAATAATTATTATAGTCTGAAGATATATATATGTATATATATAAAGAAACAGTGAGTTGTGTTAATAAAATACCGCTTTGGCAAACAGTTCAAAATTGGTTTGATGAATAAACTGGATGTCAAACGTTGTTTAATTAAGCTACTATTAAAAGAATATCCAGCACAATCGTACCGTATCGTCTCTGAGGATTTGTAGCGCTTCTTACAGTACTTGCTATTCAGCAACGCTGTCAGAGTGATAGCCCCGAGGAAATAAGAAAGTCTTCAGGCACCGATGAGCAGAGGGTGGGAGCCCGATTAAAAGCTTGCTAATTGCTACCTAAAACTATGAGGGTAGGACAATGTGAACACATGGAAGGGCCCACGATGGCAAAGACACGGTGTTGCGTCTATCTGCCCGTATGGCTGTGTCTCTCTGTTTGTCTCTCTGTCTGTCTCTCTGTCTGTCTCTCTATCTGTCTCTCCTTTTACGTGGTCGCGTGTAAATATCTTGGACAACCCATACATCACGAAGCAGCGCCCGCGAATAACCCTACGCCCTGCGCCCAGCCTTTAGTCATCGCTGTAGAAATCGGGCTATTACGATGATCACAATAACACTAGCTGCTAGTCTAAAGCGAAAAGTTTGTATTGCAGACGGATCGCTGACAACCGATTCTTCTTTAATAGCCATCTTAAAATGCAAAAGATATAATTGAGCTGCATTTGAAGTTTGCCGGGTGGAAACACGTTATTGTCTTCAACGCCTCGGTTGACTGTTAATTCAAAGAAGCCATCGAAATCTTAATCTAGATCGATAGGTATGTGTGCACGGCGCGGGCGTGTGTGTGTTTGTTACTATAAGGGCGCTAAGTTATGTATATGTAATCGAGCATTCATGTAGCGCCCCTTAAAGATATCTACGCAGAGGTGCTCTCTGTGCTGGCCTAAATGATATCAAATGTCATTGTGAACGATTAAAATAGTCTGTTAGCACAACTGTGCAAAGTAAGCTGGAAAGAGTCATCAGAGGTGACCGTGGAACCAACCAATCAACGGATTTCCGTCGACAGCTGACAGATGGCATGGATGTTCACGGATGTTCAAATATAAACCTTAACGTTGTATTTGTTTGGTCTAGTTAGGCACTGAAGAGTCTTGTTGACCTGATTATTGTGACGCGAGTGTGGAAGCTCTTATGGATTGTGATGAAGGACTATGGTATCACTTCAAAGTAGCCATCACAATCTTCATTTAGATGAATGAATCTGTGCGTGGTTGTGTGATATTAAAGGCGCTATATAAATCCTTAACTTTGCATTTGTTGGTCTGGTTAGAGTTAGGCCCTGAGGAGCCTACAGTGAACATGACTACTGTCTGAGGATGATACGAATCCGGATCAGTCAACCGATCCGACGCACACTTATCTGGCGATACTGTGCCGTCGTATCTCTCGGACTCTACGTTTACTCCTTTTACAATCTCATCGTCATCATCATCGCAAACGACGTGAAACAGATTCTGCGGCACGAGAATGCTCAGGAGTTCGATCGACGACTCAAAATGGTCTCCACGACGCCACTGGAACAGGATTTTGATCAACACCAACAATCGATCGTTAGCGACAACTCCCATTCGCTGGACTTGAACAGTCGGAGTACGAGAGCAAGCCCCGTTCTCGAGAACTCTGATCAGACTTCGGACGCCGATGGAGGAGGTTTTCCATTTCCAGACGTCTGGAAGAGCATTAAACGCTTTTTTCAGTCCGAGAAAACTGTTGGAGAAACGACGCGGACATACATCGGGAATCATCACTCCTTCGACGACGTCATCAACGCGTCATCGCTCTGTCAAAACATGGATGACGTATTCCTTTTCGTCTACGTTCACTCGGCGCCCGGTAATCAGAGGCGGCGCATGGTCATACGTCAGACGTGGGGTGACGTCAGCCAGTATGACGTCCCCATTCGCGTCATGTTTGTAATGGGCGTCAGCGGCGACGGACTTGAGAACGAGGAGCTGCAGTTCGAGGCTGATAGTTACGGAGATATCGTACAGGCGAACTTCACGGATAGTTACAGAAATCTCACTTATAAAGCTATCGCTGCTTTGAGGTGGATATCAAGGTGTGGGTCCAAGTCACAGTTCGTCCTTAAGACGGATGACGATATCTTCATCAACGTCTTCGTTCTCCTGAGGCTTCTTCGTCTTCAGCAGGGGCGGTGCTCCCCCCGGTCGTGCCAGGGAATGCTTATCTGCCTCGTTTGGGACAACATGATCGCCATGCGGGAAGGGAAGTGGAAGGTGGAGGAAGCGGAATGGAAAGAGTCGACCTACCCGAGGTACTGCTCCGGAAGCGCCTTCATCATGTCCACCGATGTTGCGACCAGTCTCTATCGAGCCTCCTTCGACGTTCCATTCTTCTGGGTCGATGACGTCTACGTTACTGGGCTACTTCCGGTCAGGGCCGGAAGTATCACTTACACGAACTACGCGTCCTATTACCTGCTCGACGGTACACAACTCTCCGAAAAGTTCACCGGATCTCAGTGGTACAACTATATCTTCTCTCACGTTCAGGACCTCAACAGCATCCTGGTTGTGTGGAGGAAGGTAGCGGCAATCTCAAAGGGAGAAATCAATCCAACGATACAATTTCGAGTAGAATAATCATTATCTAATTAGGTCTTCGATACGCTGCCACTTTTCTGACTCCTTTTGGAGTTCGATGATGTTGGAAGTTCAGCTAGAAACAATTCGTACGCCGATAAGCTGGAACGCCATCACTAACGACCTGACCATTTTTTTTATTGTGGTGTCAATTGCTCATTCTGAAAGGCAGATATGTTTCACGTACTTAGATGTCAAGCACTAGCATATGTACTTAGGTCAATGACAGGGCGTATGGGGTGGGCAGAGGCTAGATCACACTGTCGGACGGCTGGATTGAATTTTGCGATGTTGCTATTTCGAGTTGCATATACAGTTCTATAGATCTTCCTAAGTTCTATGCATGCTATGGCTGGCTCCATTGAACATGGACACCTACCGAACTCACCTGTTCTGCACCTGAACATCCATATCGAGCCAAGTGTGTACACTTACGTCGTCCATTTCAGCTGCATTGCATACGGTGCTAGGATCTTGTTTTCGCAGTTAGGCCTATTGTCACTGGATTTCTGAGTATTGATCTTTTTTAATTAATAATAATGGCTACGACAAGGAAGACAAGCAAGATGGATGAACTTTTAGAGTCTCTCCAGGACGATAGAATAATTTCTAGCCTTACGGCGCGTCTTTTCACTGGGATGATTCTCCTTATCAAGGACCTATTTAAAGAACTTGCAAAGGAGCTGACAGATTCTGTCAAAGAAATGGTGCGCGAAAAATCGGAGGAGACTATAGAGAAAGCAGCAAAGATGCTTCAGGTAAAATCTTCTCTTCTTGAAGATGAAATAGTCTCCCTAAAGAAAAGAATCCAAGCAACTAGTTCTGACCCCACGATGAGGAAGTGATATAATTGAGGTAGTAACTGTCGCTAAATCTACAATGTACAGAAGAACGTGTGCAACAATTGGTCAGACCAAGTTATGTGGGTGGGTGACGTCGATCAATCGATCATAAGCCCCCTATGGGGTTGGGGTGTATCACAGAGGCCATGGGGTTCATTATGCAGGTTCCTGACATATTTTAGAGGAACGGAACCTAGCCATTGTCATTTGTTTTCGGTTTCGTAGGCTTTGCCATCTGAGTCCCAGAATGCCCATTGCCCTGGTCAGATGTATCCCAGACCCCATTATAGCCTGGCTCTCCATGCTCACTGAGGGATATCCGCAATCAATGACCTAGTTGGGATCTTCCCTGTTACATTTGTCCCCATAACGGACCATCTCTAGGCGAAAGACCTCCTCAGTCCTGTCTGTATGAGCCAGTATCGGCGTATCTGATCTTGAGAATTACAAGCAGGTTCCTGACATAATTATTTTAGAGGTTTAAAGCTTGTAATTATAAAAAGCTACATTCCTGCCTGTACCTATCAAGCAGTAAATCTTCAAAGCAGGCTAAGTAGGACACAAACTGTCGATTTAGGTCTCAAAATCTTTAGTTGTATAAGTTGATGTTCATTACCATTCACAAATATCACATAAAAGTTATTAAGCCTTAGAAATGGCAGATCGCTGGTTTTATTCTCTAAGTACTGTGTAGGTTTTAGGTAGGACTACGAACACATCATGCCGTTTCTTTGACACCTCGGAGTTATAACAGTTGCATATTTTACAGTTTCGATCTATCGCTAGTTTCTTGTGTCTAGGGTTTTACGAGTTAAAACAAGGACCATGATGAGTCATCTACGTCTTCTTCTACTACTTCTTCTACATCTTTCTGTTCATTCTTCTGTTCGTCCCTCTCCCTATCTTCTTGCGTGTCTTCGAGCAGAGTGACATTGTAGCTGAAGTAAGCCATTATCTGTGGCCAGGCCCAAGGGGGCTCCATATACAGGTTCATCGTCCCATTCACAGACGTCTTGCACGTGTCTCTTTTCGGCAGATCAGCTAAAACACACAATTAAGCGCACTGAAATAAGTATAAGCGTGCACGCTTTCTATAGCGCCCATATATTTGTTCATTTGATCAATTTACTGACTAGGTGAGATACGTCATCACCGCTTTCCATTTATACTGGGAGCTTGTCCCTTCTCCTCATCTGGAAGCTGGATTCTGATTTCTCTCTGACTACCCTTTGGACAGCCCATTTGATTCGATGAAGCGCTCGTGAATAAGCTGGTGCCCTGCGCTTGGCTTTCGAGTAGCGCCTTAGAAGTTTAGAGGTCTGGAGATTATGATGATCAGATTCATATCTCTGGTTTGCGAACCGTCACAGTTCGTACTCTGTCACTGCCAGTCCCAAGCCTAAATCATTAAGGAGGGCGACGCTAGCGATATCTGTTGTCACACAACCTTCAGCGCTTCTAACCTGAGGGTAAATTACCTTCAATCTCGCACTTTAGGGTACCATAAGATGACTAGAGTAGGCTCATGCAAATGTAACGGGGCTTGTCTAACGAAGCCGAAGTTTTGAGGGCAATGGCTGGCAACGGAGATAAATTGTAATTGGTGTCGTAATCGTAATCGTAGGCTTCAGTGTTGTTGCCGCAACCCACGTAAGCTGGCAGTTCCATTCGCTAGATGGCTTAGCCTCAGTCAAAGGCCAATCTGATGATAAATTTACTCCCTAGATGGCTGAGCCTCAGTAAGACCCCATTCTGAATAGTAACTGTTGTATCTTGTTTGCGATTATAAGTATTGAACGATTGAATGAATGCGTAACGTGATCATTCTATGAACGGATGAATGACGAAACTAATGGATGAATGGATGAAATTATGGATGCATACATGAATGGATGGATAAAGGAACAGATACATAGAGAATTGAATGAAAGGATGAATGGATGCATGCATGTGAGTAAGCATTAATGGCTATAGCATTTGTAGATGATTCATATACTTGCCTATCTTGAGTGGGAATGAGACGGGTGACCAGCTATCCTTCGACGTGTCCCACCAGATGTAGATCCGATTGGGTGAGCCAGCCGTCAGGCAAAACTCGAACTCCTGGATCTTATTCTTATCGGTTCCAAACTTTAGCCACACCCTGACGCGTCCGAATGTTCCCAGCCAGATGACGCCTCCCTGGAGACACTTTGCCGGCGGATGGATCGTTTGCCACTCACCAATCTCGTCGCTTCACGTAATGGTCATGCAATCAGATGTAAAGGTGTTGCAAATTAATGAAAATTTATGCAAATTTATGCAACAAATGTGAGATACATGTAGGGTCATCACATACAGGTGAGTCAACCTTGCCTCACTTAACTTTGTACAGCAAATGCCCATCCAGGTGTAGGTGAAAATCGTGTAGTGAGTTACGATGTAATGTAAAACACTGCTACACAAAACTACAAACTGTAGCGTTTGCAGAGTTAAGGTCATAAAAGTTACCACATCTAGAGAATATATTACAGTTGCAGTGTTTACGCTGCATCAGCTGTAGTATTTTTACATGTAGTAATCATGCTATAGCGGTTGTAGTGTAGTGTTGATGCCATGTATTGTTGCGTAATCAAATATTTATATAGCGCCTCTCGATTCAGCAGCGCTCTCAACTGGTGTCTGTGCGTGGTCAAGGGACCAGTAGCTACAGTTTAAGTGTAAGCTATAGCAATTGCAGTTTCCAGACCATGTATATACAGTTCATCTATGACTAGTCGTGTGCTCTTGCTTGTGGTTGAGTTACAGTCTACTGGAGCCAACGACCGCAACAATATTATCGTAGCCGTAATCGTCATCTTAAACTTTTAACGCGCCAATGGAAAGTCAAACGCAGGGCACAATGTTATTCACGAGCGCTGTATCAAATCAGGAGGGTTGCCCGGATGGTAGTTCGTAGACCTGTTTAAAGAGGGTCAGAGGAGGCTGAGTTGCTGTTAAGGCGTGTGTCCTTTAGGCAGAGAATTGGACGGTGGGTAATAAAATGTCGATATCCTTGTCTCTTGTTCCTGAATAATCAGAAATATAATTTTGAATTGAATATTAAATCGAAAAACTACAGTATTAAAATAGACTATTTAAAACATTCAAGCATTGGCTGAACTAACCTGATAACGACCGTGGTACAGGGATCGTCGAAAGATGGCTGCTCCTCACACCAAAGCATGGCGCATTGAACGTTACTCAATACGAGACAAGACAGCAAAGACGTTAGAATAACAGCGCTTCTCGCAGTCTCCATCCTTGTCTACAGCTCGCTCTACGACTCTGAAACTTTGTAATTCTTTTATTTGAGATTTAATTTGATACTCGGATTCAGTTCTTTGGAGTTTTCTAGTTGAAATCATCAAACATGAAAGCCTAACGATAACGAAAATTGTGCATATTAAGCTTAAGAATAAAAATAAAAGTACCAACGACAATCGAACTCGAATCTTAAGGAAGACGTCGACAATTGAAAGCATCTATTTTCAGGTAAAAAGAACTTCCGCTGTTTGTTAACGGTGTTTTTCACAGACCCTCTTTCACATGAACGTGGAGCTGTGAGATTTATTCCCTCTGGGCCCAGATTGGGCCTACCAGTACACTAAAATGACACGTGTCATTGGAGGTTCGATTGATAAAACAGTCTATGTCGGGCCGGTATAATTATCGAATCGGTTGCGTATCTCTGACCAATAGCAGTGGACCACGTCATTAACGACTTCTTTCCAGCGAATGGTTTTGGGCGGAGGAGGGGATGTACGAAGGAGAAGAAGATGATGAAGAAGAAATAGAAGCAGAAGACGATATCTAAGCCAACCGAGAAGAGAGTTATCGGTTCAGTGTGTATTTCAACGCATATTGGTCCAAAAATAGATTGGAATCATGACACTATTATTATTACTATTATTATTATTAATATTATTATTAATATTATTATTATTATTATTACAACTTTAATAATAATAATAATAGTAACAAATAATAATATTATTATTAATTCGGTGCTTTTTTGGCGGAACGCGCCTGAACGGCGTTCCGGCGCCTTCTTTACAATTACTATATAATAAAAATAGTAGTTGCAATGCACAGTTTGTGTAATATGCTGCAAATGAAAAGAAGTCTGACTATCAGACTACAATTAAATGAAAGAGAAGTAATTCATGGAGTCTGTGAATACTTGTGAAGATAATTACATCCTGAAAATTGCTTCATTTGGCCATGCTCTACAGTCTACATAGGCCTACCCCAATTTCCTTAAATGAATGCCAATGAATTTGATCATCATCCCAACAAAAACTTTGTTCATGACCGAAACAGTTTCATCACTTTTATTCTTTTATTCATGAGATTCGTGGGTCCACCTCTCACGCGCCTCGTTCCGTCAAAGTATGTTGATATTGTGGTTACTTAGGGGAAGCCATTCAGCGGTAGACACTAAAAGCAAGGTAGGGAGTCTAGATGATTGTCAGGAGAAAATTGGCAAAAACTCTGGAATTTTATATAAAACCTTACATTTTCAATTTTTCACATTCTATAATTTATGAGTAGACCTAAGTGTATATAGATTGTGATAATTTTTTATTATTATTATTATTGTTATTAATATTGTTATTGTTGTTGTTGTTATTATTATTTATTGTTAATATTGTTATTATTATAATATCATTATTATTATTATATTATTATTATTATTATTATTATTATATTATTATTATTATTATTATTATTATTATATTATGCTGTTATCGCCCATGTGGGTGAGCTAAGTGAGTGGTGGCAATGTCCCGAAGAGGCAGGCGGCGTTCCCACGCTGAAGAACAACCGAGATACGTTGGAACAGAAATGACGTCTCCATTGGATCGTGGGTTGCAGCACTCGTTCGACTACCCAACTCTGAGATGAACTGCAGTCCTTCACTGCTCCAAGCGCCGCCGGATTCCAAGGAGAGGGCTACGAAGTCGTGGGTGTTGGTTATGGTGGAATACTTGGCCCTCTTCGTCTTAGCTGCGCGTTCGGCTGCTTCGCCAGCTCTGATAGATGTGTCGACAAGATGTGACTTGGCGTAGGTGTCGGGCACTGTCACATCCCATGCCAGACATCGACCACGTGTCCAAGGAATGAGCGTGACGTCGTCCGGTCGCTTTCCTTCTTCTCTTACCAAGCCGAGAGGTTCCCTTTGCGCTGAAATCTTCGTTCTGCCTAGAGCTCTCCAGATGACATCGTTCAACATGCTATGTCGTTGATGTTTTCCGCTGCCTCTTCTACAAATTAGTCCATGGAGCCCTTTTGCGTCGACGCTCTCTTGACTGACATTGGTGACACAAATGTGGCTCGCAGAGCGTCGTTTCTAGCCTCAACCCGGCTGCCATTCGTGCATCCTTATTATTATTATTATTATTATTATTATTATTATTATTATTATTATTATTATTATTGTTATTATTATTATTATTATTGTTATTATTATTATTATTATTATTATTATTATTATTATTGTTATTATTATTATTATTATTTTATTATTATTATTATTATTATTATTATTATAATTGTTATTATTATTATTATTATTATTATTATTATTATTATTATTATTGTTATTGTTATTATTATTATTATTATTATTATTATTATTATTATTATTATTATTATTATTATTATTATCATTATTATTATTGCAAGAGTAAGAATATGGTTATTGGTCCAAGTTGAAATCAGTAGATGGCTCTATCCAGCAATCGATCCGTCGATCAATTAATCCATCCATCGATAAATCGATCCATTGATCCATCAGTCAATTCAATCAATCAAAGAAATTCATTTGGACAAGTAATAGATCCAACCCTTCCCTTCTTCCATCCATTCACGCCGCACCACGTTTCTGGAACGATCTGTCTTCTCAATTCCGTCCTTTTTCGGTTCCTCCACCAGCACTGCCTGTCATCCAGCGTCATCTGCCCCAGGCACCCCATCCAGCACACCACGGGCCTTCCATTCTAAATTCAAGTCTCACACTTTCAAGAACTCTTACCCAGACTTCTCACTTGATCGTCCACCTCGACCATAACGACACCCTCCTCTGATTCGATGGAGCGCTCGTGAGGGACAGCACTTATGATGTATGCAATGTAATGTAAATCCTCAAAAATGTCTTGGCGCCCACAAAAGCCATGTCAGAGTTACCAGCTTATTCACCGGCGCTATGCCAAATCAAGTCCGCAATAGCCAAGCATCTCGTATCGTTCCTGTGCCATGTCAAAATCCGGGGAGGTCAAGCCAAGAATGGGGTAGACTATTTTCAAAAAGAAAATGTCTTAAGTAGGAAATGAAATGACACGAGCTACTGACCAGATTGGTCAGATAGGAAGAGACCCCAATATGTCAATCAGCCTACCAGATAATTGCCAGTGTCTCGACGGCGACATTCTCAGCCTACAGTGTATTTTTTCTATTTAATTCATTCACCAATGTTTAGCTGCGCTGTCGATGTTTCGTAGTCATATACTTGGGTTGCCTCCCCCCATCTCTCGCGGACTCCAAAAGATGAAGTAGGCCTAATTATAAACAGCAAATCATTTTTAAAAGCAGAACTTTTCTTTTCGGCTACTTCTTTAAATCCTACTACTACTTCCATTACATCCATTACTTAAACTTCCCCTACTACTACTTCCACTACTTCCCCTACTCCTGTCATTTCCAAAGCAATAACGACAACTACTGTGATTACTGCTATTTCACATTTTAACAATGAGGTGATGTCTACTGCTGTCTCTTTCAATTTTAAATTCAACAATGTATTTCCTATGTAAAGATAGTCTCTCGTTCTAGACTGTCAGTTCCTTTCGTGTGGAACCTTCTAGAAGAGCGAACTCCAGATGCTCTCCTGTTCCTCTTCTTCTTCATCGTCTGAATCATCCAGCAAGGTTATGTTATAAGACAGATGCGTCATATATATGAATCGTCCTCTGATCGGCTTCAGAAACAGATTCATCATTCCGTTGACTGACTGTCGGCATCGGTCTCTGCTCGGGATCTCGGCTGAAAAAGGAGGTCATCAATAAGTAAGATTAAAATCTGCGAGATTTTATAGGTCAGAGAAAGGTTAGATGTCAGTGAAAGCTTATCAAAAGATAGGCTAAAACGTAGACATGTAGTTGTCTGCTCTCCACTCGACTATTAAGACAAGATTTAATCTCCCCTTCATTAGTCTTTTGCCGATGAGCAGAATTGTGTCATGGACAATTCTTGTCTCTCCTTCCTTTCTCTCCAACTCCCTCTGTCGCACGCTCTCCTCTTCGTAGTTACGTTTGTTCCCCTACTCTCTTTCCCCTACTCTCTTTCCCCTACTCTCTTTCCCCTACTCCCTTTCCCCTACTCTCTTTCCCCTACTCTCTTTCCCCAGTGCCTTCTCCTTCTATGCTTCTTCTATCCAACTAATTTTATTCATTTTCCTCGAAGTCCACATTTCAAACGCCTTCGCTCTCTTTCGAAGACAACGCTGTGTATCATGCGTATAAAATCTTAGTCAACAGGCTTCATAGCATCCTAAGTTCACTAGCTCACTCGGTGCATCGTGTGCTTTCTTATTCGTTAACTCTGCCGTCTTAGTTGCATCGTCGTCATCATTCATCATCATCATTCATCATCATCATTCATCATCATCGTCACCATCATCATCACCATCATCGTCATCATCATCATCATCATCAGTATTATTATTATTCTTATCATTATTATTATCATTATTATTATTATTATTATTATTATTATTATTATTATTATTATTATTAATTATTACTGATCAGTATAGGCTTCCTGTTGAATTTAGAACAAGGTGTTCAAATGGGCTTGTTTTGCCCGTAAAACCCCTCCCAGCAAGCACTGCAGGCTGCTTTCTGCCACAACTCTCCATACATTCCGCGTTCGCAGTTTGCAATCCCTGGCTATGGATTATTTAATTGAGCTGCGTGCGTTCAATTTCACTGGCCCTGAGGCTAATAAGGAATGGGAACAATGTTTGCCCCAAATCAAACACTTTCGCATAACTCAAAAACGTTTTAAGAAATCACCAAATCTCGTTGGATTTAAATTTTTTTCAATCTGTGCAACAGCTCTTCACTGAGTAACTGCTCCTCATATTCACATTTAAAACTGTTGGTAATAAAACTTATTGCAATTCAGAATGGTCAGCGTCAAGTTCAAGGATTAGATAAGAGTTTGAGGTCAGCAAAGGTTAGATTTATGTCATCGTAACTTTTGTATCGGTAGCAATTCTCGAAAGCCAATCGCAGGGCACCAACTTATTCACGAGCGCACATCTACGATATAAAAGGCAACTGTAATAATATCACATCATAGCTTGTTACATAATATTATGATATTAGAATTTAATATGAATTTAATTGAACTGCATGTGCTTACCGATCCTCTGAGGGTAAGTGATGGGAGACCACGTGGTTTTGTCGAATTCCCACCAGATGGCCACCCTGTCCTTAGATCCCGCTGTCAGACACAGCTCGAACTTCCGACTCTTCCCTTCCTCCGTCTCCCCTCCTACCTTGAACCAGACCTTTACGGATCCAACCGTGGCATACCAGACAATGCCTCCGTGGAGACAATGCTCTGACGGATGGATGTCCTGCCAATCGTCGTAACTTGTACTGCAACAGTTTAAATGATGATTATGTACAAGATACACTGCATTATGTTGGTCTATAGGCTTGCTGAGAGCGCCTCTGCGAGAGGCGCTATATAAACCTAAGAATGCTATACTATAATGTACATTGTATGTATATATATATGTATACATAATATCATGATGTTTATGTATGTGTGCATGTAAATGCCTGTATGTTTGCCTGAATGTAGGCCTAAATATGCATTGTATTCGTAAATTAACATAGCGCTACCAACAGTGCTGCATAGATCAGATGCCCTTAATGCGATTGGCCGCAAGAAAATAAGGCTGTCCTTAATTAAGCATTCAGATGTCGAATTGATGGGTCTGATGTCGGCAGGCGGATAAGATCACAGAGGAATAATAATGTGAATAATAATTTGAACCAAACTATTAATGACAATAACAAAACAGTAGAATAATTAACGAGACGCTTGCCTGGTTACAGCGATGGTACACGGATCGTCCAAAGATGGCGGTTCTTCAAACCACAACATAGCGCAATGAACTTGAGATATGGCGAGACAGGGCAACAAAGATATTAGAATAATGACTGTTCTAGCGAAAGTATCCATGATCAATGTGTGTCTTCTATTTCCACGTGTATGTTTATTTAAACGATCCTTGTGATATTGTTCGACATGTATAGGCAAATTGTACGTTAGATAGCACAGTAATTAACGTTTATGACTAAGACCACCATGATTTCTTGAGTTATAGGTCTACAGCAAACGATAAAGTCTAAGACACTCTAGCACTGTTAAACTATGTAAAGTTCAATTTTTGTAAGTGACAACAAACAGTTCAACCTCCTCCATCGGATCTCTAGTTTTTCAACGATTTTGAGATAAGCTTGCAGAAGCCTGGAACGTCATCAGTCTGTGCGATTGCACGTGTCTATGCGCCATCGTGTGCTCGTGTATGCCTACTTGTGTGCCTCTATCCCTGTCTCTGTCCCCGTGTCTGTCTACTGGTTTTCTACTTAAGCTGTCTCTTGTATCATTTGACTGTGTGGAGATATAGTTTTCGCGTCAGGTGTTCTATTGATAAATCGCTTTTCCTTATCTCGAACCAATCAACCAATCGGAAAAGACTACGTATTGGTCTCTGTTGAACCGTGGGAAACCACGCCTAACTGTTCCAGCTGTATATTGTGAACTCTCTATTCCCACGAGGACCTCCAACCCTGACTATACCAGCCCACATGGAGCCCATATGGCATCCATATTCATGAAACCCAAATAGAGACAATAATTGTATCCTCCGTAGTCACAAATGCAATCCATATTGATGGGACTTATGGAACCCAAATAGAATCCATATAGATTGGATCTATGTAGAGCCTATATTATGGGATCCATATTGACTCGATTCATATATATTGCACACATATGGAGTCTATATACTTGTAGGATCGATTTAGATGGGGCCCATATGGAGTCCATGCTTGATCCATATTCACAGATGGGGCCCATATTTATGAGATCATTATGAAACAATATTAGAACCCTGATTCCCAGAAGCATATAAATTGGACCAGAAATATTCTTTGGTCTCAGCTTGAACCTTCTTCAGTTCAACAATAGTTCTGTTATTCTACAATAATCCAAAGTCACATATAATGTATTCTCCGATATTTCTCTTCGATATACAAAGTCCACCTGTGTAGATCAGAAACTCTGGACGCCACTTGGCCCAGAGACTCTGAGCATCCATGCCATCTGTCAGCTGTCGACGAAGATCCGTTGGTTGGTCCCGCGCTTGTGCGTGAGCCCACCACCGGTGACTCTTTTCAGCTTCTAAACTGTGCAAAACTTCGCTAACAGACGTATTTTACTCGTTCACTATATGCATACGACATTTAACGTCACATAGGCCATAACAGAGTAGATTTATCTTGAATGGCGCTATATAGGCCTACCTGCTCGATGACATTACAATATATTACCACGAAAGCTTTCCTACAAATTAATAGAGTGTGCATATATCATTTAGCACACAATTATAATGCTGTGATCGAATTTAACAGCAACACATGCAATCGTAGAGCTGTGAAGTTATCTCGGGTTCTGATGAATTTTACGGCAGTAGTATTCAAGCTGCAAGCAGTAACCATGTAAACAATACTTTTACATGGCGTCTAGGACAAGACGCCCTATTATATATAATATTAGCTGGAGCTCTGGCGAGGAGGAGGAGGAAGACGGCGGCCGCCCCTTCTACTGGGTGTGCGAGGTGTTCCCGAGCGAACGGCGAAGGTTTCCAGTGAATAGCTGTAAAAGTTTGCAAATGCATAAACGGAGAGATAGACATATACACAGACTCTAGATATACAAGTAAATAAATAGTGTTTATAGTACATACCCACGTGACCGCTTGTTCAAACGATACTGTATGCCTGGTACGTGTACGATATGTCGCAGTTGACACGATCCTGACGAATAAGAAGGAAACTTTGCTTTTATTCTTGTGTGAAAGGTGCACCGTAGATTATTGGTCCTGGAGACCAGGAAGAGAGCGGCTGCGGGGTCCAGGTGATCCCCGATTCAACGACGAAGGTTTAAAGTCAATCGCTGTAAAACTGTGGAAATGCATCGCCGGACAGAGTGACACACAGAAAATCTTCTTTATTTATAAGATATATACATATATATTCATATAATAGATTCTTGCATAAAATGCACTAAGGATCACTACGATATATATGTATATAAATAATGGGTATTTTCATGAATGTGCTAATAATCACTGTCATATACCTGCAATAATGTAGCAAGAAACGTTGTTAAATACACATAACGGGTGATTGCATGATGGTGCAAAGAATTATTATATACTATATACTTATAGGCTACATATTATTTATCTATTATGATATATATATAATTATATATATATAATTATAAATATATATATATTATTTATATATCAGATGCATTAATGTCTTAAGAAATACGAATATATATATATATGTATATATATAATGGGTATACTGTCTTGCATAAGTGTATGCATGGTTGACGCTTCAGTCGATGTCCTAAGTAATACGTCCGTCAATGTATGTTCTAAAAATAGCCGTCGTCGATAGATGGCGTTACGTCGTCTGACTGGGACAGCCATGCAGGCAGGCATGGGTGATCCTGTGTTGTTGGTAGAACTTGTTTAGCAAGGTATGCACCTCCTCGCACCCACCACTCGCCCAGAGAGAAGACCGACCGACCGACCAGTTGCCCGATGGGGGAGGGTAGTCTCTCTCTTCATGGCTTGGTCGCTCAAGCGGCAACAGCGCTGCTGAAAGAACGACGGATCTGACGGACTCAGAGTCGGAGCGGAGTTGAGTTGTTGCTCTGAGCACTGAGTCGACGACGGCCACTCGGTGGAAGGAAGGATTCCGAGAGCGGAGCGTTGTCGATCGGGACCAAGGGCCTTCTTGTCCGCTGACGGATTCAGAGGCAGACGCAGCAGCAAAGAGCATCTCAGGTGAGCGGCAGCATTATCTTTCGGTAGCCTTCGATCATCTATTTATCGTTTTACGCAGAGCTATGTATCTGTCTATCTATCCGTGTCTGTCTGTCTGTATGTCTGCTTGACTATCTACCCATCAATCGGTCTCTCAATCAATCTGTCAATCCATAAGTCAATCAATCTATCAATCTATCAATCAATCTATCTATCTATCTATCTATCTATCTATCTATCTATCTATCTATCTATCTATCTATCTATCTATCTATCTATCTATCTATCTATCTATCTATCTATCTATCTAGCTATCTAGCTATCTATCTATCTATCTATCTATCTATCTATCTATCTATCTATCTATCTAGCTATCTGCTGTCTGTTTGTCCGTCCGTAGGCCTACTTCCGTCCATGCGTGTATACTTAATCAAATTAGATATTATACCTATCTGGTTATTTTTATCTTATATTTTTATCATTTACTCGTAATTGTAATCGTAGTGGTATACTCCAAACTTCTAAGGCGCCATTTGAAAGCCAAGCGCAGCGCATCAGCATATTTACGAGTGCTGCATCAAATCAGAGGGTTTGTACAAAGGATAGTCCGTGAAAGGTCAGAGTCTGGTTTCCAGAAGGTCAGCGGAGGCAGAGTAGCCGCTAAGGAGGGTGTCGATTTGGTCGAGGATTGACATGGAGAATATCAAGTAAGGAAACTGAGTAAGAGTTCTTGAAAAGCGAGACTTAAGTTTAGAATGGAAAGCCCGGGGTGGTGGGTGGGGAGTTTGGAACAGATGATGTTGGATGACAGGCAGTGATGGTGGAGGAACCGAAAAGTACATAATTCAGGAGTCAGATTTATAATAATTAGGTTAGCAATAACTTCGCGTGAAAAGAAAGTTAAGCTGAATCTGAGTTGAACTGGACGATCCTCTGAGTGGCGTATGACACTGGGGAGCCAGTGCATCACAACGCCTTCCATGTATACTTCCCAACTTATGCCTCAAGATAGTGTAAGCAAACGACGAATCTGAAGCCGTTACGCGAAGTCCGCGCAGTGGATTCGAAATCGTAATCGTGGGATCATAGGATCAGCGAATGCACGTAGCACAGTGTTGCATATTTAGTGACAACTATTCTTCACATTCGTCGATGACCTGATTGGCTCCAGTGTTATTGTCGTGTGATCCTGTGATCTCCCCGACGCCATTGTCATTGTTTCTGTGTAGCTATTGTAATTGTTATGTTGTCACTACTATTATTGTTTTGTTGTCTTTGTCATTGTTTTGTTGTCACTATTGTCATTGGTTTGCTTTCAATTGTTACTGTTGTCTTTTGCTGATGTCGTTAGCCTTTATTTTGCTCTTCTCATTGTTGGTTTTGTTGCTATCTTCATTGTTTTGGTGCTATTGTCGTTGTTCTTTCTCTCTGCTATTGCAATTGTGTCCCTTGTTGCCATTGGCACTATTTTGTTGCTGTTGTACTTGCTTTTCTTTTGTTGCTTACATTGTTACTTGACGTTGTTGTTTTCTTTGGCCCATCTGGCCCTGAAATGGTTATTTTTGTCTCATCGAATGTTTTCCGCCAACGCAACCAATGTTTGACGGTTGCACGGTGCTTACTGCCTCTGCTGATGATCATGACGATGATTGTGACGATGATAACGAAGGTCATGAAGATGCTGTTGATGATCGTGACGACGATTTTGCTGAATTTGTTTTTGCTGTTATTATTGTTGACGCACTATGGAACCAGCTCCCTCCTTTGATAATAACTATATTGAGCCAAAAGGGAGTTTCGCCAGTGTACGACAGTTAGATTAACCCTTGGTCCCTTACCCCTCCAATTATTCTATCGAACGCATTAAATTTGTGCGCTCACTTAGGAGTGGTAAGGGTTAATGAGTGTACTTACATCGGTAAAAAAACTCCCTTTTCCTATAAGATCATTGAGCAGAGAGGGAGGGTACTTAGCCTGGTTTTAATTTGAGAGTTCGCCAACAAACTTGACGGCGGGAACTACGGGCAATCACTTGGCAGCTGTTGTGATGTGGAATTATTTGATATCTGTTGCTATTCATCCGGAACTTCGCTGAGCTATCTATGTACAGGTCCAGTGATGCCCATCAAAGCGTGTAAAGCAGATTTAGTTTGCAACACGTGAAGCTCATGTTATGCCATGTAATGTTATTTTAGGTTGCATTGCGTCATGTTATGTTCTGTTGTGCTATGATAGGTTGCTTAGTTCCATATCAATATCATGTTATGATGTGTTCATATCATGTTATGCTGTGTTCCGTCAGTGTGATTTTCGCTAATGACGACGGTAAAGAAAGTGCTCGCTTACCAGAATAAAATAATTTTTCGATGTCAATAACTATAACTAAAATATCGTTAATTTTAACCACAACGAAAATAATACTAAAACAATTCATCGTTACTTTCGCTGCAAAAAGCAAAAATGAAAAAGTAGAATATGTGTCATTATGAGTTATGGAAATACTTCTATGTGCCATGCAATCAACGAAAGTCCTTCAATCAGCCGTGATACCGGTACAGTATCTCATACAACGAGACTGATTAATGATACTTTTAAAATAGATTGAGTACAGTAGTCGCAGCTCATGCTGTTATCGCAAGAGTTGTTTGTTCATTATCTTTCAAAAATGATAACAATAATCCAACACAGGGTAGTAGATAACCATGAGGTAGTTTCCACCCATCATCAGAATTGGTGAATTTTAGCATTAAGATTAAATCCTTTATGAAAAGAAAATCACCCATTCTCCAAAGCCATTCGATATTCTAAGCAAATTCAAAACGCGTCTTAGTATGATCGACCAGCTGCAGGCAACTTCACTTAGCTTAACTGTAACTAAGTAACTTATAAGGTAAAAAAATCTAGTAAATATAACTATAACTAAAACATTATACTAATTACAACAGTTACTGAAACTTTGTAGGCCCTATAGTCATTCTGTAGTTGTGCAGTTGAACAAAATGGTGTTTGAATGTGGTTTCATCGTATTGGATATACGGGGGCGCCTCTGAGGAGACTCTCCTCAAGTGGCGCTATATCAATTTACAACTATCATTACCGTGTCCATCGTGTAGTAAACGTTTCTATTGTATTATAATATGTTCACGTGTTGTGTTTTAGATCTATTGTCCTATGTTACGCTGAACTATTATACTAGTTGATCACCAGGTTGCGCTGTTTCCAATCTGCTTCACTGACCTCTCTTTCGGAAACTACTTGATATGCCTCCTGCTTCATCAACCCAAAGGCGCTGAAAACGCTAAGTGGAGATGGAACTCTTTGGGATCTATAATAGAGATCCGAAAGAGCGTTTTCAGCGCCTCTGGGTTATAAAAATGTATTTAACTGTGTATATATAGGAACTTTGTGCAAGTCTTTCGCTGACAATTGTTCCGCGCCATCGATTGATGCTTTGTTGCTATATAGTGGCGCTTAATAAATTTGCAATTATCAAATAGTAATGAATGAATAAATCAATCAATCAAAGTCAATTTGATATAGCGCCCCTTCAAGGTATCTGCTCAGAGGCGCAAATCAATAGGTGCTGTAGGGGCCAACAACTAATAATTAGTACTACTTTCTCATTTGCACATCAGCAGACTAGACTGGCTTGCGTATATGTGTAGTGTATACTTGCTAACGTACTTGATTATTATAAATAAGCTATTTGGAACGGGTCTGTGGAAGCGACACTATGTTATTCACTTGAAAACGTTTACATCATTTAGTATCTGTTTCACATTTTTGAGGGAAAGAACTTCCAATAAACTTTTGAGCAATTGAAATTCCAATAAACTTCTGAGAGATTGAACTTCCAATAAACTCTGCGACCAGGATCGTACATCCGCTGGACATGACTCTCGGCAAGACAATGTGATGCGACGAAGCGCTCATGAATAGTTGATGCCCTGCGATAAGCCTTAGTGCTCTAAAAAGTTTTAGATTTCGATTACGAGAGTACCTTTGGTCATTTTGACAATTGCTTTGCAGTCAGTGGAACTAAAATGATGACATTCTAATCCTGACAGTATACACATAAATGCTGCTCTATAGGCTAAGATTGTTGCTACCATATGCTCCCCATCATC
Source organism: Bimastos eiseni (assembly GCA_959347315.1). Lineage (NCBI taxonomy): Eukaryota > Metazoa > Annelida > Clitellata > Crassiclitellata > Lumbricidae > Bimastos > Bimastos eiseni. Next base: position 43,318,108 of record OY365809.1, on the reverse strand, counting down.
TACTGTTGATATACTGTTGAATGTAAAATGCTGAGTCCCGATATCAAAGTTAATTAATTATCCTCAAAAATTCAAATCACTGCAATAATTTGCGCTTACAACCACAATGATAATATATAATGAGGGTTAGGCTTATAGGGACGTAAAACCCCTTAGAAGGAGGAGGACTATTAAAATCCACCGACAAATAATAGCATGCAATACAATAAGTTGTGATTATAACCATTATTTTAATAATAATAATACTACAGAGATTAAATTAAGAACTTAAAAATTAGGCCTACTTTCTGACGCACAGACCGATAAAATCAGCTAACACATTGTTACTGGTCATCAGCCATTTCGCATCTTTTTCCTTGGTGCAGCATTCATTGGCGACAATTTTTTTTATTGTATTTGGAGAATTCTGTTTGAAGTAGCAAATATCAAACTTACTCATTTTGTCACTAAAATTTATGAATTCCGTTTCTTAGTCGACATAATAATTATCTGAAGTAACCGTGTGACTTGTTTTATTGTTGTAATAAATGGCTTGTCTCTCTAATTCAAAGTAAACCATGCATAACGACCATTGTTAAAAGTGGTCTCTACTTTTCAAGGGTAGCGCCTGGGTTCAGAACGTCAGAGGCTTAGTTTGGAGTGTTTGGTATTCTGAGTTTTTGCCAACATATATATACTATATATTACGTGCGCTGTGAATTAAGCAGCCTCAATGAGTTGACCGAATAAGTTACTTTCTAATGATGCGTGTCATTTAATTAATATTATCCGGGATGCAGAGTTGAAACAGGTTCCTTATTAAGAGTGTCAGAGAAAGAAAGAAAGAAAGAAAGAAAGAAAGAGAGAGAGGCAGACAGACAGACAGACAGACAGACAGACAGACACAGAGATACGGAGAGTGAGAGGCAGAGAGAGACCGCGATAGAGAGACGCAGACAAACAAACAGATAAACAGAGACAGACAGGTAGACAGTGAGTGGGAGGTCAGCAAAAATGGCATCACCATAGTCAAACCTAGTGCACACGAATCCAAATGTCATGGCATAAAGGCTGCCTTAGCATAGAGTGAGTGGCTCAGTGGCACATATTGCGTATCTGTCGCAACCTAAAATACATTGCTTGTATTGGAAGACAATTTTTACCAAGATAAGGTCAATCCTTGCTCATCAAGTAAAAAGTTACAGACGTATGATATAGCTACATGTATGTACATGCATGTATAAGGAATGCAAGTCCCTACTCTGTATGCATGTCGTACAACTGTACATGTATGTGTTTAGAATGTGTAGGGCCTAAACCAAGCGCTTAAGGTTGGCTTCTGTGTTTTTTGTTCAATGTTTTTTGCAGTAACTGTTATAATCGTGACTACGGTGGGGGCGAAACGTAGGAGGGAAGGGAGGTATATAGGTAGAAAGAGAGAAAGAGGTTGAAACAGAGAGAGACATAGAGAGACATAGAAGTACATAATGGGTGGATGACAGAGAGGTCTCTTGTTACAGAGCTCTGCGTCGCTGAAGCATGCCTAAGGTTGCCTTTCTGGCTGTCCCGCATTTAAGAATAGGTCTCTCTGCTTGCCCTGAGCGTACGCGGTGGGTTCGACGACGCAAGCAGCCCGTCTGGCTTAGGTGAAGAATCTCACCCAACAGGTTGGTGTAGGCACAGTTACCAACCACAGCAAAGTCTTTTTTAAAGGCTCGACCCCTTCTCTCCAGACACACCAGCCGTGACAAACAGACCGGAACCCCACATACATACATACAAGTACATGCATACGTAGTATACCATACATACATACATACATGCATACATGCATACATATATACAAACATAAATACATACATACATACGTACATATATAGATACATACATACATACATACATACATACATACATACATACATACATACATACATACATACATACATACATACATACATACATACATACATACATACATACATACATACATACATACATACATACATACATACATACATACATACATACATACATACATACATACATACATACATACATACATACATGTACATACATACATGTACATATATACATACATGCACACAAACATACATACAGATAGACAGGCAATGCAAAGACGATACACATCAGAGGGTGGGTCGTGGAATAATAATTCATTAGTTTTCTCAGGTTTTTGTGTCGGTGATGGTAGGCCTGCACACTAGTCTGAATGTCCTGGAAATGGTAGGCGCATAGCAGAAGAAATGCCACTGATCGTATATGGTGGTGTTCAGATCCACAAACACTCGAACAATTTAGCCATGAATGTAGCGTGGAGTCTCTTCAGCACGCTCGAACCTGCAATCGGTTGTCTATGCAGGTCACAGTGTCGCCAAGATATAAAATGAGCTAGAATTACCCAGAAATAACAGCACTGTAGAATCTTTTACATTTGACAGTAAACTGCAGAATACTGACAAATTATACACAGCTTCGGATAGCGTAGCCAGGAAAGCCTTTTTAATATGATTGTTTATTATCATGAGAATCTGTAATCCGTCTTATCTTGAAATCAATAACAAGAATAAATGAAGAAAACGAATTTCAAATGCTATGCGAAAATGTACTGAAATACGTCAAAAAACTTATAGAAGTCAACAGCCCTACTAAGCCCATGTTGCTGAAAATGTCGTTAAACATTGGAATAGTCCGGTTAGTAGTTGGTCGACTAAGAGATTTGCTTACTTGCATACTTACTCACCTACTTACATACCTACTTACTTACTTACGTTGAATGTTTGCATCGTTTCCAGAGTTTGGTCTCGAGTTGCGATCTTCTGCAAAGCGACGGAACAAACTCTGTTCATTGAAGGATTCCAGTTCTTGTCGTCTGAATTACTTGACTTCTGCGACTACGTCAAGTCACGCCAAGTCACGTCACGATTACGACAGTAACTGAACGGGAAATGTGCAATAGGTGAGCGGACGATCCAACCGTATCTAGTCCAATACAATCTAAATCAGCGTTTCCCAAACTGTGTTCCGCGGAACCCTAGGGTTCCGTGAGGTGACGACAGGGGTTCTGCAGAAAACTGTCAGTGTTAACTAAATTTTTCATTGGGGACTTTTTGCTTAACATCTGCATATAACTTAATATGGAAGAAAGGTAAACAAAATCGTAAAATCTTATTTTAGCGTCGCAAATTACCCATATTAATATATAGCGTCGTAAGTCCTTCTCCATGGCAAATCTGACTAAGCCTCGTCATATCGTCGGTAGTAGAAGCGAGATTTGTGAAAAGAAATCCGTTTGACTGTGAGCTGCAGAGGTTAATGAAAAACTTTCTGCTTTGACTGCGAACTCAATCGATGAAATAAAAGAATTATGCGTAAATAGAGATGGATAGAAATGAGAATTTTACTTGACGTTGAATGTTTCTCTTATTCTCGCTTTCATTTCGGTGGAAATCCTTTCAACATTTTCGCTTCCATTTAAGCAAAAATCTCAACATCAATCCAAGTTCTTGTAATGCAGACATTCTTACATCGTTCTAGCTCCCAGTTAGACATAAATATTTCATCAATCCAGCTCCCAGTTATACACAAATCTTCTCATCAATCCAACTCCCAATTAGATATAATTCTTTTAATCAATCCAGCTTCCACCTATGCAGGATTCTTTGTTAAATACATGTTTCAAACAGCGGCAATAATTTACGACGCTAAAATAAGATTTTACCGAAAGAGAATTCATATATGTCATTGTCATCGATATTTGTGTTAGACCTATCATTAATCTAACCTAATCTAGGCCTAAACCTGTTATTATCTGTACTCTCAAGCGTTGTACCTACCTATGATGGTTTTGAACGGGGTTCCGGGAAACAGTTTGAAGAGCAAAATGGTTCCGCGGCCAAACAATATTGGGAAACGCTGATCTAAATTAATGTTCTGATCTTATAAGTTCTTATAAAATTATAAATTTCATTCGATTCGATTCCAATATCATCATCGTCATCGTCGTCGTCGTCCTCCTCCTCCTCTTTCTCCTCCTCCTCATCATCATTATTATCATCATCATCGTCATCATCATCGTCGTCGTTGTTGTCGTCTTCATCATCATCATCATCATCATCATCATCATCATCATCATCATCATCATCGTCATCATGAACTCACCCGATCGCAATCGAGAAGAACCTGAAGCGGGGGCTGGACATTACAAAACTTATGGGGCATGACTAGAAAATTGGATGGTTCTTACGATAAATTTACTCCATTTTACATACCTCAGGACTTTCTATACAGTTTATGACTTTACAGTCGATTTTGAACGTACCATGTCCAGTTCATCAAATTAATGAGTAGGATTTTTCTTGCTGTTGCCTTTGATATTAATCTTTTTATTTGTGTATTAGGCGATAAATCTGATTGGTCAAGATGAAGCACCGATCACGGGCCGCACCCCCTGGTGGAGGGTGTCTGGCCTTCGTTGGCGTCGTCTTGGCTCTGGCCGTGCTCCTGTCGACGTCCGTTCAACAAGCGCAGGCACAGAGTAAGTGGCAGAACATCGAGAGAGTTTTAATGATGCATTGCATAGCAGTAAAATTATAGATTGTTTAAAGAGAAGGTTGATTGGCGGTTGAGCTCGTCATGTCGTATATTGAGAGCTTCTGTTGATGCAATCGAAGGTCAGAGATAGAGCGATGAGTGTCAAAAGTAACACCAACAGCTCCGTTGGCCTGGTTATTTTTCTAGTCTTCTCCTTCGTGACCGGCAAATTTTCTATCGCGTAGGCCTATACTGGCATTATAGGTAGCCTAACATGAAACAGATGCGAATGCTCATAAAATTTATTGTGTGCTTGGTGATGCCAAGTTTACCTGGGTTGACTGATTAGTCTTGTAGCATACAAGTATACATGTAGGTCTATCTCACTATTTATTAAGTTTAATTAAAATTAACTATTAAAAAATTTAGGCGATCAGGGATTTTTCCTGGGCTATTACCGGATCAAGATTTACCATTTGAAAATCTCTGGTCTGAGAGAATCACGAAATATTATTAGTGAATAAGTGCATCGAAAGTTCGTGGACCCTCCTGATTTTGGTCAGGAAGGCTGTAGAAGACGATGTACAGCATTCCTTGGAAAGGCTGAGGCAAGGATTGCCAGATAACAGATTCTACAACAACTATGTCCTAACGAAACCCAGCAAGAGGAAATATCTTGTCTTCAATCTTCCTTGGTTTGAGGGTTGGCTGCACCATGGACAACTCTGAGCCAGCTGTTCCTGTTCCTGATTCCTTGTACCAATTGGGTGAATGATAGTTCAGTCCACAACTTCATATTCTTTATCTATATTATACTGGATCTTTTCCGGGGCCGAGCACCCTGTGCTGCGCCTTGGATGCTCTCCCTCTCTAAACAATCTACAGTCTTCCTTCTTATATAAGTGTAAACACAGGAAATCAAAAGAAGTAACACGATCAGAGGTCTAAGAGAATTATGTTGTAGTAATCAGTTTTTTCTTCTATCGTGCAGGTCTCTGTAACAACTGCATGGATGTGGTGTTCACCCTGGACGACAGCAGCAGTATATCCGTCGTCAGCTGGAACCTTCTGACATCCTTCGTCTGCAATGACGTCATGCAGTACCTGAACATTTCGTCGACCACCATCCGCGTCGGAATGATCCTCTATGACACGAACGCGCGAATCGTCTTTGGACTCACCCAGTACAGCTCCCGTTCGGCGGTCACGGCCGCCTGCAACGGCATGGCCTTCGTCGGGGGCTCAACCAACCTCCAGGAAGCCCTCACGTTGGGACTCACCCTCTTCCAGCAGTCGCCAAGACCGCAGTGTCAAAAGGTGATCATCATTATCACCGACGGTCGGTCAAACGACCCTGTCGCGGCTACGATCCAGGGCAACGTCGTCAAGAGTGCTGGGGTTAAGATCATAGGAGTGGCCGTCGTGCCTACGATGCAGAGTCCCGGGTTCACGGAGCTACAGCAAGTGGCCACCAGTCCAGAGGAGGTCACGCAGCTCTGGGTCCCCGACTTTAACAATCTCCGCACGAAGCTCAGTCAACTGTTGACGTTCAGCTGCGTCACCTCCCCTGTACCAGGTAGGTCTATCTACTTGCAAGCATTTAGCATTCGAATCGATCACTTCCGTCCGAGTTATAGCTGTGCGGACAAGAACATCGCTTTCACACTTTATTTCTAACTTGTTACCAAGTAAAAAATCGGATGTTAATGTAAAACCGGCAAAGGTCAGATCAAAAACCACCCGCAGCCCCTCGCAATTATTTGTGATAGGCTTACATCTTAAGTTCTTCTTACGTACCCGATGGCAACAAAAGCTATCAAACAGGAAGCTAGGTTAGTAGAAGAATACAGAACAACACGAGCATATCGTGCAGCAGACAATGGAAAGAAAGCTAAAGGTTCTTTGGGCACGTTTGTAGAATGAGAAAACACAGACTAATTAATCAGGTCATGTTTGGCATGATTGATGGCAACGGGAGGAAAGAAAGACCAAACAGAGGATGGCTGGATATAATGTCAGAGATTGGTGCAGACGGGATGTACGTTGGGCCTATAGACACACTAAGCCTGTTGGTGTTGGACAGAAATGAATGGAAAAGAACAGTGACACGTAAGATTGACATCATCGGGTGATGAACCCATGGACGAAGATGATGTACGTGGTGATGATGACATCCTAAGTTCTCTTGTGGGGGTCAGAGGACAACGCATTTCGTAGAATTTGATGGAACATGGAACTTCCCTTTGCATCATAATGTCATGATCGATAATTTACAAACACACACACACACGCGCGCGCGCGCGCGCGCGCGCGCACGCATTCACAAGTCACAAGAATATGACTACACATCGACTCAAACAAAGACTCGAATACACACCTAGAAATAAATGCACGCACATACACAGAATGTTTGAATTGTCATATTTTAACTGGAGGGGGGTTGACAGTTTTTCACTTGTCCAGATGTTCCGGCCAGAAGTTAAGAACCTGAAACCGGCATGCTGCCCTATAGGGGCTACATTTTGGAGGGTAACTGGTTGTTGGTGGACGAACTTGATCCTTAGCTGTGCTTTGTTCAATCATCAGTTTAATTATATATTATAATGGCGACAAGAAAGATATATCACAAATATTCTCAATATATTCTCAAGAACTATAGACCCGGTAAAAAATTGTGTCACTGTGAAACTGATCGGGGGGTTTTGCTTGCCCCCTCCAGGGTAGGATTTGAGAATTATTCGGCGGGGTTGAAAAATGAACTGGGGGTTGAGCACCCCAACCCTTCTGACAATTCAATCACTGCAAACACAAAACGCACACACATACTCCTACATATAATTCTTTTAGGTATGCACAGAGACACGCGCAAGTTCCCCTTGTTCTCGCATGCGGACGCAATAGAAAAATCTGCTATTACCTTTTTGGTAAAATCGAAATATGTGGGATAATTAAGGTTTTAGAATTCCTGCTTGGCAAATTGTTGATGACTCTGTGGTTAGATCTACGCTCTTTAGCTTGAACCTCTAGGTCTCTCTCTCTATGTATAAATATAAATATATATGTATAGTAAGCCCCCATATAAGTATATAAACGTGTTCATTTATTCAGCATTGTCCCATGAATGAGATGATGACTGATCAATGAAATTAGATATAGCGCCTCTTCACGAAATCAACTCAGAGGCGTTTCCAGTTCAACCACAGTCAAAGAGCACAGTACGTTCTAAAAGAAGAGTAGAAAGAAGATGAGGAGATCTGCAGGTAAAAGCCGGAGGTCCAGCTCGATGAAGCCCATTCCAAGTGGCAGGGCCAACAACAGTAACAATGATATTATCCAATGCTTCTTTCTGATCGACCAGCATGACTGGTAGTGTTATAGTTGCAGTTTAACCACACTCCAGTGCGATGCAATAATCATTGGTGTCGCCCTCCTCCATTATTCAGACTTGGGACTGACACTGTTAGTGTGCGAACAGTGGTGCAGTTTATGAAAACGAGAAAATTACTGGCGATGTTTTATGTCATAAATAATTATAGTCTAATATGCGATTTTACGTCAACTTTCTTGGCGCCTGGCGGCGTCATTAACTTCGGCATCACCAATAACATCATCATCCTCATGATCAAACTCTTCATCAGCATCATCATCGTCAAGTAAAAGTACAAAGTACAAGCTCTCTGAGAAGCAGCATGCAACTGAGCCTTTAACAATGTTGTCACTTAATTTAGTTAATTCGCTGCAAGAGCCTAACTTTTCGTCACAAAGTGACGGTGACCAATCCACTTCTAACATCCGCTGTAAACTACAACAAGATGAATGACGTCACCAATTTATGTCACCTAAGGCAGTAACTTGCAAAAATTACTAATGGCTGTCGATGCATGAACTTGCTTCGAACCAAATTAGATAATCTATCATTTCAGCGGATTTAATTATTGTACTATTATTCACTATCGTTTTAGCGGGTTTAATTATGTGAGACAATAAACGTCTGTTTAGAGTCATTTACACCACAGGATGCTTTTCACCACGTCCAGCTTCCATTTAAACATAATTATTTTAATCAATCCAGGCATTTAAACAGAATTCTTTTCATCACATCCAACTTCTATTTGTGTATGATTAGTTTAATCACTTCCAGTATCTACTTAAGCAGGAGTCTGTTAATCACATCCAGCAGCTGGATGTTATGAAAAGACTCCTGCTTAAGTAGAAGCTGGATTCCAGCTTCTACTTAAGCAGGAGTTTTTCATCACATCCAGCCTTGTCATGGTTGCGTCGTTAAATAAACTTATTACACACATGTCAAATCCAGCTTCTACTTAAGCAGGAGTCTTTTCAACACATCCAACTTCCATTTAAACACGCTTCTGTTCTTATAAAACGGTACAACGCTAGCATACAACATAATAAAACCTGCTATTCCGAAACGAGAATTTCAAAAATAATTAAAAACACTACAACGATAGATTGCCCCAAATTAGTGATGTTTTTTACTGATCGATTACCATCGACTTCATCGTTTCAGGTGGAGCAGGCGCAACCGGTGCTACAGGGGCAACCGGACCAAGTGGACTATCGGGATCACCTGGGTTGGCCGGACCCCCGGGAGTTCTTGGTGCAACTGGATTCAGCGGGTCACCGGGTCAGTCCGGCCAGCAGGGCCCTCCTGGACCGACCGGTAAACTTTGTTTTTTCAACTGTTGCTTAGATACCATGGTTACATTTCGTTATATTAATGGAACATTCTCTGTTTATGTTGCATTAAAATTTGGGTTTCTTGAGGCTTTTATTTTCATAATTTTTTGGGGTATAATTATTTGTTCTTTTTTTTATGTCGTCTCACTATGGCCCAAGTAGTTGGCTGTATGGGTGTGTTTCTGCTTTCCATGGGTGTCCGGGATCATATTATGGTGATAGCCTATGTCCTCAAAGTAGGGCTTTGCACATTTCAGTTGACTGTCAGTGTTTTTTTCAATTTACTATTTTATTTAAGTATTTCTTTATTGGCTTAGCCTGTCTACTTCTATGCTGTTTAAATTGTTGCTAAAATACTAATTATTAAATAATTGATTATTTGTAATGTTCATGTCTGTAATGCCATGTTATATTTTGTCAACGAGCTTGATGCGTTATGAAATGCAAGTTATTTAGTTCAGATCATTAACAGCTGACTAATAATAGATTCAAATTCGTGCTTGCATTTATTTATGGTTTTATGCTGTTATACTTCTTAAATGACTCAGCATTTAGAATTCGCTTGGGTCTTCCATGTTGTAGCATTATGAGTCATTTAATCTTATTTTAATTTATTTTGCCACTATTGTTTTGTTACTTGTTAAGAATATGAACAGTTTGTAGTTTATCCACGTGACAAGTTTATTTGGTTTATTTGTGTGTTTAAACGTTTAATAATATAGTTCATCTTTTCTCAGTAAATATTTTAAATCCGAGAAAGTGATTTGAATTTGATTTTTTTCCTGCATTCAGGGCCAATTGGTCCAATTGGACCTTCCGGTCCCTCTGGCCAAAATGGACCCCCTGGACCAACGGGACCTAGTGGAGCACAGGGTTCACAAGGAGACACCGGATTCGCCGGTCAATCAGGGCAGAGTGGACCTCCTGGACCTCTGGGTCCTTCTGGAACTCCTGGTGCTCCAGGCCAACCAGGTCCATCTGGTCCTACTGGACCGAATGGGCCACCAGGACCCACAGGTTTATCAGGTCAGCCAGGATCTGCAGGTTCACCTGGCAGTCCTGGACAATCTGGCAATCAGGGAAGTCAAGGTAATGCTGGTTCATCTGGACCTCCAGGTTCTGCTGGACCATCAGGGCCGACTGGACCGACAGGATTTCAAGGTGCTCAAGGATCGCAGGGTGCGACAGGAGCAACTGGTAACACCGGATCATCTGGATTCCCTGGTTCACCAGGACAGTTGGGTCCACCTGGTCCGTCCGGACCCTTAGGACCTAGCGGCCCTACAGGACAGTCAGGACCAGCGGGACCTGCTGGACCATCAGGGCCTTTGGGTGGGACAGGACCGCCTGGCCCAGCTGGACCTGCAGGATCATCTGGACCTTTGGGACCTTCTGGAATAAAAGGTGGAGTTATTTTTTAATAGGTTTTCGTAAAGGTAGTTTTAGTAATGCAAGACTAAATATTTCACGACCATTAATGTGTCCACCTGAAGACAATTATTGGCTAATTATTTTTTACAATTATTAGCAAAATAACTTTTAAAATAAGAAATAACTCTTCTGATACCTGTTGCTTAAAACTCAAAAAGTCAAAAGGATTGGTAGGCCACACTTTCAGGGTTTATATATGTTTATTTATTCTAAGTTAGGCTTGGTTGTACTCTGATGTATCTTGGTTGTACCCTAACTTATTTTTAGTTCAACTATAATATATATTTCTTGGCTCTTCCCTTATTTTTTCTTTGTTCTACTTTATTTGTTCTTGGTTCTACGTTGTGGATCAAATTTTTAGACATGACATATTAGCAACTGTTAAGACAATTCTTAGAAATATATTGAAGTCAATTAGTACTAAACTGTATGGGGCAATTATTACAAAAGTTGAGGACAATAGGCTAGAGAATATGTGGATCAATTATTAATTAAATATTGGGAAAAAGTATCGAGAAAATACAATTAGAAACTATTATTTAGAAAATTGTAAGGACAATTATGAAAACATTTTGAGAATAGTTATTAAGATATTCTTGGGGCAATTGTGAACAAAATATACAAACATATGCAAATATGTGCAAACACTGAGGACAGGAAATGAAGCTTTGGAATATTTCTGTATTTGTACTTCAAAATTCTTGGCTCTGTATTTTGTTTCTTTATATGTTACAAGCTGATCAATTTTTTTGTCAGGTGACCCTGGTTCACAGGGTTCTTCAGGTCCTGCAGGATCTCCTGGACCGCTTGGCCCTCCTGGCCCTGCAGGCAACAATGGTCAGTCTGGACCACCGGGACCCATAGGTCCAACTGGACCAACAGGACCAAGTGGACCCACTGGACCTGCTGGGGGCACTGGCACTCCGGGTAGGCCAGTCATTACTGAATTGTCTTTGATTCTGTTGTTGGATTAAACCACCCTTGTACCTGTTGGAGCTACCTGTCACAGAGCTTATTTCCCATTAGACCTACATGTCTCAGCACACTTGCACTTGTTATGCTTACCTCTTTCAATGTACTTGTGTCTGTTAGACCCATCTGTTTCAGTGCATTTATACCTGTTTTATCTACCCGTTTCGATACACTAATACTTGTTATAACTACTCGGTTGTACCTGTTACCCTTTTGACTTACCTGTTTTGATACACATACCTTTCACAGGTTGTTTCAGCACAAATACCTCTAGGATCTGCTGGTTTCTTTACATATATACTTGTTAGAACTACCTGTTTCCACACTCTTAGACCTCCTCAATCTGCCTGTTTCAGCTGAAATACCTCTCAGACCAACCTGTCGGTAACAGTATTAATATTAATTTAATATCTTACCTTAGCCACTATTACTGTACCTTAACCAGCCCTAAATATGCACAGTTTGTTTCTCCTTGATATAATATTCCAGCATCTGAATAGACCTAAGCGTTTCAGATACTGTCAGCCTTGTCGTGTCTGTTGTAGTACTACTGATTGGAGTGGGGCTATATAAATGTTCGATTACATTACAATTACATTACGTTGCATTGCGTGACTGTAAGTTGTATTGGAGTGACTGATTTCTTTGCTCTTGTGTTGTGCTATATAGATGTTCAAATACAATTACGAATGGTAACTTGTTTTCTTGCTAAGGTGGACTTGGTCAACCGGGACCTGCTGGACCTACTGGTCCAACTGGACCTCAAGGTAGTCTGGGACCGCAGGGGCAATCTGGAGCTTCTGGGCCTTCAGGAAATCCTGGTCCACAGGGACCATCTGGGTCACCTGGACCACAAGGACCATCAGGACCCACCGGTGGGACAGGGCAGCCAGGCCCCGCTGGCCCAGCCGGTAGCCCAGGGCCCACTGGACCAGCAGGATTTCAAGGCGGAGCTGGTAAGAGACTAAATGATAGATATGAGGATCTCTTTGAATTGCTAAATTAATTTAATGCTGAGAATAAACTCACATTGAATGACTAATTAATGTAATGATGAAAATGGAAAACATTTTAAATTGCTGGATTATTGTATTAATAAAACTCTTCAAGCTCGCTTTGTCTCTTTCATTTAAGCACTTGTAGGCTATTCTCTTTAAATTTTTTATCTTGGCTGCAATGTTTTAGGTTGGGAACACCCATAGTTAGTCCCTCTTGAAGTGGTGCTATGTGGATTTGGAATCAATATGTCAATTAATTAATGCAATTTGTAATTTATTTATGTAATTTATAAATAATTAGAAATTATTCAATTTATATTTTAAATTTGTTATCAATTAATTACATATTTATTAATTGAATAATTTATATATTTTTTTATTCTGAAATTTTTATATCGCCCTTCCAACATTTTCTGCTCAGAAATGCACACGCCTCGATGGCGCAATTGCAGTTGTACTGCAGAGCAAATAATTGTATGTGAAGGACTTGCTCAAGGTCCCTACACAGTGACTCCCTGGACGAGGGTCGAATCCGCTCATTCAGTGCACACTGAGTGTTGCGAGGCGACCGCTCTAACCAATCGGCCACTGTGCCACATAATTTTTTTTAGTAATTATTAATAATCTATTTGTTAATTGAATTTGTAAACAATAGTTTGATCATTTGTTGTTCTTCAATTATTTAATGGTACCTGGTCGATGTTAATATGTAGGATCATGGTCCTTTCTAGATGTTCTAGTTGTATCCAACATTACATCCCAACATTACTTCACATTGTGTTATTGATATCTGCTGTTTGTGTTGAAAGCAATAAGCAAACAGTTATGTTAATTGCAATGCTCAGAGAATCATAATGATGTCAAAGATTTTATTCTGCGAGAACTTTTGAATATCGGTTTTTCTTGCGGTGTTTTAGGTCCATTGGGACCTTCAGGACCCAGCGGTCCAACAGGACCAAGTGGCTCTCCTGGTAGTTCTGGACCCTCCGGGCCAATCGGGCCATTGGGTCCTGCTGGAGCTAGTGGATCGCCCGGTGGAGTGGGACCTTCTGGACCTGCGGGAGACAGAGGACAACAAGGTTTTCCGGGTCCCTCTGGTCCGCTCGGTAGCGCTGGGGGTGCAGGGGCAACTGGTAACTCAGGCCCTCCTGGACCTGCTGGACCTTCTGGGCCATCAGGTCCACCTGGACCAACGGGATCAGTTGGATTAAAAGGACCATCTGGTGATCCTGGTCCTTCAGGACAGGCTGGTGGTCCTGGGTCTCCTGGATCTCAAGGTGTCTACAGATTATATATTTGAAAAAGTATATTTATGTAACCTAGCTTCATTTTACAAAAGCAGGCTTTTATGTTTAATTCAGACGCAGGTTTCGACTTGGCTTTATTTTACAAGGCATGCTGCATATGTGTAATACTGACTGTTCGTTGTATATAAGTAGGTTTTCATTTGGTGTTTGGCAGAAGTTCAAGATGCTTGAGAAAATTGAAGATATGTATAGTTTTCTTAGCCAAGACATAGGTTTTATTTTAGGATTAAAAACTGAGCATTGGCAATATGTATTGTTAGTATTGTCGTTATTATTATTGTTATTTTTATTATTTTGCCCAAGGTTAAAAGGATCACTGAGATCATTGCTCTTATTATTTTCACTCTATTATTTTTTTAATTATTTGTGTTAGTAGCACACATTATTAGGCAACTATGGAGTTACTAAGTATCAATTAATGGTTCTGAGTGAAGGACTTTTCAAAGTCCCTATTTAACAGTAGTTTTATCAGAGAGGACTGGAACCCATGCCTTGAGTCTTACAAACCGACCTCCTTGTCCCATAATGAGAATTCAATTCCTTTGATTCATATGCATTTGTTCGCCCAAGGTAATTTTGATTAATTTAGGTAAATTGTGGGTAAGTGACCTTTCAACCTCAGAGTTATGAATTACAAAGACATTTCTTCTGTTGTCGTTTAAGGTCCACCTGGACCAGCTGGACAGCCTGGCTTTTCCGGACCAAGCGGATCTGCTGGCGGACCCGGAGGACCCGGAAATCAAGGTCCTCCAGGTCCCAGTGGACAGCCAGGACCATCTGGACCAACTGGACCTAATGGATTCTCAGGTGCACCGGGTGATGTGGGACTTCCTGGGCCAGCCGGACCATCAGGGCCTCAGGGAGGAGTAGGTTCAAGGGGTGATAGTGGCCCACCTGGACCAGCTGGGCCACAGGGCCCATCAGGTAAGATATGGATAACTTTAATTGGGGCTGATTTTGATGATGACAATAATAATGGGGATGATGATGGTGATGGTGACAATGATCATGATGATGATGGTAATGACGATTGTTATAATGATAATAATCATGATGGGTGATAATGGTTATGTTATGATGCTGATGACGATTATTATGATGATTATGAAGATGATAATGATTATGCTTACGATGATGATGATGGTTATGATGATGATGATTAAATCGATGACAGCAATGATGATGGTGATGAAGACAATGTTGCTATCATGTTAAAAACAAATATCTGTTATATTGGTTTTTAGGATCAAGAGGCAACCCAGGACAACCAGGACCAAGTGGACCAGCTGGTCCAGTTGGCTCAAGTGGTCCTGCAGGCGATCCTGGAACATCAGGTCCATTGGGTCAACCAGGACCAAATGGACAGCCCGGTCCTGCAGGGCCTTCTGGACCAAGTGGAAATGCTGGACCTCAGGGTCCTGCAGGAGCAACTGGCTTTGCTGGGCCAAAGGGACCGAATGGTCCAGGTGGATCTCCTGGACCAGCAGGACCTCAGGGTGGTACTGGACTTAGGGGAGATCCTGGTTTCCCTGGACCAATAGGACAGGCTGGTCCTATTGGACAACCTGGGCCATCAGGACCATCAGGGCCTGCTGGTCAGAGTGGACCAAGTGGTCCTTCTGGTCCGTCTGGACCAGTCGGAGATGCAGGACCTCCAGGTCCACTTGGACCTGCAGGACCTTCAGGTAACTGCCATTCTGTTCAAACCTCTAAAGCTACAACAATTAGTTTTCTAAGTAAAGTTTGTAGAAGCTGATTAATTACCTGAAGCCTTATTAGTCTCTCAAGGTGATTCATTGCCTTTAAATGAGTATGTTGTATTTTTAAGGACCTTCCGGACCTGTTGGACCTTCCGGACCTTCCGGAGACACGGGATTTGCTGGCCAGGCGGGGCCGAACGGACTTCCAGGACCTCCAGGACCCTCCGGACCACTGGGTCCACCAGGACCAAGTGGAAATTCTGGGATAACGGGTCCTGGTGGGTCTCCTGGTCTCTCCGGACCTTCTGGCCCGAGGGGAGATCCTGGACCATCTGGACCATCCGGACCAAGTGGTCCACCCGGAAGCAAAGGTCTTCAAGGAGACTCTGGATTTGTTGGGCCACAAGGCTCACCTGGACCTTCTGGACCTCCAGGTGGCACTGGATCGACTGGACAACCTGGACCTTCGGGTCCTATTGGTCAAAGTGGAATTTCAGGTTTATTGAAGCCTCTCTCTCTCTCTCTCTCTCTCTCTCTGATTGCCTCAGTAGAAGGTGTTTGCTGATCGTGTCTGTCTCTGTGTGCCTATGTATGCTTGCTTGTATGTCTGTATGTTTGTGTGTCAGACTGTGTCTGTGTGGATGTCTGTCTTACTGTCTATTTCTGTTTGTCTATATGTCTGTGTGTCTCTTTGTGGGCAACTGTCTCTTTGTATATCTTTCTATGTTTTTGTATGTTTGTCTGCCTGTGTGTGTCTATCTGTGTCTGTGTGTGTCTGTGTTCTGCTGTGTCTTTGTGTGGCTGTCTGTGTGTCTTTGTGCCTTTGTCTGGTTGTGTTCTGTCTGTCTGTCTGTCTAAGTCGCTGTCGTTGTCTTTCTTTGATTGTTGGTTAGTTATGGTGCTTGATGATGGCTAAATGATAGAACTGATCACTTAAACATGAAACACAATCTGTGGATTTCTTTTGTCATCTATTTTCCACTGTAGCGATCAATTGTATTAGGTTATATGGATTAATGACATCTGGTGACTTTCAGGTTCGAGTGGTGCTCCGGGCTCTGTTGGAGCGACGGGTTTCCCCGGACCTACGGGACCATCTGGTCCATCTGGAGGTCCGGGAGGTCCGGGTTCACCTGGTCCGCAAGGATCTCCAGGAGGACCAGGAGCAACAGGTCCACTTGGGCAGCCAGGACCCATTGGACAGCCTGGATCCCAGGGACCTTCAGGCTCTAGGGGTCTCGCAGGTGATGCCGGACCATCAGGTAACCCTGGCACCTCTGGATCACTGGGTGCTCCTGGTAACAATGGCCTACCAGGTCCTCCTGGACCAGCTGGTCAGAGGGGCCCTGCTGGTGCCAGTGGGACTCCTGGAACTGCTGGATCAGCTGGTATGACTACACTTCATACTAATTATTTAAATTAGCAAATGGTTTTAAAGCTTTAACAAAGATACCATTGATAGAAGTAACGATCAACTACATGTGATCGATTTCAAATGTTTTTGGAGAATTAGAGTTTTAATCAAGTTCTAAATAAGATCAATTAGTTGGGAATGTCAGATCTATGGATGGTGGTCATTGCATCGTATGCTACCTGTCCAATTTCTATTACTGTTTGTTCTTGCTTGAAACAGGTCCAGCCGGACCACAGGGCCCCAGAGGTTCTGACGGTCAGCCGGGCCAACCGGGATCACTCGGTGCTGTGGGAGCAACTGGGTACACTGGGCAACAAGGACTGAAGGGTGATCCAGGGCCATCGGGCGATCTTGGACCTCAGGGTCCCTCTGGCCCAACTGGTAACCTTGGATCACCTGGAAGCCCTGGACCTCGTGGATCGACAGGACCAACTGGAACCACAGGTTGATGAATATTCTGCTGTACCTGAATTGAGATATAATGTAATGCTCGAAATTATGCTGCACAAACTTTGGTTACGCGATATGAGAATGTGGCTGTTTGCTTTGGGAGCTCACCAGTAAATGGAGAATACAAGGCCCATGACTTTCTTCAGGTGGTTGCCTATTTACTAGGTACCATGAACACATCCTTTACGTGCCGTTCTTGGCTATATAAAAAACTGTCAAATGTTACTTGGTCTGGTTGCTAATCCTTACTAATTAATAGTAATTATAGTTAATATAATAATAATAGTTATAATTATTATTGTAATTAATTTTTTATTGTTGTAATTAATAGTAATTATAGTTATTATAAAAAAATAACAATAGTTACAATTATTATTGTAATTATTTTTATTGTGGTAATTAATAGTAATTATAGTTAATTTAAAAAAAATAATAACAATAGTTATAATTGTTATTGAAATTATTTTTATTGTTGTAACTGTTATTGTTGTTTTGTTCATCAGTAACATTTCTATTATTATTTTTACTATTATTTTTTTTATTATCATTGTAATTATTATTATTATTATTAACATTATTATTATTATTAACATTATTATTATTATTAACATTATTATTATTGTTATTTTTATTATTATTAAAAAAATTACTAGTAATAATAAAACTATAATAATAATATTATTATTATTATGATAATTATTGTTACTATTATAGTTTATTATTACTAGTATTATTATTTTACTTCATTTGAAAGAAAAGTTCTAATGGAGCTTGTGACTGAACATTAAAATAATTATTCATAATTTATGTCATATTTATTAATTACTTTTCATTATCTGACTTCTGTGAGATGTTTGTCAGTTACAAGTGACTGTTACATTTTCCATTACTAGGTAACACTGGCTTCACTGGATCTCAGGGTCCCAGTGGACCTCTTGGACCAGCTGGATCATTGGGCCCCATAGGATCTCCAGGGGGTGTGGGAGACACGGGACCAATCGGGCCAAGTGGGCCACAGGGTTTACCTGGAGGAACGGGAACTCCGGGGCTTTCGGGAGCGCCTGGAGTCGTGGGTGCATCAGGACCAGCCGGTTCGGCTGGCTCACAGGGCTCTCCGGGTCCACAGGGACAGCCTGGCCCAACTGGACCAAGAGGAGATCGAGGAGATGCTGGACCCTCTGGACCAACTGGCCCTGCAGGAGGATTAGGTAGGCAGGTTTAAATCTCAGTTCTTTGGGCTACGATGTCAGACACACAGAGAGATAGACAGAGACAGACACTCGCTCACTCACTTACTCACTCTCTCACGGAATTACTGAGGGACAGACAGACAGACATACACTCTACTTTTATTCATTTGTGTCATGTTGTAGAACTGGTAGATTACAGTGACTGAACAGTTAATTCATAATATTTCATAAACTGCTTTGTTTCATGAATGAAAATTACAGAATTGATTTATGTAATTAATGCTGCTGATTAATCACTTTCAGGACCCACTGGTCCGTCTGGGCAGAAAGGACCATCTGGACCTGTTGGACCAAGTGGAGACGTTGGGCCATCTGGACCACAAGGATCGCCCGGACCACAAGGCTCCCTCGGACCCGCAGGATCCGCAGGTCCGTCCGGTCCTTCGGGTCCTCCTGGCCCTCAAGGACAGCTGGGTCAAAAGGGACCAACAGGAGATCCAGGGCCCCAGGGAGACTCAGGTCCGCCTGGAACACCTGGTTTTGGCGAGCGTGGAGAGCCAGGTCCTCCCGGTCCACCGGGTACGAACGGACCAACCGGACCCGTCGGTCCGAATGGACCTAGTGGAACCATCGGAAGTCCTGGAGTCCAGGGCCCGTTCGGTAGTGTAGGTAAGTCATCATTTGAGAAACTTAACTGCCCTAGCTGGACTTCTTTTGTGGATTTTGACTGAGTTTCGCATGTGGAATGCATATCTTCTGCACCTTCGAACAGATGGATTCTCTATGCATTGATCATATTCCTAATTATTCAATCAATCAATCTACGAGACTTCAGGCAATCTACTCAGAGGCGCTCCCGATCTATGGCTAATGAGTAGAATGCAGATGAATAGGTTTTGGGCAGAAAGTGAAGATCTTAGGGTAGCCCATTCCATGTGGTTGGATGTAATGCTGTCCATGGACACTCCACTGTGTTTTATACTAACCTTGAGACTGTCCTATTTAGCCAGGGTTGGGTTGGGAGCGCTTTGAGTAGATGTCTTGAAGGGGTGCTATATAAACAATCCTATTAAATGAATTAATTAATTTTAATTTACTGTGCTGAATGAGTTATCCATTTAATTTAATAATGACCCTTGTTGTGGGTTTGCTTAGGTGCAACTGGTGCCACTGGAGGACAAGGGCCAACGGGGAATGTGGGTCCAAGTGGACCAGCAGGGCCAGCAGGCAATCAGGGTCCACCTGGTGCTTCAGGTCCACGTGGTCAAACAGGAGGAACCGGTGCATCAGGAACACCCGGACTTGTCGGTCCCAGTGGACCTACTGGTCCCAGAGGAAATTCTGGACCCCGTGGCGACCCTGGTACGCGCGGACAAACAGGAGCATCTGGATCTCCAGGGCAACCAGGTGATGTTGGACCAGCTGGACCTAATGGTCCCACCGGGCTTTCAGGCTCGCCAGGGCCTGCAGGCTCTCAGGGGCCTCAAGGCTCTACTGGACAACCTGGTCCTACAGGAAACGCAGGTATGATTCAAGTTAAGATTGAGCAGGTTCTATGCGCCTTGTTTCAGGTTATTTTGTCTACAATAGTAATTAGACTTAAAAATTAGGTTATGTAAAATATGCATATTTTATTTTATTATTATTAATTATTATTATTATTTTTGATTTTCTAATATTTTATTTTTTCCCAAGTTACATACAATTCTTTGGGATTGAAAATATTAGGGTAATAGTGTCCACAGACGGTTTTATTATTATTAATCTTTGTTTTATTATTATTTTCAGTCTATATTACTGCAACTGCTGCTACCACTATGATTATTATTACTTCTACTAACATAACATAAGTTGCATTACAGAGTTGTAAGATCAAAACAGAAAGTATTAGCAAGGATAAATGGAGAGGATAAAATCCCCAAAAGGAACCTAGGTAATGTAGGCATGTTCAGTCTCTTCAGAACTAGCCATTAGACGGAATAGAATAAGGTTATCGGAAATAAAGTAACTTGGCAGTCCTAGTTCGTAATACTACTATAGTAGAAATACTGCTATTAAAATGCTATTAAAATGTTTTCTGTCTGCCTTTTAGGTGCATCCGGAGGCATTGGTAATCCTGGATCACCTGGGCCCAGTGGTCCCTCAGGGCCACAGGGACCAACAGGGCCTTCTGGGTCAGCAGGTCCTAAAGGTCTGGCTGGTGATGTCGGTTTGCAAGGACCAGCGGGACAAATTGGCCCTGCTGGACCAGCAGGGCCAGCGGGACAGCCTGGCCCATCTGGACCACGAGGAGACACCGGACCACTGGGAAACCCAGGTAATGTACCACGATTTTTATTTATAATGAGGAACGTAAAAACTTTGTTATTGTGATCTGATAATGCTTATAATTATTTCTTGTTTATTTACGAGAATGCTGGCCTGTCATGCAATGAACAGCTGCCTGTTTGTCCCTTTTGGCCTGTGTCGTTCTGCTCATACTCTTTCCTGACCCCTCCAACTTCTCTCTTTTTCCCTCCCAGCCATCGCTGGTTTGCCAGACAGTCAAATGATCACTACGCTTTGCTGACTGTGGAAATTTACAGATTCCTGTGCTCTTTCTTCCTCTGCAGCAATGTTGAGAGGTGCTATGTACCGGTAAATATTACTTTATATTATAATATTGGACAATGGATGCACTGGCCTATGCGAGTTTTTACCTAGACTTGTTTAAGCTGCATTATTGTCTGCTTTTTATATAAATGGGAGCACTTATTCAACTCGCTATTAGTTATTTGCTCCATTTGGGTTGAAGGATACCTGAGCCAGAAGCTGATACAATACAATACCATATTCGTTTAATTCAAAATATTAGGCTGGCACTGCCAATACTTAATACGACTGGGCAATTGTGTTTCTTCTAAAATCAAATGATGTATTAACGGTCATTTGATTTAGGAAATAGATTGTTGCCAGTCCGTTTTGTTATCAACCTAGTGAATTAATTACAATCTATCATCTCGTGTGCTTGTTTTAATTATCATGCATGCAAAGTGAGGAAATCTGAATTCAAGGAGCAAAATAGGTGTGTACAGTTTGGGCAGGTTTGCTGCACAGAGTCTGTTCAGGACTCTCAGACTCATAATCGTTGGATTCCATTGTTTGCTACTTCCACAAGATGTTTTACACCTTTCTTTGTTATCTCGTTTAGGACCATCGGGTCCGGCTGGATCACCAGGACCACGAGGCAGTTCGGGTCAGCAAGGGCCCAAAGGGCAAACAGGACCAGCTGGATCAGCAGGGCCATCAGGTGCACCTGGAAATCCAGGACCTCAGGGAACACCAGGACAGGTTGGTGCAACTGGTTTGGCAGGACCATCTGGACCAAGCGGACAACTGGGACCAGCAGGACAGAATGGCTTACCTGGCCCAACCGGACCATCAGGTCCACAGGGCTCGCCTGGGCAACCAGGTCCATCTGGACCAAGAGGAGACGTTGGCCCGCTTGGACCTTCCGGACCTGCGGGACCCAACGGTTCACCAGGTCCTGCTGGAACGCAAGGTAT
This sequence comes from Bimastos eiseni, assembly GCA_959347315.1. Lineage (NCBI taxonomy): Eukaryota > Metazoa > Annelida > Clitellata > Crassiclitellata > Lumbricidae > Bimastos > Bimastos eiseni. The sequence goes on along the minus strand of OY365809.1, from coordinate 43,295,873 downwards.
GGGAAATGCTCAGATGTTGGCATCTGAATTGTTATGGAGTTGGAATTGCTGTAGGTGGTAATGATGATAATTATAAGGATGATGATGATTATGAGGAGGAGGAAGATGGTGATAATGACAACGGTGAACTTTACCTTGGACTTGATGACAACGATCAGGATGCCCTCCGTGATCATGATCATGGAGGGCATGTGATGATTATGGTGAGGGTGTGATCGTGGTGGTAATCCCTCATGATTATGATGATGGTTATTGTGATGATGATCGTTGGGATGATGATTATGATTATGATGATGATGAGTTTCAAGTTCATTATTAAGAGCCATGTGATCAAAAGTGAGTGACTGTTATGGTCATGTTGAAGTTGAAGTTATCCCTCATAATTGCCATGTCATAATCATCATCATCATCATTATCTCACCACTTTGACCTGATTTCAGGTGGAACTGGTTCTCCTGGACCCTCAGGACCTCGAGGGGATGTCGGCTCACCTGGTCCGGCTGGCAGTCGAGGAGACCAGGGTCCAGCAGGAGCCAAGGGAGATGTAGGCGACCTGGGACCAGCTGGACCTTCAGGACCAGCTGGACAACCAGGGCCAACAGGACCTGCAGGACAAAGAGGACCTGCTGGACCATCTGGTCTTCCAGGACCATCTGGCACTCCAGGTGAGAGGGATTTCTTTTGTTTGCAGATTTAGACAGCTACTACGGAATAGGTAATGCTTATTACTGGATGTTATTACTAGAATATGTGCAATCAGCTTTTGTATTCTGCTGATGCGTAGTAGTACCTTCCTGGTGTATTCTATATTTTCTGAAAAACTGTCATGATCATCATTATTGTCACGATTATCATCATCATCGTCGTAATCATCATCATCATCATCATCATCTTCAGTGATTATCATCCTAATTATCGTCGTCTTCATCATCTTAATCATCTTTATCGTCGTCGTCACTATTATTGTCATCATCAGCGTCATCTTCATGCGATTATTTCCTTGAAAAGAACTATGAAGAGGACGATTTCCTAAGATCGATCAACAGTGGCTATGTTGTGTAGAGATTATATAAGCGTCTTCATTTTCTTAGCCTCAGTATCTCAGGTTGATGCACCTCTTTGTCACTGGTTAGTTCTACCATAGACTCTATAAGTGATTGTTGACAGCCAGCAGATGGTGCAATGGAATTCTTTTACAAATTACATTTGTCAAATAATTTTCTAATATTTTATGTAATAATTGTATTTGAATCACTCATATTTCTTCTTCTGACTTTTTCAGGAACTTCCGGTCTCCCGGGTCAGTCGGGACCGCGAGGAGATGTCGGTCCTGCAGGCCCAGCGGGGACTCGCGGGAGCCCAGGTCCTGATGGTGATGCAGGTACCCCAGGGAATGCAGGAACTCCTGGAAATGCAGGAAGTCCTGGTGCCACTGGTTCAACTGGTCTATCTGGTGCCCCTGGGTCACCTGGACTTAGAGGAGATACAGGAGCTGCTGGAAATGCTGGAAGAACTGGACCCGCAGGACAGCCGGGACCTTCTGGATCACCTGGTACTAGAGGGGATATAGGATCACCTGGACCATCAGGTTCAGCTGGACCGAGAGGAGACACTGGAGCAGCAGGGAATGCAGGTAATGGGACATTCACAGTTTTTTCATCACATTCATTAGGAGGAATGTTGGCTAAACCCTTCTGTGGTGCTTTTGGATGCAGCACTGACTAAGAGCACATTTATTCATTCATTTGTCCATTCGTTCATTCATTTGTCCTTTTAGTTGTCTATTCATTTGTCTATTTGTTTGTCCAGTCATCCATTAATTCATTTATTCAATTATTCATTTTAAATTTTTTTATCCATTCAGTGATCCAATTATTCGTTTGTCATTTGTCTGTTCATTTGTTGATTCATTTATCGATTTATTCATTCATTCAGTAGACCATTCATTTATCCATTCATTTATTTATTCAATAATTTGTCCATTCATTCATTTGGGTTAAATTAGATGCATAGCATAATGGGCGTCTTACATGGCTGCCAACAGTTTAATTAGACTCCTGTGATCGTATTCATAGATTTATATAGTGCCTCTCACATAGTAACTACTCAGAGGCTCTATCATCACAGAAACTCTAGGAAAAAAGAAACGTCTTTAATGAGCGAGCATTTAAAAAAATTAATGCTAATAACTTGTCTTCATTTCATTCATGCTGTGTTTTTGATTATACTGTGGCTTGTCAGTTTGAAATTATATGATAAATTGTTTTTGTTACTGTGAAGCTGTGTTTGTGTTCATTGGTCCATCCATTCTTCCCAATCTTTTGTTTTATTCATTCATTCATTTGCTTTATGTAACAAATTCCATTATTCTTTGAATCTAGGTGGGCCTGGGCCAGCCGGTCCATCAGGACCAAGGGGTGATGCTGGTTCTCCAGGATCACCAGGACCAAGTGGAGACATTGGACTTCAAGGGCCAAAGGGTCAGCCAGGTGATACTGGTCTTGCTGGTTCAGCTGGACCTGCTGGTCAGCCAGGACCGACTGGACCATCTGGTTCAAGGGGTCAACCTGGACCGAACGGTCAGCCAGGATCTCCAGGAACGCCTGGTAGGATATCATCTCATTCTAGAGATCATTTGGCTTTGTTATTGCAATTGGTCAGTTGTTGTTCTAGTTACTGCCATTGCACGATTACTCTACGCCTCCCCTTTGCCTCCCCTTTGCCTCCCCTTTTGGTGGGGACTCTCCAGTGCTCTCTTCAGATGATTGACTCATTCTGGCTTCCATCCTGTTGACTTTCCTTCTTTTTGAAGGGCACTGCTCTTTTAAAGCTGACTTTGCTCTCTTCCGCTCAGCCCTGTTGAACCCATGTCATATCCTTTACGACCTTTTCCCTCCCCATAAGATCCTCCCGAATGACATGCGATCCAGGTCACGTGACCTAATCCTGACTAGAGTTGATCCCTTGAAAAGAGATCTTTTATCATGCAAATGTTATATGACTTTGTTTAAAATTGATGTTATTATTTATACCTCCTGTGAGTTATTGTGCATTTGCTGGTAGTATAATAAGAATATTCTTACTTACTTACTTAGTTGTAAGTGCCACTGTAAAATTTAATCAAGTTTTCATAATCTTTAAAAATTTAGTCAAGTTTTCATATTCTTCACAAGTTTAATCATACGATGTCTTATTTCAGGTGGTACTGGCACGACGGGGCAAGCCGGGCCTCGTGGTGACATTGGTCTACCAGGTCCAGCTGGAATAAGAGGGTCGCCTGGTCAAGATGGATCGCCTGGTGTCCAGGGAGTACCAGGGTTGCGAGGTGATCCGGGTCAGCCCGGACCATCGGGCCAACCAGGATCAGTAGGACCAACGGGTCCCTCTGGCCCTAGAGGAGATACTGGTCAGAGAGGAACCCCAGGACAGGCAGGACTCTCTGGAACGCCTGGATCTCGAGGAGATGTCGGTCTGGCTGGACCAAGTGGCGCGCCGGGGCCATCAGGAACACCCGGAACACAGGGAAGCACTGGAGGGACTGGAGGACCTGGTGAGTAATTTCAAATTGGTCTTTTAATTATATGCAGTTGAGTATGCTTGAATGTGTAATTGTGTATGTTTGTGTTTGCTTGAATGTCTGTGTATGTGTTTGCTTGAATGTCTGTGTATGTGTTTGCTTGAATGTTTGTGTATGTGTTTGCCTTGTATGTGTCATTGGTAGCAACATGGTATGTAGGTCAAGTGAGGTATGTCAATGAATCAATCTTGACTGTATTGTATTGATTATAATGTTTCGTATTCTGTTTATTTTGATAATAATATCATAGCTGTCAAAACGCAGCCAATTACAAACTAACTATCAGATGTTTGAATGTTTTATGTCTTGATATGACTTCTATTATAAGCTTTAATTGATTGATTGATTGATTGCTTGATTATTTTATTAATTGATTGATTTGATTTATATATTTATTTATGTTTTTATTTGTCCATGTATACATTTATACATTATATATACATTACACACATATAATATGTACTTATATACTGTGTTTTTATAATAGTATCAATGGTGTAAGATAGGCCTATGCTGCATTCATTTTCATATGACAGATGTACATACGGTGTGAGTGTGCATGTGTGTGTGTGTGGTGTATGTACAGGAGTGTGGTGTGTAGTGTGTGTGTAATACTGTGCATGCATTTGAACTCTGGCATTACTGCCCAGAAAAGTAAAAATTCCTTAACATAATTATATTGATTGTTCAACGTTTTGAAATTCTGGCTCTATGGATATTAATAGAATCTGACTGACGTTTTCAGGTGCCCCAGGTCCAAGTGGTCCAGCCGGTCCAGCGGGTGTAATTGGACAACCTGGTCTCACTGGACCTAGAGGAGACACCGGAGCAGCTGGCACACCAGGGCAAAGGGGAGACCTTGGACCAGCTGGCTCACCAGGACCTCAGGGTCCTCAAGGACCGTCAGGACCTCTGGGCTCTGCGGGACCCAAGGGACCTACCGGGGACATTGGCACACCTGGAACAGCAGGTAAGTTATGACGAGTCAATTAGCTACCTGATATAAAGTCCAATAAAGATGACCTCCTACTCCATACATCGAAGACCACATGATTGTGTATTCTGTAGGCAGTCAAGCTAGAGTAAAAAATCCTCTTTAATTAGAATGCTGTACTTTTAAATGTATTGTGCACCGGAGTGCAGATATGCAGTTGGTTCAATAAAGAAAACACTTGCTCTCTTACTCATAATGCCTTCAATCTCTTAACTGAACTTCAGTCTAACTCTTTAGTTGGGGGTTGAACTCTGACTGAGCACTTATCTAATGTAATCAAATGTGGTCTTATCTTATGTTCCATAATCTAATCTAATCTAATATCACTTCTGTAGCGCCATTGTCGTAATGTAAAATGATTGTTACTGTACGTGTAAGCGTAGCCATAAGTATCTGGCAGAGTAGCCGAGTCAGAATTTTGTAATGTGATATAATGTAATGTAAATCTTGTAAATAGGTTAAGGAAACATTGAAAAAATGTGACTGCGTATGATATCATAACAGTGTGTTGGCCTAGTAATGTTATCATCATCATCATCATCAGGATGCTGAAAACCCCTAAGTGTCCACTGCACATTTGACCATTGTTCTTCATGCTCCTCTGTCTTGGGTTAGCTGTAATAAGTTATGTATATCAGTGATGTAATATGATGAGGAAATTTTAATTGTAATCTATTAATTTAGACAGTGCCCAAAGAAGCATTGTCACGTGAGCCAGTATAATCACAGGTGCCTAGGTGAAATCGGTTCCAGGTCAAGATCCAAAGGGTCAGGTGGGCAGACAGATGGATAGAGTGGTTGCTGTTCGGAGTTAAAAGGACAAGGAAGGTGAGGGAAGAAGAGGACACGGGTTAGTTATGAGGAAGCAGTGTTTTCAGTGAAGGACCAGTGAAGATATAGCATGAGGTGAGGTTTTGGTGAGTGTTCAGATATTTGTGGTAATATTGGAGAGTATTTGTTTTCCAGTGGAGTTGTAGTATAATGCTGACATTGTTCTGGAGTTTATAACTAATTTTGCTAATGCTTTGTTAAGTTTCTCATCTGCATTGCTTTTACTGTTTTTTCAGATTTTCTAAATTCTGTTTTTCTACTTTTAGGAGGAGTTGGTCCGTTGGGTCCGGCTGGACCACGAGGAGACTCTGGACCTGCTGGTCCCTCTGGTTCACCAGGACAGCTGGGACCTACTGGACCAGCTGGACCGCGTGGTGATGTCGGTCCGGCTGGTCAGCCAGGATCTATCGGACCCGTTGGGCCTCAGGGTGCCTCGGGAGATGCTGGCCAGAAAGGACCTTCTGGGTCTATCGGAGGTTCAGGTGCGACTGGAGGCACTGGGGCAACTGGATCGAGTGGTCTCCCTGGGCCTGCTGGACCTAGTGGATCGGCGGGACAGCCTGGTCCTACGGGTCCTCGTGGGGACGTTGGACCAGTGGGTCAGGCAGGATCACCAGGATCAGCAGGTTTGAATCTCTTAGAGTTTTCTTATGCATTAATATTGGTAGTAGTTCCATAAGTATCTCAGTAATATAGCACTATGGTATATAGCACTGTAGTAAAATAGCACTATAGTTAAATAGAACTTTGGTAAAATAACACTATTTATCTATTATAGCGCTAAGGTTATATAACAGTTTAGGGAAATAGCATTGTGGTATAGTAATATAGCACTTTGGCAATATACCACTATGGTAATATTACACTATGGTAAAGTAGCATTATTTAAGATGGCACTATGGTAAAATAGCGCTTTGGTAAACAGTGCTGCCCAATATAGCACTATGGTAAAATCACACTATGGTAAAATAGCACTATGGTAAAATCACACTATGGTAAAATAGCACTATGGTAAAATCACACTATGATATCTTATCACTAACACTGTTTCATATGGAATATTTGATTCACGAGCTGCGTCATATCAGAAGGTTTGTCCAGTGACTGTTGTCCGAGTGCCTTTGATAGCGCATCACTTTTCCAATCAAATGAGTTAACATGGAAAGTTTGTTCCTACAAGTCACAAGTCTTGATTGCTAAGACCTTCAATGTAAAAAAGTAAACGTAAAAAGTAATTTCTTGTAATCTTTCTCTAAGTAAAATAAATGCAGGTGAAAGTTCCAGAAAACATGAATTTTAGCAGTTTGAGGATTCTTTAAGTTTGCTTGTAAGTTTTCATATATAAAATTAAATTCCTGTGTCATTCATTTTGCAGGTCAGCCAGGACCATCCGGTCAGCCAGGGCCAAGAGGAGATGTCGGTCTTCCTGGTCCAGCTGGCCCCAGTGGTCAGCAGGGTCCATCTGGTGGACCTGGATCATTAGGACCTGTAGGACCAGCTGGACCCTTAGGTCCAGCTGGACCACAAGGACCAGCTGGTCAAATTGGATCCCCAGGAGTACGTGGAGATATAGGACCAACGGGTCAAACAGGAGACAATGGAACACCAGGAAATGCTGGAACACCTGGTCAGTAATTGTTTTTTGTTTTCTCTATAAGTTTCAAGTGACCTATAATTGCATTTAGCACACAAAGCACCAGTCTATGGTCACTTCAGGTTAAACTGTGTAACTGACATTGTACGTTAATAACGTTAGTTATACTACTACTACTACTTATAATAATGATGAGGGTGATAATAATGAAAATAATTAAGATAATAATAATAATGATAGTAATAATAATAATGATGGTAATACTAATAATAATTATAATAACACTAATAATATTTAATAATAATAATATTGATAATAATAATAATTATTAATAATATTGGGCTGATAATAAATATTATTAATGATTATAAGTTTTGAACCAGAGGAGACATAAATGTTCCAGATCACCCATATTTCTCGCTCCAGGCCTTTTTTTTCACCTGACGGGATCAGAACGACCCCGAGTAAAGTAAAATAATATTTATGTATTTATAATTCAAACTGTCTAGTACACAGTAAGATTAAATGACACTAATAATAACCTAGATAAGAAGTCTACATTACAGTACAACTGCTTTATTCATTGTCAAGAAACATACATTGATTACGTTACATTACCGGTAAGTTAATGTCAGATTTTAGTTATATCTATGGTGAATTTTATTCTGTTAAGGTCAGGATGGTACCCCAGGCCAACCGGGAACTCGAGGTGACCCTGGAACAGCCGGGACGCCAGGTGCTTTGGGACCTGCAGGATCGCCAGGTCCGGCAGGATCACCAGGCCTCAGAGGTCAACCTGGGCAGCAGGGAGGTACCGGTCAGCCTGGCGCTGTTGGACAACCTGGACCTGCCGGACCCAGGGGACAAACTGGAAATGGAGGAGCCACTGGAGCAACGGGATTTGTCGGAGCCACAGGTTTGTTTGTCATTCAGACTGTTATGCACATTAATTTTATACTATTACTTGCGTATAATTAATACTTTTTTGCTCCAGTTGCATGGATGCTATTTATTTTATTCATTGGTGAAAATGATTCTGTTATTAAGTTTCGATATTAAATCTTGAATACTGACAATACATATAGTTTATAATTTATTCCTTCTTATTACCCCTTTATAGTGGTAAATTCACCATTGTATTGTGGGTAACCTGCTGTGTACATGTCCATCTGAACACGCGAGTCTTTGTTATTGTTGTTCAGGAGGCATTGGGGCCTCCGGGCCTGCAGGCCAACCGGGACCCACAGGACCAGCGGGACCTGCAGGACCCCTTGGTGATCAAGGCCAGCAGGGTGCCCCAGGACCACAAGGACCAGCGGGTCAAATTGGTGACTTGGGTCAGCCGGGACCAGCTGGACCCTCTGGAACACCAGGAACCTCAGGTCAACCAGGACAGAAAGGACCGACCGGGCCACAGGGAGACGCCGGGCTACGAGGACCCAACGGGTCACCAGGGCCAGCAGGTTGGTTATTACTCAATTACCAACCAGTGTTTTAAATATAGTAATATTAATAATTATAATATTTGTTATTTATTATATAATAATTTCAGTTGTAACAAAGTTGCAAACTTTAAATCTGCTTGTGAATAAGGAAAATATAGTATCAAGCTTCAATAGTGCTCCGATTCTAACCTGATGCTGCCTTTGTTGTACAGAATTTTGACCTGCCTTATTTTTCAGGAGGTATCGGTCCAACTGGACCAGCTGGTCCGACAGGACAAGCAGGGAACCCTGGTGGTATTGGACCCTCAGGATCCCCTGGAGCTCAGGGACCCAGCGGCCAGCAGGGACCAGCAGGGCCACGGGGTGATACTGGAACCGCAGGCACTCCTGGCACGCAAGGACAGGCCGGTGCAACGGGTACTCCAGGTCAACCAGGAGACAACGGGTCACCTGGACCAGCTGGTCAACCTGGTACCAGAGGTGACATTGGTACACCTGGAGGTCCAGGACTACAAGGACCCACAGGTAAGGAACTGATGGTTACGGATAGTGGTTAATGCTTTGTACCTTGTATAAGGCACGTCTGGACAAGATAATGCCTCATTTGATGGTGTACTAATCATGGCTTATTTTAGAGAAGATTCGAAACTTGAGTTGAGGTGAAGTTATGGTATACTTATTAAAAGCTGTCTAATTTTTTACAATTATTAGTAAAAATACATTGTAATATTATTTAGGAAATATTAGCAGAAAATATTGTTTAAATATTTGGTCATTCGACATATTTAAATAGGGATGAATGGTAGTAAAAAAAATTTCTAATCATTTATTGTATTTTAAATAAGTTTGCTGACATGATTTTTGTCCCCTTTCAGGTGCATCTGGACAGCCAGGACCTTCTGGACAACCTGGAGCTCCGGGTACAATTGGGACCCTAGGCCCTCAGGGTGATGTCGGGCCTCGTGGGTCGGATGGAATACCTGGATCAGCCGGTCTGAGGGGAGACCAAGGGGCCACAGGACAGCCGGGTCCTGCCGGTCAAGCTGGTTCTCTTGGTCCACAAGGACCACAGGGGCAGAAAGGTTCCGCGGGCCCAGCCGGTCAGCAGGGAGCTCAGGGTTTGCAAGGCGACCCTGGACCAAGGGGAGACACTGGATTGGCCGGATCACCAGGACCCTCTGGGGACATAGGGTCACCTGGGCCATCTGGTCCGCTAGGTCCAGCTGGAAGCCCTGGACCAGCAGGTGCTACTGGCACAGCTGGAAATAAGGGACTCAAAGGCGACCTTGGAAGCGCTGGGCCAAGCGGCCCTGCAGGTAAGCCCTCATTATGTTGTTGTATTGGTCTATTAATGTGTAGTAGATTTGTGAAGCCTGTATATAGTGGACATTTGATTAAATTCAGTTATTTTCTAAGCTTTTCTAATGACCCAAGATGACTAGCACATATTCACAATACTAATCTTGTGGTCAAAATGTCTCTAAAGATATTGGGTATAACCAGACTATAACTAGGAAGTAATAACAGCTATGAGGGTAGCTAGTCAGCACTCAAGCATGCAGATCCTTAAACTTCTAGTGTATAGATGCATATATACGTGCATCATCTTGTGCCAGTCCCAAGCTTGGATAGAGGAGGGGGGGTACGCATATGATACTAACCTTATGACTGTCCTATTTAGCCGAGGTTGGATCGGGAGCGCTTCTGAATAGATGTTTTGAAGGGGCGCTATATAAAAATCGTCCAAATAAATAAATAAATCATTGTTTTTGCTCAGTGTCATTGAACTGAAACTATTACTACTCATCCAGATATGCATCCAAGAGGTATACATGCATACATCCAGTGCTAGTTCCAAGCCTGGATAAAGGAGGAGGGTTACATACATGCACACGCATGCTTACGAATGCGAAATAGCGTATACAGATTGTTGTATTCTTCTCATATGTTCCGTTTATTTTTAAGGACCTTCTGGGCCAACTGGTCCAGCTGGACCTCGAGGTGATGTTGGCCTTCCTGGCAATGCCGGGGCTACAGGCCCTGCAGGTCCTAGTGGACTATCTGGCCCCACTGGTCCTAAAGGACAGCTGGGCTCTGCAGGTCCAAGAGGTAGCCCTGGACCAGCAGGTGATGCGGGACAGCAAGGTCCACTGGGTCCAAAGGGACCTTCTGGAACACCTGGAACGTCAGGAAATGCAGGAGCAACTGGACTTCCTGGTTCTATCGGTCCAGCGGGTCCAACTGGACCATTGGGACCAACAGGGCAGGCAGGACCAAGAGGTGACGTTGGACCTGCAGGCAATGCTGGCACACCTGGGTCTGCTGGCCAGCCTGGACCGAGGGGCGATACAGGCCCAAGCGGCACTCCGGGAACCAACGGGAATCCTGGAACACAAGGACAGCCTGGACTGAGAGGTGACCCAGGTCAGCAAGGAGACCCAGGCACAGCTGGAACGCCAGGATCAGCAGGAACTCCAGGTCAGTGTTTAGAGACTCTGTTCTTAGTTCGTTGGTCAAATATCAGTGATTCGCTTTATGATTGTCGCTATTTGTGTAAGTTAACTGTGACTTTTGTCTGAAATCACTCCTCTTTGGGTCCTTTTGTTTCCAGTATTCCAGGACATTTGATAGGTTCAAAATATCCAGAGTTAATTAACCAAATATTTTCTCCAACTCTTTTTACGATCTGGGGTTTATTCACTTGGTAAATGACACATGCATTGTTGTAAGGGAACTATTACAGGTCAGATTTGATTGTGCTTATTTGTTTGGTTTATTGGTTTTGTGCGTATTTATTTCGTTTAATTGTATTTGTTTATCTGGTTAAATTGTGCTTATTTATTTGGTTAAATTGTGCTTACTTATTTGGTTATATTGTGCTTATTTATTTGGTTTTATTGTGCTAGTTTATTTGGTTTAATTGTACTTATTAGGAGCCAGTGGTGCTCCTGGACAAATTGGCCAACCTGGAAATGCAGGACAACCAGGTCCAATTGGACCAGCAGGACCTAAGGGTGTGATTGGTGACCCAGGAACACCTGGTACGAATGGACAGCCCGGGGCCACAGGAATTGCAGGATCGTCTGGATCCCCAGGACCTGCCGGACCAGCTGGAACACGAGGAGACCTTGGACCACCGGGACCCGCTGGGCCAAGGGGAGACTCGGGATCGCCTGGCCCTAGAGGAGACGTCGGACCACAGGGACCATCTGGGTCTGACGGTTTAGTTGGTCAACCTGGTAATGCAGGACCTGTTGGTCCTCAGGGACCTTCAGGTGTGGCTGGAAGTTCTGGTCCAGCTGGACAGCGAGGAGATCCAGGGCCACAAGGACCAGCTGGGCCAAGAGGTGATGTAGGAACAGCAGGAACGCCGGGAACAGACGGTAGCCCCGGGGCACCGGGTCCTGTTGGTGACACTGGTTCTTCGGGAAATGCAGGACCATCTGGGTCTCCAGGACTGCAGGGACCTGCGGGAACGAGAGGAGATCCGGGTCCCCGAGGAGACCTTGGCCCAGCAGGACCAGCTGGAATAAGGGGGGATCCAGGACCAACAGGGCAACAAGGACCTGCAGGACAAAGGGGAGCCTCTGGTTTCTCAGGTCCCACTGGTGCTACTGGTCAACCGGGACCCACTGGTCCGCTCGGCCCTAGTGGACCGACAGGTCAGCAGGGCAGTCCTGGATTACGAGGCGATTCCGGTTCCACCGGTGATATTGGTTCCCCGGGCCCAGCGGGATCGCAAGGACCAAGAGGAGATTCAGGAACACCTGGAACATCGGGAAATCCTGGAACACAGGGTGCTGCTGGACCTAAGGGACTGACTGGAGACATTGGACCGAGTGGACCAGCAGGGAACGCTGGAACACCTGGAAGCCCTGGAGCACAAGGTAACTGACAGACTGAGCTTTAGTTTCTGCTTGTCTTCTTCCTACGTTGTGTTAGGTTATCTGAGAATGCCTGTTAGTTGACCTCTCAAAGGCTTTTGATGTGGTTGACTTCCTGAATCTAATTCCTTAAGTTGTGGCTTTAAGTATTGTACCATTGACTTTGAGCTGGATCATTGACTTCTTAACTGTGTCCATCTCTGACTCCATTCATTCATTGATCCAATTTTGTCCATCATTCCATTTGCAAATTCCTCCATCAGTCTGTCTCTTTCTATCTGTCTGTCTGTCTCATTAACTCCTTAACTATTTTATGTCCTTCCATCGGTTCCTCGTTCCATCCATCCATCCATTCATGTATTTTTACCCCTCTTTCTATCTGTAGATCCCTCTTTATAACTCTGTCTTCCTGTCTGTCTCTGTCTGTCTCATTCATCGTCTTTCTGTCTCTCTTTCGTGCTGCCACTGTCTTGCTCTATCTGTCTCTGTTTCTGTATCTATCTGTTTCTAACTCTGGGTGTCTCGTTTTTTGTCTCTTTTTGTCTGTTGCATCCAATTAGCATGCATCTGCCACACCTATGCATAGGCACATTTGTAAACGCATGTGCAGATTTATACATGCATATGCATATTTATATACGCATATGCTATTTATACATCATCACCACTATCATGCATATGCAAATTTATGCACCCATATGCAAATTTATGCATGCATATGCAAATTCATACATGCACATGCAAATTTATACACACATGTGCAAATTTGTACACTCATATGCAAATTGGCGCATGCATTTGCAAATTTATACATGAACTATTGTTTTTTCTTCATGCACAATTTCTGTGTGTGTGTTGATTCAACTGGTAACATACGATGAGAACTTGTGGTAGACTCCAGACAGATCTGATGTATGCATGTTTGTTATTCTTCCCGCAGGACCTGCGGGCCAAGTAGGGCCAATTGGTCCCAATGGGGGACCGGGAGCAACAGGATTCGTTGGTGCCACCGGATCACCTGGGGCCACTGGAGATCGCGGTCCAGATGCCCCGCCTGTTAACCCGTCTGAAAGGGGTGACCCCGGGCCGTTCGGGGCAACTGGTGCCCCGGGCTGGACCGGACCAGCGGGTACACCTGGGCAGAGAGGTCCAACTGGTGCCATCGGTGCAATAGGGCTACCTGGACTCAATGGATTAGTTGGCGACACTGGCCCTTCGGGACAGAATGGTCCTATTGGTGGTCCAGGGCCGAGTGGTCCTGCTGGCCCAAATGGTCCGGCTGGGAGCCGAGGAGATCCAGGTCAGCGGGGAGATCCTGGACCACAAGGTCTTTCAGGTGAGTTATGCTACCTGATAACAAGTTGATACAATTAAATGATTGCTTCTATCATCTTCGCTATTACCTCACCATCATTATCATCACCACTATCATCATCATGATGATCTGTATCTTCATCAAGGTCACTATCTGTTTAGGAGCTTGGACTAGCTTTCAGTGTCACTGTAACCACAACCATCATCATCATTATCGGCGTTGTCATCATCATCATCGTCGTCGTCGTTGTCATCATCATCATCATCGTCATCATCTGCATCATCATCATCATCAGTGCCACTATGTTACTTGGATATTTTGAGCAAATCCTTCATGCATACTGGTAATGGTTAACGAGTATGGTTCAAGCCTCTCTCTGTTCAGCAATTACTTATGAATCTTGAGCAAGTTGTTCGTGCCTACTTCTTGCTCGTCACCATTGATGCCGTGTTTTATAGTGGAGTATATACACTTTGTGGCTTTGAAAGCATGTCATTGTCAAATACAGTGGTGTATTTTAGACTCTGCTCAGAGGGCGCTGCACTGTGCTGGCAGTGCCTCCTCAGTGTCCCACTCTCATGAACTGGTATGCTGCAGCATTGTGCCTTCTCTTTTGTGGACCCTACTACTTGGAATGGGCTTCCTCTGGACCTCTTGCTTTTACCTGGGAGCTCCCATCTCCTTTCTACTCTTCTCTTAAATCTGTTCTCCTTGGTCGTGGTTACACTGGGAGCGCCTGTGAGTAGAATTCTTGAAGAGGTGTTATAATCAGGTTTCATTGATTGATTGATAATTTATGACTTCTTCTTGTTTGCCAGTTGAATTGTTTCAATTCACATATCACTGAGCTTCTTGCTGGTTTTCAGGTCAGCCCGGATCCATAGGCCCATCTGGTCCTCGAGGTGACCCTGGGATTGCGGGATCGCCTGGCCCTGCCGGCAGCAGTGGTAACATCGGAGCAGCGGGACCTCGCGGAGATGTCGGACCAGCCGGCACTCCAGGATCTCCTGGACCTGCGGGTCTTCAAGGAGACCCCGGAACACAGGGACCAGCTGGACCTGCAGGTCTCAGAGGAGACCCTGGACCAGCTGGACAGGCAGGCGCGATTGGACCTTCGGGACAGGCGGGGCCTATAGGGGCGGCTGGTCCTAAGGGTCCGTCTGGTGACAAAGGAACGACAGGGGACAAGGGACCGAGTGGCAACCCTGGCACTCCAGGTTCGCAAGGAGCACCGGGTCCAAGGGGAGATGCTGGAACGGCGGGATCGCCGGGGACAGCTGGAAGTATAGGACAGCCTGGAGTTCCAGGAGCAAAGGGACCAACCGGAGCAAATGGGAATCCCGGATCAGCTGGAACACCAGGATCACAGGGTGCTACAGGTAGGACACTGTGAATTACTAAGGTTCTAGGACACTGTGCATTGCTAAGGTTCTTAAATGCTTCTTTCATATTCGTTTACCTTCGACCAATACAGTAGCTCAGCTTCTTCTAAGTCAGTAGTTCTCAACCTTTTTAGTCCTGCATCCCTCTGATAATATTTCTAAAGTTGTGGCAACCCCAACTGTAAAATTGTTTTGGGTTACTACCTTCACTGCGAATCAAAGACCAAGAAATAAATAAAGATCAATTTGAGTCGCTATCATGTAGTAGTTAGTGTAGTAATCATAAGTACATGAATTTTAAATATGGGAAACTATGCTGACAGCTGTTCTTTTTTTCCAACAACAAACAATCCCAGTAATAAGCTCCATTTATATTCACTCCGGAGTCTATGAAATGGATTTGAGTATTTTCATGAGTCGAAACACTAACCAACACCATGATTTACTGACTAAGTGAATTTTGATGAAAATGATGTCATTTTGATATCGTTATTGGATGACAAGAACTACCATATTTTATGCAGTATTAGATAAATATATGAGGATTAAAACGGTTTTGGAAGTCACAAAATCATGTATTTATTTTCATATCATTATAGGGGGTTCTTTTCTCCCAAACACAATGTAGTAATAATAAATGATCATGTCGACTGTTTATATGTCGACTGTTTATGTCGACTGTTTATATGTCAACGGTTTATATGTCAACGGTTTATATGTCAACGGTTTATATGTCAACGGTTTATATGTCAACAGGTGCCGTTGGCGCAGCTGGCCAGGCAGGCCCCTTAGGCGACCCGGGACAGCAAGGACCGATTGGGCCGAGCGGACCGTCTGGACAGTTGGGCTCTCCAGGGACAAATGGAAGCCCTGGTCAACAGGGGGCAACCGGACAGCCGGGACAGTCAGGTCCGGCGGGTCCTGTTGGTCCTGTTGGACCCGTTGGACCAGCGGGTCTGCGCGGTGACAGCGGACCGGCTGGAAGCGTGGGCTCTCCGGGACTGAGTGGAACCCCGGGCACAGTGGGTGATAAGGGTTCTCCTGGATCCCCTGGTCCTTTAGGACCTACAGGAACGCCTGGAACACCTGGAACAGCTGGTTCACCTGGTCAACAAGGACCTCAGGGACAGATCGGATCTCCTGGACCAGCTGGACCACAAGGACAGGTCGGAGATGCTGGCACGCCCGGAACTCCAGGTATGCGTAGGTCATTTCCTGCTGGTTTTTCACCATAGTCTGCCTCTCTGTCTCAGTTGACTTAGTCTCCGGGTATTGACCTTGACCTTCCATGTCTCAGTGAACTTTGGGTATTGACTTTGACTTTGGTGCCTCATCCTGGCCATTTGACATCGGTAGGATAGTTGTCGATTTTAATTTTATTATTATTTGTATTAAATTTATTCTGATTATTACTTTGGTAAAATGTCTGGATCTATACGGCTTTTAATACCAACTGGGCAAATCTAATTAAGCTATTGATGAGAAATATAATCCTTAATCATCACGGTTTATTCAAAATTTCATGATCAACGTGGATCTCTTCAATCATTATCTCATTGTCTCGACCCATCACAAACACATCTATTGCATGAGCCCCTATATCAACATTCACTGTAACATTCACTGTCAAGAGCTGACTCACCGATCCCACTCCCGCTGTGTATATGTGTGAGGTGGCCTTTGCAGGCGTGCACACAAACATGCTGACTGATTTGTTCTTAGTTTCTCTTTCCTTGAGCATGTTCTTGAGTTTAGTTCTCACAAACGTGTTCTTCATTTTGTTCTTCATTCTAATTACCATGAACTTGTTCTTATTTTCTTAGCCCACAGCCATGTTCTTCATTTTGATTCCCATGAATATATGTTCTTCATTAAAATTTCCATGATCATATTCTTTAGTTCATTAACCATGAACATGTTCTTCATTTTGTTTTCTACAAATATGTCTTCATTTTCATTTCAAAGTTATTACCTATACCTGACTTCAGTTAAAATATTCTTTCAGGGTTGGCAGGCAACCCTGGTTCCCCGGGGCCAACTGGTCCATCTGGTTCACCCGGAACCATCGGTCAAGCAGGTGCACTTGGACCCAAGGGACCAACTGGTGACGCTGGAACTCCTGGAAGCCCTGGACCAGCCGGGCAACCAGGTCAGCGAGGAAACAATGGGGTACCCGGAACCCCAGGCACAGCTGGACTTCGAGGTGACCCTGGACTGGCAGGTCCAAATGGACAGCCTGGACCTGCTGGTCCTGCTGGGTCTCCAGGTCCAAGAGGAGATGTAGGTAGCGCCGGTCCTGCTGGTCCAGCGGGAATTGCTGGAACTCCTGGATCTGCTGGAACACCTGGAAGAGATGGTAATATGACCATACAACTCAGTGTGCATCGTTTAATTAAAAAATTTGAAGAGTAAAAAATAGGTTGAAAGTTTTATAATCCATTTTAATTTATATTGATTCATTCTTAAAATGCCATTTGGAGGTCTTCGCAGCATACCCATATACCATATATTAAATTACAGAAATTTCTAAAGTGCTGATATGAATTGGTTGTGTTACTTTGTTATGGGTCAAAGTTTTTGGGTCAGAGCTGTAGGTCAAGGCTATAGGTCAAGGTTGTGTGTGGATCAAAACTATAGACCAATGCTATGAATCAAGGCTATGAGTCAAATAATAAGCACTTCGATGTCTCAACATTTTTAGAATTTTAAATTTATGTAGCTATTATTGTTTGAGTATGTATTGTATTGTATTTACATGTTTCTATGGCGCCTCTCTTAGTAATTTTTTTATCAGAGATGCTCTCAGTACGAGAAGCCCCGTGGGAAATGAAAATTCTTAAGAATATGGGCAGAGGACAGAAACAGAAGCACCCCTATGATATGAAGGACAGTTAGTAGTTGCAGTTTAACAATGCTCATCCTTTATTCACGCTTGGGACTGTCATAGTGCGAACTGTGGAGGAATGAATGACTGTTATGGTTTTGTTTCTTTTTAAAGTAGAGAGCCTCTGTTTCCTTCTTCAGGTACCCAGGGAGCTACTGGAGCTACAGGGGCGAGTGGACAACCGGGCAACGCTGGACTGAAGGGACCCCAGGGTCAGGCCGGTGCAGCCGGGGCACAGGGCGCCACTGGAGGTACCGGATCTAAGGGACCACAAGGTGATGCGGGTGCAGCTGGTCCAGCCGGGCCCACGGGGCCAATTGGTGGACCAGGACCTAGGGGAGATTTAGGACCAACGGGAAATCCAGGAACGCCTGGAGATATAGGACCTCAGGGCTCTCCAGGTAAACCTCTTCTATATCTTTGACGATCTTAATGTCGACTGCTTTAAAAGTCAGGGTATCAAATTCCACAGAGAATCTTGTGCGAATGTTCTTCTTAATTAGAATGCTGCATCTTTAAATGTATTGTACACCAAAGTGTGGATATACAGTTGGTTAAATAATTAATATACTTACTTAATTACTTGCATTTAGTCTTTAGTAAATGTAAACTCATTTAGCTAGTAAATGTTAATGCAAATCTTATAAATTTCCCAGCATCGTACAATGCTGTATCTGGGAGGCTAATTTGGTTGCGAACAGGCAGGTCTGCAAGGGCCATACAAATTCTGTATTTATAATAATTTTCGGTTACTTGCAATTTGAGTCTTCACAGGCTTAAGTGCATGAACTATTTACTGATTACTCAATACTATGGAGAACAGCTTCTGTGCCTCTTTGATGGTTGTCCAAGAGGCTCATTGTAAGTAAAATTTAAATTTATATATGTACAGCATACTTTAAATTAAAGATATTGTCTTTTCCTTTTGTTCAGGAGTTAATGGTCAGCCAGGAGCTGCCGGACCTAGAGGCTCTCCAGGTCAGCCTGGTCCAGCTGGATCATCTGGACCTATTGGACAGGCGGGCCCGCAAGGACCTACCGGACCAGCTGGAACCAGAGGTACGCCTGGACAGGCTGGTGCTCAGGGGATAAGCGGACCGGCGGGTATAGCTGGACCAAGAGGACCAACAGGCCCTCAGGGAACTCCAGGTTCCAGTGGAAACATAGGACCAGCCGGTCCTGCTGGATCACGCGGAGACGTCGGCACTCCGGGTGATGTGGGACCTCAGGGTGATGTGGGCACAGCTGGCACTCAGGGAAGTCCAGGTCCACGAGGCGACCCTGGGGCTCAGGGTTCGTCAGGACCTGCTGGTCAGCCAGGATCACCCGGACCTGCTGGACAAGTCGGTGATGCGGGAACCCCTGGAGCAGCAGGACGCGATGGCACTCCGGGTAAAGTTTATCCACTATTTAGTTACAGCAAATGTTGTCTAGTGTTATTATGAGTTCAGATTATGTTATCGAGAATTGTCATCTCTAGTCTAAGTTCATCTGGGATTGTCACTTCACATGAAATTTCAGTAACCAGTACAACAACAACTAATAATAATAATAATGATATTAATTATTATTATAATAATAACAGTGTCTGCTCCCAATTGTCTAGCAATTCAATGCTGTCGTATTCTATCTTGTGTAACAAATTTATAATAGCAAGAAATAATAGCAATAAGGAGAAAAAAATTTATAATAATTCATACTATCAGGAATGTCAAGTTCTAGGGAGATTAGAATTAATGAAAAATAAGTCTTTGACAGCATTAAGTTCAAATATTGTATTTCGAATATTAGTAATAATTATAAAAATATTGGTTTGTCGTGTTTTTAGTGTTTCTTATTTTGACTTTTCTGATTATTTTAAACACTATCGGTAACCTATTTTATAATCATATGATGATGCTTAAGGAAAATTTTTATCATTGTTGAGGAGCTTAGAAAGGTTATCTGCATCATCATACTTATTGTATAAATATTTTTTGAGAAAAAGTTTGCATTTGTGTACATGTTTACTATGTAATATGTTTTCAGGAGCTACTGGACTGCCTGGCGGAAATGGCCAGAGAGGCGATGTTGGACCAGCAGGGCCAGCTGGACCAAGAGGCTCACCAGGACCTAGAGGAAATCCAGGTACTTCAGGGACACCAGGATCCCAAGGATCGACTGGATCACCAGGCCCATCAGGACAGCCGGGACCATCCGGACCTTCTGGGAACCCGGGTACGCAGGGGCCGGCTGGTGCAAGAGGGGACACCGGACCCAGAGGTGATACTGGAACCCGAGGAGATCCGGGTGCTCAAGGCGCTCCTGGTGCATCTGGAGACCAAGGTGATTTAGGACAGGCAGGAGCTCAGGGTCTTCCTGGCCAGCCTGGTCCGGCTGGATCACGTGGAGACGTCGGAACTGTTGGTTCAGCTGGACCTCGTGGACCTTCTGGAACGCCAGGAACCCAAGGCAGCCCTGGACCTCAAGGTCCTCAGGGAACAAGAGGAGATGCTGGACCACAGGGACAGCCAGGTTCACCAGGTTCTTCTGGAACTCAGGGCCAGGCAGGAGATATTGGTCTGGCAGGCCCTACAGGGCCTCAGGGACCAGCTGGGGCCAGAGGTGATGCTGGAACACCTGGAAGTCCTGGTTCACCGGGTACAAGAGGTGATCAAGGACCTCAGGGCTCTCCTGGACAACCGGGTCCAGCTGGAACTTCTGGAGATGTTGGAACTGCAGGAGCTCCAGGGTTGAGAGGAGCCCCTGGAGCATCTGGTACCGCGGGTAGCCCCGGAGATCTAGGGCCGGCGGGTCCACCAGGACAGAATGGGTTGTCTGGGCCAGCAGGGCCACAAGGACCTCAGGGAGCCACTGGCGCTCCGGGCGATGCAG
This sequence comes from Bimastos eiseni, assembly GCA_959347315.1. Taxonomy (NCBI): domain Eukaryota; kingdom Metazoa; phylum Annelida; class Clitellata; order Crassiclitellata; family Lumbricidae; genus Bimastos; species Bimastos eiseni. The sequence continues at coordinate 43,275,093 of OY365809.1, read as the reverse complement.
TCCAGGGACCTGCAGGTGTCAGAGGACCAATCGGACCATCTGGAACACCAGGTGCACCTGGGCCAAGGGGAGACATCGGCAGTCCTGGGAATCCCGGACCAGCCGGTCCAGCTGGAACCAGAGGAGATCTTGGACCAGCAGGAGCTCAAGGAGTCCAGGGTGACACTGGAGCAGCAGGATCGCCTGGTGAGTGTCTAAGCTTTTCATTTATGATTCGTTTTCCATCTTACTGTTTATTTTCTTTGTCATGAATATTCTTCTATTGTCTTCCTTTTTAACAAAGATTGTTTCAAATACTAAATTGCAAGTCTAGTAAAAAACGTGATACTGTTGTGATGAATGAATCCTGGATTGTTGGACAAAACAATTGTGTCATTTCATCTTTATCATGACTGTCCATTTATTTATTCATTCATTCTGATTACTTATATAGCACCCATTCAATTAACCTAACCAGAGGCACTCCCAGTCCAACCACAGCTAAGGAGTGAAGATTTTAGCATATTATAGAATGTGGGCTCATCATTTTGTGGTAATGAGCACAACTTCAGTGGGAGTCCATTGCAATTGGAAGGCCCACTATCGAGAAGGTCCTGATTGGTCTTTAGGGGAGAGTGGGCTTGCCAGACCAAGGGCTCCCCATAACCAAAGAACTAAGACTTAATTAAGACAGCCTTTGTTAGAGTCTCATTTTTCACCCACTCTGCATCGTATCGTATGTATAGATTTACATAGCACCTCTCGCAGAATAACTATTCAGAGGTGCTCTCAGCACAGAAACCCCGGGTTAAAGGAAACGCCTTTAAAGAGCGAGAAGCCGATGGAGAGAAGCCAGTCATTAGTTTAGCCCTTAGTGATGGAGGAAGGTTATTCCAGATAGATGGACCCTTCTACAGCAAACCATGCCACCATTGTTGCCCTCACCTCATTTGGCATGGATACCAGTTATATCAACATATATATATATATATATATATTCAGATAAATATTTAAAAACTATGAAAATATATATATCATAAACTAAAACTTATATAAAAACTACTAATATATATATATATATGTAAACAATAAAAAAAATTATATTTTAACTAAAAATGTATTAAAAACTATTCAAAAGAGGATCTTGTTGCTGGTAAAAAAGACGGTTGTGACGTTTTCAGGTTCGAACGGTCAGGCAGGTCCACAGGGACCACGAGGGCAGCCAGGGACGCCTGGTACACAGGGTCTGCCTGGAAACAAAGGACCCACCGGAGCAAGAGGAGATAATGGAGTTGCAGGTACCCCGGGCCAGCGAGGACCAACAGGCCCCACAGGCGACAATGGAACACCTGGAGCGGCTGGGCAGGCAGGGGCTCGTGGAGACAGTGGTCAGCCTGGAACAGCAGGGGCCTCAGGGCTTCCTGGTCCTGCTGGCCCAATTGGAGCTGCGGGGCCAAATGGTCCAAGAGGACAGCCTGGACAACCAGGACCTCAAGGTAACCATTGTCTGTTGCTAGGTGAAAGGACAATGCCTACTTTATTTAGAGTATGACTGACAGACTGATAGACTAACACTGACTGACAGACTGATGTTGACTGAAGAACTGACTGGCTGACAAACCAATGCTTAAGCAATAGACAGCCAATCTTAAGCAATAGACAAAGCAATGCTTAAGCAATAGTCAAATCAATGCTTAAGCAATAGACAGCCAATCTTAAGCAATAGTCCAAGCAATGCTTTAGCAATAGACAAACCAATGCTTAAGCAATAGACAAACCAATGCTTAAGCAATAGACAAACCAATGCTTAAGCAATAGACAGCCAATCTTAAGCAATAGTCCAATCAATGCTTAAGCAATAGACAAACCAATGCTTAAGCAATAGTCAAATCAATGCTTAAGCAATAGACAGCCAATCTTAGGCAATAGACAAACTAGTGCTCTAGCAATTTAACCTGAATGCCTTGCTTTCAATTGTGTTCCTTTCTCTTCAGGTGATGCCGGACCAGCTGGACCTGCTGGACCGCGAGGAGACCTAGGCCCAGCCGGTGTGGCCGGGGCCAAGGGACCCAACGGTTTACCTGGTGACACAGGTGCATCAGGACCTGCAGGACCTCAGGGAGCTGTGGGTACACCAGGAACCCAGGGACAGAGAGGCTCACCTGGGACTCAAGGACCAGCTGGCCAGTTGGGACCATCTGGGGCTCAGGGACTTCCTGGAGATCCTGGACTGCAGGGAGATCCGGGCATACAAGGAGACTCAGGTGCAAGAGGCGGGCCTGGGCCAGCAGGGTCTCCAGGACCTAGAGGAAATGCTGGCTCTGCAGGACCCGCTGGACCAGCAGGGCCAAGAGGAGATACCGGTCTGCAGGGTCCTTCTGGACAGCCTGGACCAGCTGGTGCTTCGGGAAGTCCAGGAACTCCAGGTATCAGATGGACTTAAATGCCTTATATGTAATGATATCAAACATTTATTTAGTGCCCCATATGATATATACTTATAAGGCGATCTGTGCGCTTGCCAATATGATGTTAAATATAGTGAACGAGTAAAATATGTCTGTTAGTACAACAATTGTATCTCAGGTTCCTATATGAAACAGAGCCTGTTGGATAAATTTTATAGCTCCAGTGTCGTGTGTCACGTCGAATCTCTGCTGTGGGCAGAGATTCGAATGGATGCTTAAGCATCCATTCAGTGGGATGTAAATAGGCAGCACTCTGCCAGGTATAAATTACAGCGCCTTCGACTTGGAATTGCCTCCTTCTTGAGCTCTGCCTTCTTCCCAGGACCTACTTATGTTCTTCTCTAACCTTAAGACTGCCGTTTTTAGTCGTGCTGGAGTTGAAATTGCTTCTGAGTAGATTTCTTGAATGGGCGCTATGTAAATGTCTGATATGAATGAATAGTTTAGGAGGCTCCAACAGTAATATTTGCTGCCAAGTTACCGAAGAAATTCATTTTAGCACTTTGTGTAACAATCTGCTAATTTATTTTTATTTTTGTTGAGTGATTTTTTTATTTTTTTAGGATCAAATGGCCAACAGGGTTCAACGGGAGCTACTGGTAGGCCTGGTCCTGCTGGAAATCAAGGAGCCACTGGTTCCCCTGGACAGGCAGGACCTGCAGGCAACCCTGGAGCTCAAGGTTCACCTGGACCACTTGGAGACGCTGGTCCAACTGGCCCGGCTGGAAATCCTGGTAGCCAAGGACCTGCTGGGCAACGAGGTGACCCTGGGCTTGCCGGACCTTCGGGACAGGCTGGTTCACCTGGCCCTACTGGACCAAAGGGACCAAATGGTGATGCTGGTACTCCAGGAGCAACAGGACTCCCAGGGGATGCTGGAACACCTGGAACACCAGGTAGATATCTCGATTCCCAGCAACTAAGACGTCTGTTGACTGGATGATCGCTGTTGATGATGTGGTTTAGTCCTTGCAAGCATTATTTTCCTTTCCTACCATTAGCATGTTACATTTATTTAAAAGTGTTTTTGCACAAAAACCTAACTGGGCTATGGCATGTATGATTCCTTTTCACAGTATTATTATTCTATTTTTCTGTTGTTTCTATTGTTTTTTTCCTTTCCATTTCTCGTTATTGTTGCATTTATTTGTGTTTATGTTTGCTTTGGCCAGTCTTATTTTACAATTGACTATGTTGCATTCAATTTGAAGCAATTCTCTTCTTGATTAGTTTTAGTTTAGTTTTAATGTTGTTCACATTGGTTCTAGTACTTTAAGAGTTATTATTCAATGTGAACCTAGTTAAGATTTATTTTTGCACAATTGCCTTTTCTGGATCTTGACAACCAATTTCATTATTGATTCTGATTATTGATTTCTTGTTTTATTTGCCTTGATGTTAAATATTACTTAAGTGGTCCTAAGTAGCAGAACTATTGTCCTTTCTGGGTCCCCTATTGTTGCTGATTGATTAAAAATAATTGTTTTTTTCATTTTGGTTTCAATGACTGCAATAAAATGAATTGATTCGAATTGAATTGAATAATATAGGGCATGTTATATGGGTCACGTTATATAGGTCACATACTGTAGGTTACTTTAAATAGGTCGCATAATGTGTCCTTTTCATACCTAATTGGCTTTTAAATGCAGCAGTTTAGCAGATGACAAGTTGCTGTGGAATGATAATGATGATGACTATGGCACTAATAATAGTAATAATAATAATAATTATTATTGTTTTTATTTTTTTCCCCGAGGTACATATGTTCCCTCGGGATTCAAAAAATTAGGGGGGAGGCATTGTTCTGGAATGGCTAGTCTTCACAGATGGTTTTATTGGTAGAAAAAGATGATACAAAAAGCGACTGCATTGAAGCGCTGGACAGTCATTGACAAGCGCTGGTAGAGGAAGGTGGTCTCTCTCTTGTCGCCTGATCCCTGGGCAAGCCGGTGGCTATGGAGATTGATCAGTGCTAGTGTTATTATTATTTTTATTATTATTACTAGTTTTATTATTACTTGCATGATATGGTTTCCAACATCTGCATATATCTTTTGGAGTAAAGAAATATTAATTATAATTATAATAATCAATACTGGCCATTCCTGAAAATATGCTTTCTGTTGTTGCATTTTATAAATGGGTATGGTTGACTTATATTTATGGGTTTGCTTGAATTTCATTGATTTATTTGGCTAAATTTTATTTATGGTTTTCAGTGTATTTTATTGGTGATTTTGGTTGTATTTTACTGATGGGTATTTTTTTGTTATAGGTAGTGCTGGACCTGCGGGTCAAGCGGGACCCCGAGGAGACGTTGGCCCTGCTGGACAAGCGGGTCCTAGAGGAACCCCTGGTATTGATGGTGATCCTGGACTTCAAGGTGCAGCCGGACCTAGAGGAGATCTCGGTTCACCTGGACCAGCTGGACCGCAAGGCACTGCAGGGTCACCAGGTCAAAGAGGACCCCAAGGTCCTAAGGGTCAACAGGGAAGCTCTGGTGACACGGGAGCATCTGGTACACCTGGATCGGCAGGAATACAGGGGCCTCCAGGACCAGCCGGGGGCATCGGGCTTCCTGGACCATCGGGTCCTGCAGGCCCATCGGGACCAAACGGGCAGCGGGGTGATGTGGGTGTTCGTGGACCACAGGGCCCAAGTGGCACACCGGGAACCCAGGGAGCCACCGGTCCAGCGGGACCCAGCGGAGATATTGGACCTTCCGGGCCACAGGGTTCGCCAGGTCCGAGAGGAGCAAACGGATTGGCTGGAGATCCAGGAGCATCAGGAAATCAAGGACCTCCTGGAGCAGCAGGTTGATATCTATAGTCTCATTGTGATCGCATAGAGAATAACAATGAATGCTTGGAAACTAATTCCCAGTCAGGAAAAACATCTTCCACCTGTGAAAGACTGCCTGATGGTGGAGTTGGTTGTGTGCTGTGGGCCTTGTTGCATGTCGTTGCCCATCTACTTGTGTAGTCCATGGTGTTTACTATTGTCTCCTGATTTCAGTCAGTTCCTTAGGTTCTATGTGTCTGTGGGAGGCTCGCCGGTGTTGGCTCTTTGCATTATTTTACTTGATGACTAGCATTGTTCTATGGACATTTCCACCAGTTTGGATTTGTGACATACTTAAATGGTGCTGTAGTGTACTTACTTACACAAAGCCAGTCAGTCACCTAAACTAATGGGGTGCTATTTAAGAAATTATTAATGATGTTAATCATAAATTATGACAAGAAAATTACAGTATTATATTTGCAAATGACAGACTTCTTGGCTGGTGCTGTTGGCAGCATTACCTTTAAGGCAGCATTGATGATATCCTGATTCTTACCTTGGAATTGTCTGGGATTTAGATTACCTGGTCAGCAGTTATTGGTGAATTGTGACTTTGTGTAGTGTATCCCCTATGACTCTGTTCAGTTTTAGATAAGTGGATGATTATTTTATAATTGAGTCTAATTAATGTCAAATATTCCTGAGTAATGACATTTAACATCATACATGCCAAGACATACAGTGTCTCTGAGTAGATATCTTGAAGAGGCACGATATCACGTTTCATTCATTGATTCATTTATAAGATTTTAATCAAAGTTCATGTTATATAAGGATGTGTGTATGCTATGGTGATTTCTTTGTTTTAGGTACACCTGGTAGCAACGGTTCTCCTGGATTAAGAGGTGATCAGGGACTGCCTGGGGCGCCCGGACAGCAGGGACTTCAGGGATCTCCGGGTTCTAGAGGTGATGCAGGTCCGGCTGGTCCAGCAGGAGGTCCAGGACCAAGTGGAGACGTTGGATCGGCAGGAACTCCGGGACAGGCTGGAGCACTGGGCCCTGCTGGAGCCCAGGGTGCCACTGGAGCCCCCGGATCAGCCGGCCTGGCTGGGCCTCGTGGAGATGTTGGACCACAGGGTTCTCCTGGTCCGTCTGGAACTCCAGGTGCACAGGGTCTTCAGGGAGACCCTGGCAGTCAAGGAAGCACTGGAGCATCTGGGCAGCCCGGGTCTCAAGGTCCCAAGGGAATCAGCGGAGATCCGGGACTGGCGGGTGCAGCAGGACAGCAGGGTCCAAGAGGGCCAGACGGAGCAGCCGGATCTCAGGGAATTGCAGGTGCACGTGGAGATGTAGGATCGGCTGGACCAAAGGGACCGACCGGACCGACTGGACCCACAGGACTGAAAGGAGACCCGGGACCAAGCGGATCACCTGGAAGTTCTGGAACCCCAGGCCTCCGAGGAGACCCTGGTGCAACAGGGATCGCCGGATCTCCTGGTCAGCCAGGATTACCGGGTCAGGCCGGTGGCCTAGGCCCTGCTGGACCGAGCGGTCCCACAGGACCTTCCGGACCGCAAGGAGCTCGAGGCGACCCAGGGCCAAGAGGTGACGTGGGTCCTGCTGGTTCACAGGGAAATCTAGGCTCCCCTGGACAACCAGGAATTGCTGGGCAGCCGGGCGGGGTTGGTCCCGCTGGCACCCCGGGACTTAGGGGAGACAATGGAGATCCTGGACCGGCTGGGGATATTGGAACACAAGGTACGTTGCTGTGGTTTCTACTCTTATTTTATGTACTATAATGATCAAGTGTGATCGAGTTAAAAATATTTTCGTAAGTCTCTGAAATTGTAAATGGCACAGGAAACTAGGAACTACTGATAAAAATCTTGTTAATCAGATGTTATAGGCAAGAGTCCTTTGATCCTTTGGTTTCTATTAGTTTCGGTTGCTTCTTTATTTCTTTCATTTTAGTTGGTTGATTAATGTTTAACGACACTGTGTCATGACACAGATGATTAACGTCGCCCCCTCATTTCTCCAGGCTTGAGACTGGCGTTGCCACGAATTGGATTTTGGTGGAGTTGATTTTGGTTGATCAGAAGCTAAGAACGTAACAATGAAAATGGTTGTGTTGATGCAGATTGAGTTCTGAATTAGATGTATTGCTAGCTCTTTCTCTTCCAGGAGCACCAGGAAACAAGGGCCCAACTGGTCAACCGGGTGACATTGGACCATCCGGAGCAGCTGGACCGAAGGGTGCAGTTGGACCAAAGGGTGACACTGGCGACCCAGGGCCACCCGCTGCCAAAGGCCCAACTGGTAATCAGGGTGCACAAGGCGCCATAGGCCAGGCGGGCTCCGTTGGGCCAACAGGCCCGCTGGGTGCCAAAGGCGACACTGGGGCCAAGGGACCAACGGGCAACCCGGGATCACCCGGTCCGAACGGCGACGCAGGTCCACAGGGACCCTCAGGTCCTCAAGGAAGCCCTGGGCAGCAGGGTACAGCTGGACTGAGGGGAGACCCTGGGGCTTTGGGAAGTCCCGGACCGAGTGGAAACATTGGCCCCACTGGACAACGGGGTGATCCAGGTAAAGAGACCACCTGATCGCAACTTTTCTGACTTACTTATTTAATGCTTTCATTGTGGAACATTAGTTGCAACAACAGCGACAACAGAAGCAGCAATAACAAAAACAACTACAGCAGAAAATGAGGACAGCCACAGAAAGGAACTTTAATAACAGCCTTCATAGTGTGCCTGTGATGCCTTACCATTGTCATGTATGTATGTATGTATGTATGAAATTTCTATTTATGTAATATGTATGTATATATGACATATGAGCATATATTATTTGTATATCGGGTATAGGACGTATATTTTTATTTATGTATGTATATAATTATGTATGTATGTTTGCAAATAGTATGTACTGTGGAAATAATTATTGCATCACCTGTGTTCAAAGCTAGGGGTGATACAACAAAATAGAAGGACATAATGAGTAGGAATTTATAATGAATTTTTCTTATTTTATTCTTTGTATCGACAACAGACGTGAAACAGGAAAATACATAAATGACTGATTTCATGATTGTTTACAAAATAATTTGAACAACATTAATAAAAAACTGACTTTTAATGTATTAAACCGATTTTTTAAGCATTTTGCAAGGTGGTGCAATAATTATTTCCACCACTGTATATTGAGAGCCTCCTTTCGTTGTCTAAAGATCACCTTCTATTCTCTTGAAGCTATCCATCCTAACATTACAATGTCAGACTTATCAATCATTATTTAATTATATTTAATTCTGAAAACCTTCGTTATTTTCGCCTGTGCAGGTACACCTGGAACAGCTGGAGCGCCCGGTCCTCGAGGTGATGTGGGACCCCAGGGACAGCAGGGTGCGATAGGGCCAACTGGAGCTGTTGGGTCAGCTGGAAACCCCGGACAACAGGGTCCTGCTGGTGAGTCAGTTCTACAAAATCTTAAGATGGACTGCAGTTGTTTTAGGATCAAAAAAATTAGTCATCGGGGAGTATTGTCTTATATGGTCATGTGATCACTTTCTAACTTCCACACAACTCTGAAGGATAGATTAGTCAGTTCTCAATGGCCTGTTTCTGATATAGGTTATGATTCAGACAAGGTACCTGGGGAAACTATGCTGTTCTACCTTGGGTGTCCAACGCTAAGGCTCCCTTCATTCTACTTAACTGGCAGAGCTTCTTATCCCTCGCTCTCGGACATCCACAAGGCAATAATCATGATCACAACTCAATATCTATATAATATTATTACGATTACAATAAAATATATATATATATATATATATATATATACAATCATATATCATGATTGCAATTAATCAATTGTATATATATATATATATATAGTCATATATCATGATTGCAATTAAATATCCAAGTGTTATGATCACAATTAAATCCAAATCTTGAACACTTGAAATGACTTTGAATTGTGAGTTTAATATGGAGCCATTGTTTAATAGTCATGTCAACCTATTTCCAGGTGCAAAGGGTGCATCTGGAGCGACTGGACCAGCTGGAACTTCAGGTACTCCAGGATCAGCTGGCTCAAGAGGAGATGTAGGACCCCAAGGTCCTACAGGACCAAGCGGACCGGCTGGTCCTCAAGGCCCATCAGGTACCCAAGGAAGCCCCGGTCTAAGGGGAGACACTGGCCCAGCAGGCAATGCTGGAACACCAGGTACCCAAGGAAGCCCTGGTCTGAGGGGCGATCCTGGATTGCCCGGGACTAGAGGACAGAATGGCCCAGCAGGGGCAAGAGGAGACCCAGGGGCAACTGGTGATGCCGGACAGATTGGTGATCCTGGACCAAGGGGTCAAGCAGGTAACTAACCCTCTGATTTGTTTAAAATATTTTCAGTTTCTGTTTGATTGATCTGTTCTTTCCTTTTTTGTTTTATTCAATTTTTGTGTTCATGCTATTTCTCAAGCAGTCACCGGATTTCTTAGGTAGATACAGACTTCTCAAGCAGGTCACACACGCACCATTGTCCAGTGCCATTGATTATAGCATGTTGTCATGTAGGGGTGCTATATAAATGAGAAGATCTTGACCGGTAGCAAATGCAGAGATGTTTACTTAACATGCGATGGAGAGTGTTAAATGAGATTTTTGATTGTTATATTAATTGCCATATGCTGCGATTGATTGATTGATTTATATTAATAGGTGCCAATGGATCTCCTGGTCTGTCTGGTCAGGCCGGTCCCAGTGGTGGCACTGGAGCTACTGGTGCCACTGGGGCTACTGGTGCCAACGGGGCCAATGGTGACCCCGGGCCTCAAGGGCCAATCGGGCCTGCCGGCCTGGTTGGAGACACTGGTTCGCCAGGAAATGTCGGAAGTCCTGGATTGATTGGGGACGCTGGTCAAGCAGGAGGGCCCGGTCCGCAGGGCCCACAAGGCAGCGCGGGTCCAAGAGGCGACCCTGGACTTAGAGGAGATACGGGCACTCGAGGAGATTCCGGAACTCAAGGTTTGCAAGGTGCGCCTGGACAGAGGGGTGATCCGGGACAACAAGGACCATCCGGACCTGCAGGCTCTCAGGGTCCCACGGGACCAAACGGGGCAGCCGGTAACCCTGGACAGGCTGGTCTGAGGGGCGATCCCGGTCCTCAAGGAAACCAGGGTCAACCCGGAAATTCAGGTCCGGCAGGGCAGGCTGGTCTTGCTGGATCACCTGGTCCTCGTGGTCAACCGGGTCAGAGAGGAGACGTTGGTCCAGCTGGATCACAGGGAACAAATGGAGCACCAGGTAGGCTGCTGATCTTATATAATCTTATACACTGTCTTAGACAATCATTTGCCATCTGACTGATAGCACTGTACACAGTGCCTCAGAGTGGCTCCTATGGATGTGATTATTGAGTATTTAAATAATATGGCCCAGGCTATATTATTAATATATCTATATTATTGAGTATTATTTTAGCCGTATTGTTGAGTATTAATATTTCCAAATTATTATTGTATCCAGGGCTTGAAGTGGGAAAATAGAGGTGCCATTATGGATACAAGAACCATTTCCTCCTTTCCCCTCCCGATTAGGGGAATGGGGAGCATCTTTAGAAGTACTGATATGCTTGCAGTCGGCCAGAAGCGGTGGCGGTATGGCTTACCGTTTCTTAGTCCCACTTCAAGCCCTGATTGTCTCTGTATTATTAAGTATTATTATTGCCCTTAGCGACAACTATATGAGGAGGAGGATTTACGAAGATAACGATGATGACGATGATCATATATCAGATAAATATGTACGTAAATTATTTTGTCATTGCAAACAGTTCATTTGTCATTATGACTGAAATGTCGTATGTAAGTCTTAACATGATTTGTCCTTTATAATTAATCTGCAGGACCTTCTGGAGATGCTGGGACGCCAGGAACAAGAGGGGACACCGGTCTACCAGGAACTTCTGGAGCAATCGGTCCAGCCGGTTCTCCAGGAACCAGAGGGGGCCCAGGCCCACAAGGCCCAACCGGTTCTATAGGAAGCCAAGGACCAACAGGCAGTCCGGGCATTTCGGGTACCCCAGGCTCACAAGGACAGCGAGGCGACAGCGGTCAGCCCGGTCCAGTCGGACCTGCTGGTCCGACTGGTCAGAGAGGGGCAGCCGGACCTAGAGGGAATCCAGGACAGCCGGGAGATATAGGTTCACCTGGAAATCCTGGTCCGGCAGGGTCAATCGGATCACCTGGAGCACTTGGAACCGCTGGGGGACCAGGAGCCACAGGCGATACGGGATCGACTGGACCAGCCGGAACACGCGGAAGTCCCGGACCGTCTGGACCACCTGGAACTAATGGACAATCTGGACCAGCTGGTCCAAGAGGTGATGTTGGTCTGCCCGGGCCTGCAGGTACGCAAGGATCCACTGGACAGCCAGGTCAGCCTGGACCAGCCGGACCTCGAGGATCAACTGGAACTCCAGGACCAACTGGACAAAGGGGAGATGCTGGTAGGTTATGATGCATACATGTGATATGCTGGAAGTCGGTTTTGAAACATTAAGAATGTAATCTGTCAGTTAGTCCATCAATCATTTAACCAGTTATATCAATTGGTTCATTCATTTTTTTCCACAAATCGGTTCCACTCATGAATTCTGCTTTTTTTTTCACTCATCTTCTTCTTCGATAATCTTCATCAATAATCCTTTCCAAGATTTCATCTTTTCTGCTCATCTTTTCAAATAATCTTTTCCACTAATTTTTTCAATTATCTTTTCCACTTACCTTTCCACTCACCTTTTCCACTTATCTTTTCCACTCATCTTTTCCACTCACCTTTTCCACTTATCTTTTCCTCTATCTTTTCCACTCATCTTTTCTACTCACCTTTTCCACTCATCTTTTCCACTCATCTTTTCCACTCGTCTTTTCCACTCATCTTTTCCACTCATCTTTTCCACTTATCGTTTCCACTCATCTTTTCCACTCATCTTTTCACTCATCTTTTCCACTCAACTTTTCCACTATCTTTTCCACTCATCTTTTCCACTCATCTTTTCCACTTATCTTTTCCACTATCTTTTCCACTCACCTTTTCCACTCATCTTTTCCACTCCTCTTTTCCACTATCTTTTCCACTCATCTTTCCCACTCATCTTTTCCACTTATCTTTTCTACTCATCTTTTCCACTCATCTTTTCCACTCATCTTTTCCACTCGTCTTTTCCACTCATCTTTTCCACTCATCTTTTCCACTTATCGTTTCCACTCATCTTTTCCACTCATCTTTTCACTCATCTTTTCCACTCAACTTTTCCACTATCTTTTCCACTCATCTTTTCCACTCATCTTTTCCACTTATCTTTTCCACTATCTTTTCCACTCACCTTTTCCACTCATCTTTTCCACTCATCTTTTCACTCATCTTTTCCACTCATCTTTTCCACTATCTTTTTCACTCATCTTTTCCACTCATCTTTTCCACTATATTTTCCACTCATCTTTTCCACTCATCTTTTTCACTCATCTTTTCTACTCATCTTTTCCACTCATCTTTTCCACTCATCTTTTGCGTAAGTTGGTACGAAATGGAATACTCCCTTCTGATCAGCTCTTATTCGATGATCTTTGTGATCGTTCTGATGATTCTCTTTTCACATCCATTATAACAAATTCCGACCACGTATTAGGAGGTTTGCTTCCACCGATTAATACCTCAGCTGGTCATCTGCACCAACCTGTTCATAATAGGATCGTCCCTCGTGCGGATGACTTTACACGTTGTGGTTTTATTATTAGGATGCTATATAAAGGTATGAACAGTTTATATATATGATATGAGATGTGAATCATATCCTGTCATTAACTGAAATTTTCTTCTATAATCTTTCATTATGTGGACCATGCATGTTAATTGTTTGTTTGTACATGCCGTCCGATTGCAGGTGCTATTATTAAAGAAAATACTTACTTACCTACTTACTTCTTGTTATCATGGTGTTCTTGAACTCCATGAAATTTCACTTGTAATATAACATCATGGCTGAATAATTCTCAGGTCCAGTTGGCCCAGCAGGCTCTGCTGGCCCAAGGGGAGATCTCGGCCCGGCTGGTCCTTCTGGATCACCAGGAACCGCTGGTGCTCCAGGACCACGAGGAAATCCTGGAACAGCTGGAAACCCTGGATCCATCGGAAACCCAGGAACAATTGGCCAGCCAGGAGACCAGGGCCTTCCTGGAGGTCCAGGTCCACAAGGAGCAACTGGACAGCCAGGGAATGTCGGAGCCCAAGGAGCAAAAGGACTCACGGGACTACAGGGAGACAGAGGAAGCAATGGCCTTGTGGGAGACCCCGGTCCGGCAGGTTCGTCCGGGCTCCCAGGAGACGCTGGCACTCAGGGACCGCCAGGATCACCTGGGGCTAGAGGTGACATCGGTCCAGCGGGCCCACAAGGAGACGCGGGCACCCCGGGCACGGCAGGGTCCAGAGGTGACACTGGCAGCACGGGTCCCGCAGGCAAGTACCTCAGAATCAAAGACTATGTCTATAGTTTTATCTCATCTCAAAGTTTATGTTTAATTGGAAGTCATTTGCTTACTTAGCTTCACTTTGAAATTTCTTAGAAGTTGTTGTATCTTATGTAAATTGTTCTCTTTTGCCGGGGTGTGGTTGGGAGAGCTGCGATGTAAACAATCTTGAGGGCATGCTATTTAAGAGAGTCTGAACAATGAACATCCATGCCATCTGTCAGCTGTCAACGGGAATATGTTAGTTGATTACACGCTTGTTTGTGAGCCCACCGCTGGTGATTCTTTTCAGTTTACACTTAACATCATTTAGTCCAGCGCTTAGAGTGCGTCTGAGTAGATATCTGAAGTGGCGCTATATAAATGCTTGCATACATAAGTGTACATAAAACTCTGAAATTAAAGTTGTAGTTGTAGTTAAAGTTGTAGAAATTGTAGTTTTCTTCACTTGAAAATGAACTGATAAATTTACAGTCTGGTATTAAAGTGATTTTATAAGCCACTAAATTTCGTCTCTGGCTATATTTGACTGACCAGATTCTGATTTTCTGATTCCTTTAGGTCCCCAAGGTGCACAGGGAAACAAAGGAGCCACAGGTGTAGGTGGCGCTACAGGTGGTACAGGAGCAACCGGTCCTACAGGACCTCAGGGTCAGAGAGGAGATGCAGGAACCCCAGGCAGCGCTGGAGCTCGAGGCGATCAAGGACCGAGGGGTGCACCCGGAGCCAATGGAGCCACCGGATCAACAGGACCCGCTGGAGATTCTGGGACACCGGGATCGCCAGGTCAGCAGGGTCCTCAGGGACCAAGAGGACCAACAGGGGCCAGTGGTGACGCAGGGACCATAGGCGCTATTGGTCCTGTAGGACCTCCAGGGACAAACGGACAGGCCGGTGCACAAGGAGCCACCGGTCAGGCAGGAGCGAAGGGCCAGTCAGGTCCTCAGGGTCCACAGGGAGATATTGGACCTGCAGGAGATCAAGGACCTCAGGGTAACATTGGATCTCCAGGACAACCAGGTTCTGCAGGTAGTGCTGGGCTTCCAGGGCCTGCAGGGCCCACTGGACCTTCTGGTCCAGCGGGTCAGAGAGGTGCCCAAGGTGCAATAGGTGACCCGGGAACACCTGGCACTAATGGTGGTATTGGATCACCAGGAGACACTGGATCACCTGGTCCAAGTGGTCAACCTGGCACCCAGGGCTCACCAGGACCTAATGGAGGTCCAGGCCCCAGAGGTCAGTCGGGACCGAGAGGCGTTCCAGGGACTGCAGGCTCACCTGGGTCGACAGGTGATGCAGGGGCACCTGGAGTGGCTGGACCGCCAGGCCCTCAGGGACAGAGCGGCCAGATTGGTCAGATCGGTGTTCAAGGATCAGCTGGAGATACCGGACCACAGGGAGCAGCGGGAACACGAGGACAGCCAGGAACACGAGGGCAGTCGGGTCCAGCGGGACAGCCCGGTCCTGCCGGACAAAACGGAGATATCGGATCACCAGGCCCTGCTGGGCCTCAAGGCCCAAAAGGTCAACCCGGGCAGGCTGGAAGCCAGGGTGGCCCTGGCTCTCAAGGACCGGCAGGACCAGCAGGAAATGCTGGAATTCAGGGTCAACCTGGTGATCAAGGTCCGTCCGGTAACCCTGGGCCACAGGGTCAAGCAGGACCCAGAGGAGATCCAGGAGTGAGAGGCGCCCCCGGACCTTCTGGCGACGCAGGGCAATCGGGACCTATAGGAGACGCTGGACCGGCAGGACAGCCAGGACCTTCAGGATTGCAGGGTTCTATAGGACCTCAAGGACCCACTGGGCCAACCGGACCAGTTGGACCCTCGGGTGACAGCGGCCCGTCAGGAACACCTGGAGTGCGTGGTAGCGACGGTATGTGTATCAACGTACATCATCTGTTTGAAAATTTATTCTGTTGATATAAAACATTCATATGTTTATGTCTGTATACTTCTACATTTTTTTAATAATAATCATATTAATATTAGTAATAATGATATAAATCCATTTTAATAGTAATAATGATAACAATGAAATAATAATTGATAATTATGATGATATTTGTTTATTGTTAAGTAATAAGATGCCGGATGTCATACTGCATTGTGGCGTGGCTTTCAAGGAAATAGACTACGTCTAGGAATTTATTAGAATGTTGCTCAATCTGTCTTTGGCAGACATTTTTTATTCTTGTACAAAACCCTTTATGTATTGTTTTTATTGTCCTTCATGAGCAGTTGATAACCATTGGTTCACGGTCTTAGTTATATTTATTTATAAAATAATAAAATCATAATAATAAGATTGTTTGTAAGAACTTGAACATACTCAAGTTGCATTTTAGCATATCAGTGTGAAAAAGAAGGACACTAGATGGATTGCAAAGATACTGAGTTTATACCTTAATAATTATAATCGAGTCAGCTTTTATAAGATGTACAGTGCTTCGAACTACAATTCCAGGCAAACTCTTTAAAGTGCAAATTTATGTAAATTCCTTAAAAGTAGAAGTTTAGACAAATTCTTCTGAGTGCAAATTTAGGCTTGTTATTAAAAACAAAAGTTCTGAAAAATTCTTGCAAGTTAAATCTTGGTGAATTCTTAAAAGTGCAAATTTATGTGAATCCTTAAAGTACACGTTGATGTGAATTCTTCTAAGTGCACATTTGGGTGAATTCTTCAAAAGTGAAAAGGTAGGTGAATTCTTTCAAGTGAATTCTTGACAATGTCAGAAAAACAGCAAGATTCAGATCTGAATTGTTTTGTTTATGCTAGGTCCACCCGGATCAGCTGGCCCAGCAGGACAAGCTGGAGTTCTTGGATCACCTGGTGCCTCTGGACCAACTGGGAATCCAGGACCACCTGGAGATTCTGGACCACAGGGGCCACGAGGAGACATTGGACCCGCAGGAAATTCTGGACCAAACGGGTCACCGGGTCCATCCGGACCAACTGGACAGAAAGGCGTTTCCGGAAGCGTTGGATTCACAGGGAGCCAAGGACCACAGGGACCACCGGGCCCGCAGGGTCCAAAGGGTGACTTAGGACCAGTGGGTCCAACAGGTGTGATTGGTCAACCAGGTAGATCAAGCAACCTTGGAGAAAGAGGCGATAATGGAGCCACTGGAGCAAGTGGAACTCAAGGAAACAAAGGTCCATCGGGAAGCCCTGGACCATCCGGGCCTCCCGGGGCACAGGGAACACCAGGCCTGCCCGGTTTTGCAGGCGCACCAGGCGATACGGGAGCAACGGGAGTGAACGGGGCAACTGGCGCTACAGGTCCTCAGGGACCTAAAGGACAAAATGGACAAGCTGGTCAAAGGGGAGATCAGGGCTCAAGGGGTCCCAACGGATCACCGGGATCTCAAGGTATGCGAATTTTGTTAGTTAATGAAGGAAATCTACATGAGAGACTCAGTGTTTATATGCACTTACTTATAATAGACAACTTCTAATATAAAACAGTCAGGATATAGACCACAGACTTCATAGAAATGTCAGTGTACCGTCAAGACCCTCCTGCCCATATCTCAATGAATTAAATCCTTCACTGCGGTAGTCTATGGTTGCCCATTTGAATGGGCAACACACTATTTATAGTCCCGATACACAAACTGCCAGAGCGTCCACCATCTGGTCTCGACCCTGTGCACTTCTGATTGAGCGGTTTTAAGAAGGTACTATTTTGATGCCACTGCTATGCTGATTGTGCTACATTTCTGTTGGATTATTTTGTAGGACCTGCTGGTCAGCCTGGACCATCTGGAACACGAGGAGACATCGGTCCACCTGGACAGGCAGGTAACGCTGGTTCGGCTGGAACTCCAGGTAATCTCGGAGCCCCAGGAACAGCCGGGCCGAAAGGACAGACCGGACCGGCTGGTCCTAGAGGAGATACAGGTGCCACTGGTTCCAGTGGAGCACCTGGAGACCAGGGAGGTCAGGGACCAATTGGCCCCGCTGGGTCACCCGGACCAGCTGGAACAAGAGGCGATGTGGGAACTCCTGGAGACGCAGGAACGAGGGGCGATGCCGGAGCGCCTGGACCGTCTGGACCAAATGGACAGCCAGGGCAACCTGGTCCGGCTGGACCCAGCGGACAAGCTGGACCTCGAGGTCCTGCTGGTCCAAGAGGGGACTCTGGATCTAGAGGAAGCGATGGTCAGCAGGGAGTCCAAGGAGGACCTGGACCAGCTGGTTAGCATTACCCCAAAAACTCTGTGGCTAAAACTAAAACTGTAACTGGACATTGTCTAACTCTGGATTATCGTCAGGTGGTGACAAAGTATACGAGTCTATAGTTGACCTGTCTGTGCAGTTTAAGAAAGTCGTGCATATGTATTCATTTTTCATTTAATTAAGTTGGTTCTTATTTTTAATATTCATTCATTGAGCACCACTATCTAATTACTAGGCATCATTAGATTTCACTGAGCAACTGTGAGTGAAGACCTTGCTCTAGGGCACGTACTCTCCAAGTTACAGATCGAGCGCTCTAACCAATCGGCTGCCCTGCCTGCAGGAAAAGTTGTAAACCCTCTTCAACTAGGTGCATAACATAACGTGACACGGGTTTAAAATGGTTTAGAAGATGTTTAGTCTGTGTTGGAACAACTGCAATTTTGCCTGGAACATGATTAATAGCCTAATTTTATCTTGCTTGTGTCCAGGGCCCACCGGCCAGCCCGGTCCGCAAGGCCCAAGAGGTACCAATGGTCAGTCTGGTAGCACTGGAAGTACAGGGCTGCCTGGACCATCTGGAGCTCGAGGTGACCCTGGTCCACGAGGCGACACTGGCACCAGAGGGTCGCAAGGACCTAGAGGAGATATCGGCAGCCCTGGACCGACCGGTCAGGCGGGTTCATCGGGTCAGGCTGGTCTGCCTGGATCTGTTGGACCAGCTGGTCTAAGAGGAGATACTGGAAGCACCGGACCTCAGGGTCAACGTGGATCACAAGGACAGTCCGGACCACAGGGACCAACCGGTGCAACCGGTCAACCGGGCCAACGAGGAGATGCCGGAACTCAGGGAGCAACTGGATTACCTGGACAACCTGGAAGCCAAGGTCCAAGAGGAGACTCAGGTTCTACCGGTTCACCTGGACAGGCTGGATCCAAAGGACCAGCTGGGCTGCCAGGAGCTGGCGGGACCCCTGGGACGCGAGGGGATCCAGGCCCGCAGGGTCCCTCGGGTCCTTCCGGGCCCGCCGGAGCCGCGGGGTCATCTGGAAGCCCTGGTGCTGCCGGACCCATAGGTGACAAGGGACCAACTGGATCACCAGGATCACAAGGATCTGCCGGTCCTAGAGGAGGTCCTGGAACTCAGGGCGCCACCGGAGGAATTGGACCTAAAGGACCGACCGGAGACGTAGGATCGGCAGGAACCCAAGGACCGACGGGATTGGCTGGACCACGGGGGGATACGGGACCAGCTGGACAACAAGGTGAATGACTTGTTCCTTAGATCGGCAGGACCGGCTGGGCTGCCAGGAGCTGGCGGGACCCCTGGGACGCGAGGGTATCCAGGCCCGCAGGGTCCGTCGGGTCCTTCCGGCCCGCCGGAGCTGCAGGGTCATCTGGAAGCCCAAAATGACTTTAACAGTTTATTGTTATCAAATGAAAGCCTAATAATTTTTAACACAACTATTTTAGTTTTCTTTAACTTAATTTTTGTTACAAATTACTATGGCAAGTAAACTGTAGAATTGTATGTTGACAGCCATGATATAAATTAATTAATGGTAATGAGTTAATTATAAATGTTGATAATTAACAAATTGGTTTACTGGTTTTGATTAATGTTCTCATTATAATTCGGGTTGCAGCAAATCTTCAGTAAGACTGACATGACATTGGAGGTCGTTTCTGATTTTTTCTGTTTTTGTAGTATTAACAAATTTATTACCTTATCTTGTGCTGCTCACAGCATTGGCCATTCAGTAGCACTGACTGTATCAATGGATTGGTATGTTCAAGTACAGCCTTGATTATTTAGCTCTCATTATTTTACATTCCTACAATGTAGATTTAATCTTGCAACTGGGCTGGAAATGAAATGAATCTGAAATCGTTTTTGTTGAAGCTGTGTGCTGACTTATTCGTGCTTATGATTCAACAGGTGCAAGCGGTCAGCCTGGATCAGCTGGTCAACAAGGACCACAGGGACCTTCAGGGCAGCAGGGACCTTCCGGTCCAGCCGGCCCTGCGGGTCTAAGAGGTGACAATGGACAGCCCGGGGCCGCCGGGGCACGAGGAAGTCCCGGAACGCCCGGGTCTAACGGCCAACCAGGATCGCCGGGTTCAAATGGTTCCCCGGGACAGCCGGGACCGATAGGTCCTGCGGGCCCAAGGGGATCACAGGGCACTAGAGGTCAACCTGGTACCAATGGTCAGACAGGACTCTCTGGGGACATTGGACCTCAAGGACAACAAGGACCCAGAGGTGATCCGGGTTCTCAAGGCGTTGCTGGTCCTGCTGGGCCCACGGGACCTAGAGGAGCTGCAGGGGACCAAGGGCCAAGAGGTCAGACAGGGCAGTCTGGGACAAACGGAGGCCCAGGCGCCATAGGTAAGATGATGATGGTGGTGAATATGGTGATGGGGTGATGATGGTATTTTGGTCAATAAATTATTTATTCTTCATCCATCCATTCGTTAAAGGCATGCAACTATCTATTTATTCGTTCTTCTGTTTGTGTTAGTTTGTCCTGGGCATTCTCTTCATTGGCCCATTCTCTGACAGGTCCATTTAGTCCTTCATATCGGTTCAATAGTATATTGTCAAATGAGCTGACAGTGAGAATTGTTTGGATGACCCTTGATCTCAACCTGAAACTCCGCTTAGCATGAGCTTAGTCTTAACTAAGGTAGGTTGGCCAGTTGATCTATTGGATTTCAACCAAGGTCATCCAGACAATTCTCACTGTCATTTCGTTTGAAGCATTGATGCCATCAGATTGATTGATGCCATCGTATTGATTGATGCCAGCATTTTTATTGGTACTGCCATTTTGATTGAAACCAACATTTTGATTGATGTCACCATTTGGATTTATGCTACAATTTTGATTGATGTTACCATTTTTATTGGTGCCACCATATTAATTGATGCCACCTGCCAACACATTGAATGATACCACCATATTGATTGATGCCACCATATTGAATGATGACTTGTACGTTACAAGGGCGGCACTGTGATAATCATCATGTAGATTATACAAGCTTGCATTACACTGAGTGTTAAACATTATGTTCAAATTACTGTCATACGTCCTGGGTTTTTTTTATCAGGCAGTCCTGGACCAACTGGTCAATCTGGACCAAGAGGAGACCCTGGTCCTTCTGGATCAAATGGAGACCAAGGACCACCCGGTTCCCAGGGAGATGCAGGACCTGCTGGACCAAGGGGACCCAGTGGCCCAAGTGGCCCCAGTGGTCAAAGGGGCGACGTTGGTCCAGTTGGGTCTCCCGGCAACAGAGGCGATTCAGGTCCATCTGGCCCTGCTGGTCCTACTGGTGCAGCTGGACCTATAGGTCCCCAGGGCCCCAGTGGACCGAGAGGTAATTCTGGACCTAATGGAGTACAAGGACCGTCTGGAGATACTGGATCATCAGGACCCCAAGGACCGGCAGGGCAGAGGGGAGACATTGGGCCAGCAGGACCTGCTGGATCACCCGGATCAATTGGACCTGTGGGACCAGCGGGTCCACAAGGTCAAATTGGGACACAGGGCCTACAAGGTGCACAGGGTGCCCGAGGTGATAATGGAAACCCCGGAAGCCAGGGGAGCACCGGATTACCTGGATCACCAGGGCAGGCTGGATCACCTGGTCCTGCTGGTCCTTCTGGACCCAGGGGAGATAATGGACAGCAGGGATCGCAAGGACAAAGAGGCCAGACTGGTCCCGCAGGCATAGCTGGGTCTTTGGGAGGCATCGGACCAACTGGACCTGCAGGCCAAAGAGGCGACAACGGACCTGCTGGACTTCCTGGAGACCCAGGTAAGTTTGGGATTCAGTTTCTTTACAAATAAAATTATCAATGAATTTTAATACGTTTAATGTCTGTATCTTTAAGCTGGTCAATAAGCCAAATTCTGTTTCTAATGTATGAAATGTCAACAGCAACAGCTTCAAAGCCATCTTTCGACTCGCATATTGAGGTAAAACTCAGATTTCATTCATTTAACAGGACTTGGTGTTCTCCAGTCCTTATTCAACTCTGTCTCAAAGCATAAAAAAAAATGTAAATGACGAAACATAACATTTATCATAAAACAGCACCACATATAATGCCAATGGGTATCGTAGTTCATGGTAATCTTAAGCTCAACCACAGCAAGACAAGGCAAATGATGATCCACCATTGCGGGGGAGCGCCCCTCCCCTTTCAAGAGGGGCTGTGCAAAGTGTGACATCAATGAACATCCTTGGTGTCACACTAGCAGTCGACATGAAGGCCACCATCCATGTCAACAACATACTAGCGACCTGCTCACGGTCGCTTTTTGCCCTGCAAGAGCTCAGAACCCATGGGCTGCCAACTCACGCCCTCCACGTTGTAGCTAGGGCAACAACGGTTGCGAAGCTCATGTACGGCGTCCCCGCCTGTGGGGCTACGAACCAGCACGCGACCGTACACAAATAGAGAAATCCCTCTGCCGAATGAGTGCAGACTACTTGCCGGAAGGATCTGAGGATGCCGAGATGATGGTACGGATAGCCGAAGGTCACCTGCGATCGGTTGAGACAAGAAGTACACATCTCCTGAATACGTTATTCCCCCAGTTGATAAAAGTCGGTATGGTTTTGAACTTAGGTCACATAACTTCAGACTACCTGTTAAGGTTGACAACAACTTCATCCCTCAAGTCCTATTCAGAACTCTTATGTAGAATCTCCAACAAACTCTCACATTTATTAAAATTTATTATAATATTATCTGAAACTCAATTGAATCACGAACATTTATGATTATTACGATCTCTGTCATCTTCTGTCATTTGTCAATTTTGGTGTTCCTCACAATAATACAGAATACTTGTCAAAGTTGTGCTAATGCACGCTAATAAATTTTTTAAAGTTTTTATCTTAAATGTTATACAATGCTGTTTTATGTTTTTGCTATTTTGTATTATTTGATTTATGCTATTTTATGTCATTATTATGTCATAATATATAATGTTTCATTTCATGTTGCACCATTTTATGTCAAATGTCATGTTATATCATTTTATGTCATGTTATACCATTTTATGTCAAATGTAATATAACATCTTATGTTATACCATTTTATGTAAAATGTCATGTTATACCATTTTATGTCAAATGTCATGTTATACCATTTTATGTTATGTTATACCAGTTTATGTTATGTTATACCATTTGATATCACAGGTCATGTTATACCATTTTATGTCAAATGTAATATTATACCATTTTATGTTATACCATTTTATGTCAAATGTCATGTTATACCATTTTATGTCAAATGTCATGTTATACCATTTTATGTTATGTTATACCATTTTATGTCAAATATCATTTTATGTTTTGTTATTCTATTTTATGTCAGCTGTTGTGTTATTCTATTTTACATTTAATGTTATGTTCTGCTACTGTTTGTTAAATGTTATGTTGTACTGTGCATATGTTGTCATTATGATGTTTGGCATCAAGTGGCTCTATATAAGCAAAATCAACAGACAGTTGTTAACAGGTGAACCTTCCTGTTCTAGGATCTGCTGGAGGCCCTGGACAGTCAGGCATTCAAGGACCCACTGGTCAGTCTGGTTCAGCTGGTCAACCTGGAACTCCAGGAGCACAGGGACCTAAAGGCTCCCCAGGAGACGCTGGCAATTCTGGAACGCCTGGTCAGCAGGGAACCAGAGGAGACAATGGCTCCCCAGGTCAGCCAGGACAGCGTGGTGATGCCGGGTCTCCTGGACCGGCCGGCCCAGCGGGTAGCGCTGGAGCCAAGGGAGACAAAGGGGATACTGGGCAAAGAGGTGACATTGGTCCTGCGGGAAGTCCTGGTCCACGAGGTTCTGATGGGCAGGCTGGTGCAACAGGTGCCACGGGTGCCACGGGTGACCTCGGAGATGCGGGTGCACCAGGACCAGCCGGGCAGGCAGGGCCTAGAGGTGACCCAGGACAGGCTGGTGATCCAGGTACCCGTGGAGATGCAGGACCCGCTGGACCCCAGGGACCTCGTGGAACTGTTGGACAGATAGGTCCTGCTGGGCCACCTGGTAGTGCTGGCTCAAGGGGAGATAATGGACCTGCAGGATCGGCAGGCTCTCGTGGACCGTCTGGCCCACCAGGGCAGAGTGGACCTCAAGGAAGTCCAGGTAAGCAGGATTACTATTATGACATAAAACCACTGTGGCATAAATACTGCAGTGACATTAAACTACTATGACATAAAACTACTTTGGCATAAATACTACTATGACAGAAACACTGCTGTGATATAAATGCCAATGTGACAGAATACTACTATGGCATTAATACTCCTGCAACAGAAATACTGCTCTGACATAAATTCTACTCTGGCATAAATACTACTATGACATAAAACTACTGTGGCATGAATACTATGGTGAGAGAAATACTACTGTGACAGAAACACTACTGTGATATATACACTGCTGTGACAGAAATATTACTGTGGCATAAATAGTATAGTGACAGCCAGCCTTATTGGCATCCAGCCTTCTTGGCAATGAGCCTCCTAAACAATCATTGCCTTAGCATCCATCCTCCTTAGCAACTAGCCTTCTTAGGATGAGCACTGGTTAAAGATCATCCCTAGTAGTAATCATCACAAGAACAGTCACCCACCCAGTTTGGTCATCATATTCTACCATTTACAAAACTAATGTGAAGAAATTTGTAATTTTGAAATAAATAAGACATGTGGAAATTGAGAAACACTGTATTGTATGATTTTCAGGGCCGGCTGGAGGTACTGGAGCACCTGGATCTAGAGGAGTGTCAGGCACACCAGGCCAAGACGGCTCTGTGGGACCAGCAGGTCCTGCAGGTCCTCGAGGACCAATTGGTCCAGCTGGATCAGCTGGAGGCCCAGGACCACAAGGACCAGCAGGACCTTCAGGGCTTCCTGGTCAAGCTGGTTCAAGAGGAGATCAAGGAGCTACTGGATCAACAGGATCATCTGGATCAGTTGGTCCGCTTGGACCAGCTGGATCTCGAGGAGATGCAGGACCTAATGGTGTCGTAGGTCCCAAAGGACCTACAGGACCATCTGGTCCGGCCGGACAACGAGGAGACTTGGGTCCTCCTGGATCAGCTGGTCAGAACGGACCAGCTGGACCACTTGGAGATCCAGGTCCGTCAGGACCGATTGGAACAGCTGGAAACAAAGGAGTAAAGGGAGACGTTGGACCGCCTGGACCGGCTGGCTCCAGAGGACAGAATGGCCCTGCCGGACAACCAGGACAGCCAGGGCCTGTAGGCCCTAATGGACAAACAGGGAATGTAGGACCCATAGGAAATGCTGGTCCTAGGGGACAGACCGGACCTGCTGGTGACACAGGTACGTCTATGCTTACATTGTGTGTAGACCATCATAAATCTGTTTCTTAAGTCATGTATTCTCACATTACCTAATTTGTTAAGTCCCATATTCTCAAATGACCTACTTTAGTAAATCCCATATTCTCAAGTGACTTACTTTCTTAAGTCTCACATGACCAACTTTTTTCAGTCATATATTCCCCATTTGATTTACTTTCTGAAGTTCCATATTATCATGTGAGCTACTTTATTAAGTCCCGTATTGTATTTTATTTAAGTATTCTCATATGACCTGCTTTATTAAGTCTCCTATCCTCATATGACCTACTTCCTAATGATGATACAAGATGATTGCAGTAAATTCAGATATGACATGATTTTGATGTACAACAATTAACTCTACTCAAATAACTTGTTTTACAGGGAATTTCATAATACTTTTAATAAGTTCAGCAACAGTGTTAAATGTGCAATGAATATGTTTAAATAAAGTTGAATAAATGTAGCCAACTAATCGAAATCCGTTTTTATCACTGTAACGTCATTGATCAAAATGTCTTGATGCAGTGCTGAATAGGCTTCCAGTTGCAGTCAGTTGCATAGGTTGTATGTATGTATGTATGTATGTATGTGTAATACTGTTTGGCCATTTATATAGCGCCCTATGTGAACTCAAAAAGGCATTAAAAAGTTTTTTGAGTAACCTTAATACCTGCTTAATATTCCAGGCAGTACCGGTCCAAATGGCCAGCCAGGATTGCGAGGAGATGCTGGTTTGCCTGGGCTTACAGGGCCCCAAGGTGGCCCTGGTCCAAGGGGTAATGTTGGCCCTGCAGGACCTTCAGGAAACATCGGTGTGCAAGGACAGTCGGGATCAACCGGAACCAATGGGCAGCCTGGACCTCAGGGGCTCCGAGGCGATCCGGGTACACAAGGACCCGCTGGATTGCCAGGTCAGCCGGGTCAGGCTGGACCAACTGGCCAGAAGGGTCAGCAAGGCCCACAGGGACCATCAGGATCAACTGGAACTGTTGGTTCACCGGGGTTGCGCGGCGATATTGGGTCGACGGGATTGGCTGGACAAAGAGGTCAAAGTGGACAGACTGGAATAAAAGGAACGATCGGAGACACTGGTCAACTTGGCCCGGCTGGACCTTCGGGTCCACCTGGAGTTCAGGGTGTCATAGGTCCACCAAGCACTGGTCAGGCCGGACCTCCTGGATCTCCTGGAAGCAGAGGAGATGTTGGACCACAGGGTCCATCAGGTAGGTTTCGTGTTTAGAGAAATATTCTACAACAGAAGTGTCAGAGAGCCGGCCCACAGGTCATATCTGCCCCACCGGGATATATATTCGGCCTGCCAAGCCTTTTGAAAGGACAACACAATTGAGAATAAAAGGTCGAATTTGTCATTTTTAAGGCTTTATGAGTTTTCTGTGATGTTTATAATTGATAATGCATATCAGAATCACATTTTCAAAGTCTAATTCAACTGTTTATATGGCCCCCTCTCTCAGGTCCCTATCCCTCATTAACGTTTTTGCTCACTATAAACTGTTGTCATCTTACAAGCATTAATAAGATTTCTGCCTACCTACATACTTACATGTCTGCTGTTTTAGGCATTGCTTATTTTAAATTATTGATATTTTTTATGTGTTATTTAAATATTCATTATATGCTGTATTACTAGTACTTACCTAACTATCTATCTATCTGTAGACTGGGCTACCTCGTAAATATTATGCGTGTACCAATCTAACACCTATCTGCCATTGTGCATACCTATCTATCATTTACCTAACAACAGAACAAACATTATATTATTTGGCTTCCCCATTGTCACCGATTACTAAACTGGATCATAATGTATCTTATCCATGGTTGGTGTTCAATGATTTCAGTAACTACAAGTAATTTTATCATGACACGTATTGCATCTTACTAGCTTACTTTTGTCATGACAACTTTTGCTTTTTACTAGCTTACCTTTATCATGACAAGTAATGCATCTTACTAGCTTACTTTATTTATGACAATAATACATTGTAGCTTAGTGTTGCAGCTTTGTAGCTGTGAGTAAAAGATTATGACACTTACGATTTATTTGTTAACTAGGTTCTGTCGGTTTGTCTGGACCTTCTGGGCCCAGAGGACCAGTTGGTGCAAATGGACAAGTGGGACAGGCAGGTCAGAGTGGTCCGAAAGGTCCAACGGGTGACTTAGGACTAATAGGGAGCCCAGGAGTTCGGGGTCAGCCGGGAACAAATGGCGATTTTGGTCCAGCTGGACCATCCGGTCCACGAGGAGAGGCAGGGCCACAAGGAACGCCTGGATCACCTGGAACACCTGGAAGTCCAGGTGATATAGGATCACCAGGTCCACAGGGACAGTCTGGACAAATAGGATCTCCCGGTCCTCAAGGACCCTCAGGTCCCAATGGACAAGCAGGACCGGCCGGATCACGTGGTGCAACTGGTGATCCTGGATCAACCGGAGGAGTTGGTTCCATTGGTCCGTCTGGACCGCGTGGAGATATTGGTTCTCCGGGTCCATCTGGGCCTCTAGGTCCATCTGGGCCTCTAGGTCCGTCAGGGCCTGCAGGATCTCCTGGACCATCTGGTCCTCAAGGATCTCCTGGAACAAAGGGCGATAGGGGTGATCCAGGGCAATCTGGACCAGCTGGTTCTATTGGTCAACCTGGTCCATCAGGTCAGGCAGGACAAACTGGACCACCAGGAAATCGGGGTGACGTTGGACCTGCGGGTCCAATAGGCAGTCCTGGTGCTACAGGATCGCTTGGAGACACAGGCTCCACTGGACCAGCTGGACCGAGGGGCGACGCTGGCCCTATAGGTCAATCAGGTCCTGCAGGACCAGCTGGTCCAAAGGGTCCATTGGGGCAAAGTGGGTTGGCTGGACCACCTGGTGCTCTTGGTGTCATAGGCCTGCCAGGTCCTTTCGGTTCCACTGGCAATACAGGACAAGCTGGACCTGCAGGACCACCTGGGGGGACCGGTTCGGCTGGCCCTCAGGGACCAAGAGGAGACTCAGGTCAGGCTGGACCATCTGGTCAGAACGGTCAACAAGGAGCACAGGGTCCAAATGGACCTCCCGGTCCATCAGGACCGAATGGAGAGTCCGGTCAGCCAGGAACTCCAGGACAACGAGGTGATCCTGGTTCAACGGGTTCCAGTGGACAGCCAGGGTCGCCAGGACCACCTGGAAGTCGGGGCCAATCAGGGCCACAAGGTCCGCCAGGATCAGATGGCAATCGAGGACAAGTGGGACCTCTTGGGCCTCAGGGATCGACTGGACCACAAGGAGGTCTAGGGCCATCCGGACCGCTAGGACCAAGTGGATCGATTGGGGTTCCTGGTCAGCCTGGTGCTTCCGGTCCACAAGGACCAACTGGTCCCAATGGAGACTTTGGACCTGCTGGACCTAAAGGACAGAGTGGACAACCCGGGTTCACTGGACAATCAGGAAATCGAGGTAAGTACAGTGGCGAGGAGTTGCTTTTGGTTGATATCTATCATGCTGTAATAAGAATAACGTGGCTGACCCAAAGAAATTCGCAAGGATTGTCCCGGATTTAATCAACATGAAGCAGGAATGAAAATACTTCGTACAGAGGCCTAATAGATGGAGTAGTCGAAGGTTCAGTCTCCACGTGTAGACAGTCCGTTAACTTGTCATCAGTCAATCAGTCAATGAAACTTGATGTAGCTCTTCTCTACTAATTAGTTGCCAAGTTTTACAATGCCTAGAAGTCTTTGCCACTTGCTGGTAAATATTGCAACTGACCCACCTGTAAAAATTTTCTGACATATCTGTCTTAGAATTTAGATTCTATGTAGCAGGCGGCTATAACAGGATAGAACCAAAAGATGATACTTATGGGGTCATAGATAGTTTCCAGGGTAGCAACCAGACGTCGTCGCCCTCCTCCTTAATCCAATCCCGTGACTGGCACTACCAAAGTACCTATAGGTAGTGGTAGAGTGCTAAAACAGTTAACTCATTTGACTTTCAATTGCTATGTCATCCGTATCTGAACTGATATACATTTATTTAACGACACGTCCATAACAAGGATGATATGCGTATCTGTATCTTAACCCGCTCTCTTGACATTTGTAGGTGACCCAGGGGCTAATGGTCCCGAAGGTCCGCTTGGCCGGCCGGGTGTGGGCGGCAGCACTGGTTTCACAGGTGCATCTGGACAGGTTGGTCCACAAGGACCAATGGGCAGACAGGGACCTCAAGGTCCACCGGGTCAGACTGGTCCACAGGGTCCGTCAGGGGATAATGGACCGAGTGGATACAATGGACAACCTGGAGCCTCGGGAAGCTCAGGTCAGTTGTAGTTACTTCCTGTAATTGTAATGGCAAATTTATATAGCGCCTCTTCATCAGAGAGTCATCAGAAGCGCTCTCGTCATAGCGATGGAAAACCAGGATCAAACAACATGGTCAAACATTAACTGAATATATGGGTAATAAAAGACCAATAATTAATTATTATTAAGTGAACTTGTTAGTCTACATTATAAACAAAACCATAATAATAAGAATAATAATAATAGTATAAATTATACCCAAAAGTCTATGTATAGTGGTTGGTTACAGTAATAATACCATACCTTTAATGTTAGAAATTATTCCATCATGTTATGGTGGTCGGTCATAGTAATAACACTAAACCTTTAATTTTAGAAATAATACCATCAAGTCCATAGTTAGGGTGGTTGGTTATTGTAATAATACTATGCCTTCTGCAGTCTCAGATGATTAATTTAGTGTTGAGAGTGTACGTTTTTGGTTGGTTTTGTAGGTGGAACGGGGGCCACTGGATGGACCGGACAGACTGGACGTCAGGGAGCGACTGGAGCGACAGGAGCAACGGGGGTTGTAGGGCCAACTGGGGCAACAGGATACAGTGGGCCCACTGGTCCGTTAGGGCGTGTTGGTCTAACGGGAGAACGGGGTGTGCCTGGATCCACGGGTGGTACAGGCTACACAGGAGCAACTGGACCCACAGGTTGGCTTGGTCTTCTGACGTCTACATGCATGCATGATGTATCTATGCTCTGTTTGTGTGAATACATATGCATACGAATAGAGGTATATGTCCATGCATGGAAATATTATTTATTATTATTATTAATTAAATCTGTGAGGTGCGCAGAGTCACACCGAAATGTGAATATGAGGCGTGGATAGTCGGTCAGTCGCCAGGAGCAGATGCAATTAGATTTCCAAATAATTGAAAGCCAAGGAGAGATGGTGAGTTTTAAGCTGCTTTTTGAAGGAAGGAAGTGAAGTTGAGCTATGAAGAGAGAGAGTGACAGTAGATTTCATTCCTTAGGAGCAGAAGCATGATATGCACGAGAGCCCATGACTGTTTTGCATCATGGCTCAGCTAAAAGACCCATACTTGATGATCGTATTTATGTATGTTTGAAGGTGAGTATGTTTGTGTATATCGTATCTGGTTATTTATATAGCGCTTCTTGCAATACTAGCTATTCAGAAGCGCTCTCAGCGTGACAGCCCCGAGGAAATAAAAAACTCTTCAGGCAACAAAGGGATGAGGGTGGGAGCCCGATTAAATGCTTGCTACGGATAATGGGGGCAGGTCATTCCACATAGAAGGGCCCACAATGGCAAAGGCACGGTGTTGAGTTATGGCAGTCCTTGCTCGTGGAACAAGCAGATCAAGTCGATCCGCAGACCGGAGAAGCCGGGAGGGAACAGCAGACAGAGGTCTTTGCATTAAGTACAGAGATATTTAGAAGCTTTACCCTGTTGAGTTCTAAGGACAAAGAGGAGTACCTTGCATTTGATGCAAGAGGGAATTGGAAGCCAGTGTAGGATGTCGGTCATGTAGGTAGGTATGGGAGTAACGAGGAAGACGAGCAACGAGTCTGGCTGAAGAGTTCATTACAGACTGCAGGGAAGATAAGTGTGCCTTGGGAAGGCCAGCAACTAGTGAATTGCAGTATTCAATGCGACAACAGATGAAGGCATGGACTATTGTTGTCAGGTGATAGTAGCATTAGCACGACAACTGCAAGAGGTGCTCTGAAAAGGACATGGTGCCATCAAGCGTGATACCTTGGTCATGAACACTTGGTGCAAATGTGACATAAGGATACATTGAAGTGAGAAGTGGGAGATTAAGCTTAAGGAGCTGCTGTTTTGTTCCAAACCAGATTAGTTGGGTCTTAGAGGAGTTAAGGTTAAGTCGGTTGGCCGACATCCATGAGTGGAGATCATGTGACAGTGAATAGACTGATCCAACAAGAGAGAGCTGTTCAGCAGGAGGACCATGTACAAAGGTTTGGACATCGTCAGCATAGAGATGTCCAGTTGCTAGGTATTTTGTGAATAAAGATGGAATGTCAGCTGTATAGAGTAGGTAGAGAGTGGGGCCGAGGACTGAGCCCTGTGGGATGCCAAACTTGACTCCAGTCCAGGCTGTTCTGGAATCACCAAGGACAACCATCTGGGAACGATCAGAAAGATAAGATTTGAACCAGGCAAGGCAGCAAGATAGTTCAAGACGCTGCAGCAAGATATCGTGATCAATCATATCGAAGGCTGAGAAAACATCCAGTATATGTATGTATGCAATCTGTGTGTATTAGGTGTGACCGATTGGTGTTTTTTTTGCAGATTTCCAATCTCGGATATTTGGCCTGCCTTTTTTTGCCTAATCTGGAGTTGATCATATTCATAGGCAATTTCTTTGGTTTGGTTCTAAACGCACCGTTTGTTGCTCCGCAATCACAGAAATGAATAAATTATTAATTCAAACGAGAGTTTATGCACTGAAGACAAATAGCTAGAAAGATTAATGCTGAGCTGTGTTTTTAATTTTTAATCAAATTAACATTAAAACTGTCATGGCTTAAGAAAAAACTCGACTGTCTACCATTTTGTTGATTTTTGTCATCTTACAAGTTTATTATTTTACAAGGACTTTCACTGATAAAGATTAAAGATAACCAGAGGAGGAGCTGGCCAAAACGGGTTACTTAGCAATCACTCTAAGGCAAACTCTTATGCAAACCGATTTCCAGATTAAGATTCATTGACGTTCTAAATATATGAATTTTTTATTTATCTATATAAGAATGTCTGTTTGTGTGTAAGTTTGTTTGTATGTTTGTATATGTGTATTTATGCGTGTATGTATGTGTGTATGATAAGTGTTTTGTATGCATTACTTCTAATGCTTGAAATGTTAAAACTTTACCCATATGAATGCAAGTAGTTTGTATGCAAGCATGCATGTATTTATGTATGCTTAGACAAAGGTAGGCATGTTTCTATGCAATTAGTGTGTATGTAATATGTACATATAATTGACCTATATATAATTTAGTTATGTATGAATGTATGTTTGCATGTATGTTGTTTGTATATATATGTATTTTTTTATTTTAATAAATTATTTCTTTATATATGTATAGAATCCATATAATCATCCTATATGTGCCAATCACTTGTTTTTCTGCGTTTACTAGGTCCGAACGGTCCGCAGGGCTACACGGGAAGTGTCGGTTCAAACGGAGCAACTGGATTTACCGGGCAAACGGGAGGAACGGGAGCTCCTGGACCACGTGGAGGAGCTGGAGTAGGAGCTGCCGGTCAGTATAACATATGTTGTATTTTATTGTCTTTTTAGATTTATATAGCGCCTCTAACAGAAGAATTATTCAGAGGCGCTCTCTGCACACAGTTGGCCTATTACGATGCTAAGCATCATTTCAAGCAAATAGTGTCACAATAATAAGTAAAATAGTGCACAGGAATCTGAAAGAGTCACTAGTTGTTATTTATGTAGAACATTTTAAGAACCCTTCCTGCACAAAGGGAGGCCTACTAAAGAAAGGAGAAGTTTAGAGTAGACCAGTGTGCAAGACCCCATAGTGGTGATTTTATCAGCTAACAGACATTCCTAGCCTACAGCTGAAATGCCTGTCCCTAATTAATAGTCATAATTATTGTACCTAATAACCCATATATGCGGTCGAAGGTACTTAGAAGACTAGAAATGTCCAATCCCAGTAAATTGTCTTATCGAAGCTCAACGACAAGGGATTTTTTTTCGAAGGTTTGATTTTATATGAGCTACGTTCCTGGTCGCCACATAGCTATTATTTTAAGGTTAGCCGTAACTGAAACATCTTTCGACCAAGAGGTCAACCAAAAAGAACCAGAAAACTGACAATTTTATTGAACAATTATAATGAAGAGTTGAACGAATGTGATTTCCATTGCAGGGCTTGCCTAATGTACAAAAATCAATTTCCATGTGGGACGTTTACATAATCCAGTACCTTGACTGTGGCCTACTAAGTACCTTGAATACTGTATTCTTACCATAAGGTGTAACTGATGGAAATATGTAACAAGTTGTTTCTCTGACAGCTTGATTTAGTGATTGATTGACTGATTGATTGACTCAAGCAATCCGTATAACAAGGAATTTTTTGCTTTCTTAATCAGCTTTCGGTTCTGACTTGGAAAACGCCGTACTGAAAGCTGGTGAGACGCAGGTCCACCTCCAAGAGACGAAGCAGAGACTAGACACCGTGATGTACATCCTCATCGCCTGGGCCGTCCTCATCACCATTGCCATAGCGATCATGGCCGCGGTTGTGGGCGTCCGCGTCATCATGCTCAGAAAACGCGCTCGCCGTCTGGGTCCGCGCTCGCTTGCTCCCAAATCAGAGTGCTCGGTCTCATTCGACGACAGATGCAGCGTCATTGACTTTGATCGGATTGAGAAGAAGAAGGCTGCGGCGGCTGGAGCTGAGAAAAAGCCAAACGAGAGGGCAAAGGTTACGACGACCCACGGTTCCTTCGAGTGGCAGCCGAGACAGAGAACCGCGAGGACGGCTCCGTCTCCACAGGCATCCGGAATCACGATTCCCGACCCTGGATCATCGACTTACTAGAGACTCACCACGTAATTCATTCCCGGATTCTCTCTTCAACATAGCCATTGTAGAGTCACAGACGTTTATCGTGACGGAGGTTTTAATTCCATCGGACACCGAATAATAACAGCAAAACGTTTGGCATCATCGCCAAGTTAAGAACTCGACACTGATTGTGCAGTTTGTGTCTGATAACGCAGTTGCCGAGATTTGCTCGAGGCGTTTTATTAATCTAACAAGCATATAACGGTAGAGTTTTGTGTTAGTTTGTCGCGTTCGCTCACAGTTGAAATAACGTAGATAGATACTGAGCATGAGTAATGCTTAACTGTACAATGACTGCATTGTCTTCTGCATTGTCTTCTTAAGTAAACCGACGTCACCCGTTTCGACATAAACCAGTTCTCGTTTGAAGCCGCAATCGGCTTGCAGCGATTATTTCCACTGGTGCTATTGTAAGTAGTTTGAAAGTTACTAATTTGGTATCTTGGTTATTCCACTGTGGGCCATGTCTATAGGAATTTAATGGTGACGTAGGCATGTGCTGTGACCTTACCTTTACTAAGACTGCATATCGAGTTAGGTGACGGGGCTTGTGTGAAATAATTCAGGGTTAATCTTGCAGGAAAGAAGTAAATAATGCTAGTTTATAATCAGAAACTGCACACTATGGTATTCGTATAACTTGTTACATTTGGGAAACAATGAAAGTTTTCAGCTAAAATTAATCTATGTGCACATCATCATTTTTTTATTCTTAGAACTGGTAGGTAAGTGATCCTGGAAATTGTCTAATTGACGTCTGTGAAAATCGCAACTGTGTGCCATTTGAACATTGTGCATATATTTTTAAAGGTGTAATGCTAGAGAATAAGTTTATTTTTAAATATATCAGGTGCATTAAAAGAGGGCTTATTTTGAGCAAATGCTACTTACCACACTTTCACCATGTTGCTGATTTAATTACTGCAGTGTTTTTATTTTGCTAGGCAATCAATTGACCAACTAACTGCAGAGTGTATAGGACAGATATTCCTCCTCTTACTACCCTTCTTATCTGCACATTTTGCTCAAATCCTCAGTCCTGGCCTATTGTAGAACAATAAACTATATCATAGAGTGCATATCTCTGGCCCCCATGAGGTTAATTTGTTGATGCCGTGTAATGAGGCATAGTTGGACATGATACTACTGTTCTTATACGAAGTAGTTTAGGCGATTTTCAGCATTTCACACTGCTGCTAATAGTTATAGGAATTAACACTCCCGAGTGCGTGTATGATGCCTGTGGCAGGCAGCCGATTAAAAAACTATAAGCATTGATCTTGTTTGTCATCTCTAGTTGGTCATCAAATTCTGTTTTCTCTAAGCTGATATGTAATAATGTTTATATCCGAATGTCTTTCACCTTATTGGTCTTATACTGTTACTTGTGATTATAAACAATAAAATAGAAACTATAACAATAAATCTATTTGTAACTAAAGACTCAAATGGCAACTTCGATAGATGATTTGTTATTCCTTACGTACATCACACAGACAGACAAACAGCATAGGCAGAGACTTGGTCCTGTGTTGGGGTGGGGGGAGGAGAGACAGACAAAATTTGGATTTTGGAAGTGACAGGTAGGAGCAAAATTCACTTGCCAAACACATGGATATAGCAAAAAGGTTCAACAGTGGAAACACTGTGGCAAGTTATAATATCCATGAAATATTAGGGTATATAAGCAGCTCCATCCCCTCCACCTGAAATTTTGGATGGAGGGCACCATCTCCTTCTGAACCCCTAAGACTTTGCCATATGCATATACATTATATATATATATATATATGTATATATATATATATATATATATATATATATATATATATATATATCACATACAGAATATTATACCTACTATAGCTTTTCAACCCGGCTTTGCCCGTGAATTCAGGGACGTGTCAGGTCAATTGGTTCACCCACAAATAGTTGCCGACAAATGGTTCATGTACAAAAGGTTCGTGGCCAAATAGTTATTATTCGCCAATGTAATTCTTCAAAAATAGATGATACATAGTTGAAAATACTGCTTGCCAAAATATAAGTTAAATTAATAAGCTGAATAAGGGTTGCCCTACTTAGTGGGTTGCACGCCCCATCCTGGCTCCAACTTCGCTGCCTGTACATTATCATGTAATGATGCTGGTTTTATACATGTTGAGGGCTCAGAATTATAAGACTATGTTCACAATTATGAATTTTTGACTTTTTTGTACCTTGATAAAGATTTTTTCAGAGCTCTATGTCCACTGAGTATGAAGTTTGCAGCTTGATTAACAATAGAGATATTTACAATATTATAAGGCTCTATATCGCATATTATCAGGTTTTTGAGAATAATGTTATGTCCCAGAGCAAATAAGATTGCAGTATTTGAGCCTTGTGATTGTGAATCTATTTAGTATTATTTGGCTCTAAGTCAACGAAATTAGCCTGAGCATACTGCCCCTGCTCACACTCTGGCAGTGCCCGTCCCAAGCCTGGATAAAGGAGGAGGGCGACTACAATGATCCTTGTTATCAAAAAGTGTTGTTAAACTGAAACTATACCACCACTTCAATGTTTCGATCTCAGACACTGTGGAGCATAGCCGTGGAGCCTTGCCCAATGACTGCAAACTCTGCCAGTTTGCACTCTGGCAGTGCCCGTCCCAAGCCTGGATGAAGGAGATCTTTGTTATCACAGTGTCATTAAACTACTACTATTAATGACTATCTATAGAGTTTGACAATACATTTTTCACTGCGTATGAAACAAACTCCGAAACTTGAGGTAGTTTTGATCACTCGACTCTTAAAATTTTTCGATACAATAAAGCTATGAACAAATATAATAGATCATAGTCCATATAGTCACTACATATTGTTACAATTCGTACGTGTCACATGCGCCTATAGTGTGACACACATGATAAGATTATCATAATTTCTATATGATAACATATTGTGTAATATACGAAATGCAGGGATGTGGTCTCAAGACTGCGGTCTTGGTCTCGAATGACCAAGACCGTCTTGGTCTTTCCACGTCTTGATCCCAGTCCAAAAGGAGCTATCTTGGTCATTTGCGTATTAAAGTAATTTTTTTGACATTTGTCGGTCAATTTCGATTAACAGAGACGCCGGATGCTTACGCGATTGTCATCGATTTATGCCGGATTTATGCTGCGCTCGGTGGTCACCAAACTTCTGAATCTTTTTTTACTAGCTGTTAACCCGTGAAAAATCACGGGTCATACTTAATTTTAACGTTGCTGGAGTAGTGGTTAACAAACTGGGAGGCAGAGCTAAAATGCACATGAGTTTAACGAAACGGTCAAGGCGAATAATGTGCGTCACCTAAACACAGGTCAAGTTCGCCGCGATCAATGCTAAAATTCGCCAAAAAAACTCATTATTCGTTAAGATTTCATTTCATTTTAAAAACTGCAAATGGACTAACATTACACGATGTAGTTAATTTTTATAACCGCAGATATACTGACAAATACGCGAATAAAAGTTTTTTTGTTTATTCTGTTTATTTGAAAGACTCTAACCGCACCCAGTGAAGTAAGGTTTATGGAAGATCTACGGTAAAGCTAGCTAAAGGTTATTGCACCCGGTGCTGCGGACAGTTTATATTTAGATCAGACAGCCATATTGACAGACGCATTAGGTAATTATTAGTTTAGGATGGATAGAGAAAAAATGCATTTGCAATGGAGCCAGACTTTTCAAAAATTGCTTTCTCAAATTTCAAGGTTTTTGGACAATATAATAATGTGGTTTGCCATGTATACGCTGACATGAATCTTGCGGAAAGTTAAAGCCGAAGTTTATTTGGCATCTAGCCCATACGCTGTTGCAATGACCATGTTACAAGCCTCATGATAATGGAAAAGATTAATTTGCATGCAATTTTACTGTATATTGTACAAAATAGCATGCCTACTTTATAGTGTATACTTTAAATGCGTCCTGCATATTATCTCATTTCTATGGAGTAATTATGATAAGATGACTGTTGGTAAGATAATTTGTGCCCCCTATTTTTCAAATTTGTGGGGGCAAAATTCAAAAAGAGGGGGCACTTCGCACAATATTTGTGAAATTATGCCGCCACCACTTTTCAAAACCTTGTTACACCTCTGATTGTAAGAAGTTATCAAGATAGTGTATGAAGAATACTTATCGGCCGTTATTTTGTGTCCTGTGTGTGACTGTGCATGCTTCAAAACCTAAAAATCTAAAATAAAACTTTTTAAACTATATCTAACTTTTCTTATTTAACTAATTAAGAACTCTATATGAAATTGTTTGGAAAGTAGAAAGGGCACCAGACTAACTGAAGACGGCGTAAACAAACATGGCGACGTGTACAAGAGATTTGTTGTTTCTGCTGCCTCCTTCGGCGATAGTTTTGCTGATTCTGCTACGACCAGGCTAGTACAGTCTCATGTAAAGATGTATTCTTATGTTGATGATGGTTGCTTTTGCGCAATGTATTTCCGTCTGAATTTGGACGCGTTTAAGAGTAATCGGCGAGGAATCTGTTTCTACCTAGCTTATTATTTTTCTTTGGGCGCTGTCGACATCCCGAGATGAGATTACGATGATCGCAGGCAGAGAAATAAATAAAAAAGAAATGGTTCTAAAATCCACTGCAAACTGCCAAGACGAATTAATATGTTTATTACTGTATAAGCTAGTAATGAACGGCTTACTTATAACATCGGGGACTGCAACCTATGCATAATATTGTGAGCGTAGCTTGTGTGCAGTATGATCAAAGGCAGTAGACTCTACCACCTTTGGTATGCTGTCTTACGATTGGTCAATGTATATAGACACGGATTATATATCTAACGAGAACACACGAAGTGACTCTGATATTTTAATGATCAATTTAATATCAGACCAATTTTAACCATAACCAGTCGTTTTTTATTGATTAACTGGCAATCGACAAAGACTATAATAATATATCAGTTTAATGAGGATTGACAGCAAAACAATAGGGAAGAATAGACCCTAAAGGGACAGAAGACCATTACACCAAGTTGACTGAAAATAGGTGGCATATGATAGTAGATTGTATAACTTAACTAGTTAACTATCAAATACTAAGCTTTGCAATAGACAGGTTACACAGAGTGCAGCAAATGTTCACGTAGTTTGTTCTTAAATAAAGTAATGTTTGTCACGACACATATTTCATTTGGAACATTGTTCTAGGCTACAGAACCACCACATCTAACCAAGAATTTGCGAGTGTTCGTGCGCGCATAGATAGGTCTATAGTCGCAAGAATTACGGAGCCCATACAAGTTAATTTGGTTTGGTGGACCGGAGTAGAAACTTTATAGCTAACTACAAGATTTTTTCATCAATCCAGCTTCCACTTAGGTATGATCCTTTTCATCACATCCAGCTCATACTTACGTCAATTATGATTATTTTCATCAATCCAGCTTTCATTTAAACATAATTCTTGTCATCACATCCAGCTTGTATTTAGGTATGATTCTTTTCATCATATCCAGCTTCTACTCTGGCATGATTCTTTTCACCAATCGAGCTTCCATGTAAACAGGATTCTTTCAATCACATCCAGCTTCTACTTCGGTATGAATCTTTTCATCAATCTAGCTTCCATTTAAACATTATTATTTTCATCAGATCTACCTGCTACATAGGTATGATTTTTTTCATCAGATCCAGCTTCCATTTAAACACAATTCTCTGATATGTTAACATTATAATTAGGCGTTGTGAGGGTCGGTTAGGGTTAGGTTAGGGTTAGTGTAGTTTTAGACATAATATGAAAATTCATCTTACTTACTACTTTGTGTCAATCACATGCTAGAAGTATTTTGTTCTGACCAATGGGAGCAGACCAAAAGATCAAAATTCTAAGCAGTCCTCGATGTTATAAGTAAACCGTAATGAACTTTCCCAAGTAGAGAATCCCGGATAAACGAAGACATTGTAAGTCATGGTTAACTTACCATGTTTGCCGCTAGCCTAACTTGTTTAATTACTGAATACCATTAATTTAGCTGTCAGTTAAGCCATTCAGTTATTAATTGAAGCATTTGGTTTTGATTTCAGATGACGTTCGTTGCTAACGAACTCGCTATTTTGTGTTGAAACTTCTTCTGGGCAGTTTTATAATCTCATTGTAACCATTGTGAATTGTTTGATTTGCTGCAGATGTTCCCACAATCATTGGCACAGTCTTTAAGTCCATTCTCCTCTTGGCAAGCGGCGTGTTTCTCATTCACCTGATTGGTCGAGTGAAGACATTTCTGACCTCAGTTAAAGAATCGTCAAGGAGTCGAAGTAATGGTAACTAGTTGCAGTTAATAAAACTTAGAATAGTCTTCCACAGTACCTGCATCTGGAATTAATAACCCTATCACCGTCCCAATTCTTGAGACACCTTAAGAATTTCCTGACATCTTGCCAAAGCAAAACATCTGTTGAGAGCGCTGCTGATTTGAGTGGTACTAGAAACATGCTCAATCACTTTACTAGTGTGCTGCAGAGAATCAGAATGAGTAGTGCAGGCAGCTGCATGGGGCACCATAATTTATGTAGGCCCTTTACACCAATTTCTTTAGGTTTCAGGTATTCATTCACTTCTCATTGATTGTAGTATTTTAATTAAAAATTGAATTTATTGTTGAATAGTTTGATAGTTTGGGGCTCCAAAATATGGAGCACCATTCCGGCCATTGCCCTGATGCTGTTACTAGAGTGTACTTATTTCACCAATATATAATAATACTAATAATAGTCATAGAAGCTATATAAGCTGAAGATGCTTATATATATGCAGTGTAAGTAATAATGGTAATAATAGTATTAATAATGACATATTTTCATTTATTTAATTAAAACTAACAAACCACAGTATGATTACACAAAATATTGGGAACACAAGATAGCAAGTTTAATAGGAGTTGAATTTAACTGTATGAGAGCCTGCAAGGCACCACCTGTACTTCATTTTCTTTTTGCCAATGTCACCTAGCAAATGGATGGATTAGTCAACCTTATGGGATTTACGGGTATTGAGCATACCTCCTTCTGGCCTTCATGCCAGCGTAATATAACCATCTCCTTACCCCAACATGTTGTACAGTATTTCCTTCAGTATTGTTATTTGTTTTGATTGTTTTATGAGTTAAAATAAATTTTTTAATGTGCTTTCATTTATGCGAATTGAGAATAATCTTTAATGTTTTGATCTTTTGTCTCATATCTTTGGCTGGTACTTACACTTTGTTAATGATCATTTAAACTGCTTAGAAATTGTGTTTTTAGTTCTAATCTTTTGAATATTTTGACTGTTTTAGAGAGCGA
This sequence comes from Bimastos eiseni, assembly GCA_959347315.1. Classification (NCBI taxonomy): domain Eukaryota; kingdom Metazoa; phylum Annelida; class Clitellata; order Crassiclitellata; family Lumbricidae; genus Bimastos; species Bimastos eiseni. The sequence continues at coordinate 43,233,428 of OY365809.1, read as the reverse complement.
TTCAACGTTTTCTGAAGCAATCAGTCATGTTCGACAGACTGCTCAGGAATCATATAATGAGCAGGTCTGAGGAATGATTCTTTATCATCTATACCTAGGCTGCCAATTCTTGATTTTGCCAATCGCAGATCTTTCTGCGTAGTTACTCGATATAATACTGCTAATTTACCCTGTCTCTAGCGAATGTTGCTGTAGCATAATGTTTGAAAACTAGTGCTAAAGATAGTCACGTTGATCTAGAAAAGCGCATAATAACGTTTTGTAAAAATTTTCATACCATTGAATCGTTCCATATGCGATTTTTCTGCTTTGCAATTAAGATTCCAATAGCACGAGTATATAAGTAATTTTGTACATTACTAATTATTGTTGTTTGGTTATTCCTATAAGGCCTGTGTCTAATGCATTTTTCGTTAACCAACATTGCATAAAATCTAAGCTTTAATCAGGTTCATCTCTTTCTGCAAGATAGTATTCTCTGGAAATCTGTAGTTTGTGTCCCATGGCTGCAGTACATAAGTCGTTTGATTGTTGTTAAGTTTAATTGTTTGAAGATTTTTATTTTGTTTCTGCTAGGCTGCAGAGTTTCGAGAAAATGTGATCCTTCCCCGAGAAGAGGAAGATCGTCGGAAGAGGGAGCAGCAATTTTACCGATTCACCAAACGACCCTGGGCCACTCCGGGACAAATGCTCGGCGTAAGACGAAGAACGGTGCTCTCTGGGGTCATCCATTTACTATGTATGCACGGAGGGAAGGATTAGCCCATATGCTTGTGTACTGGGGTACACTGATGTATGCACATGTGCTAAATGTATGCCCCTTACCAGTGATTCCCATCAATGGTTCAGTGTTGTTTCTCAACAGTGTCATGCAGAGAATTACTTGTGAACAGCATCTCTGATATATGCGATGCATTGATATTGGACCTACAGTTTCTGTCTGCTGCAGAAATTTTTTATACGGTCTGATTACGTTTTTTTGCTGAGGCTTTAAAGAAATCCAGATTGTATGATGTGGCCAATTGCTCTGGTGATGGAGGTTGTGGATGGTTAAAATGAAGGCATGTGAAAACCAGTCCTTTGCATTGTCATAGGGGTGCTAATGTAATATATCATCAGAATGAATGCCCTGTGCTTGGTACTTTCAAGCAGCTCTTTTTGCATGTCACGTCAAATGGTTTACTGACAAATAGTTGACAACAAGTGGTTCACCGACAAATAGTTGATGACAAATGGTTAAACGACAAATAGTTGACGACAAATGTTTAACAGACAAATAGTTCACAGACAAATGGTTGTCGTCAAATGGTTCAATCATCAATCGAACTTCTATTTTACCAAATACAATGGTCAGAAATAACTATTTTGGTCATGAACCTTTTGTCTGTGAACGATTTGTCGTCAATTATTTGTTGGTTAACCATTTGTCTGTGATCAATTTGTCGTGGAACGGCTCTTTTAATTGAAATGTTTAGTTGAATGGTTATTGCTGCTTTTACAATAATCCTTTCCCTTTTGTGTTAGGGAAGTAAAACATTGACTGAGTCATCACTGAGAATGCGTTCTTCACCACCTAAACCGGTTCAACAACCAGAAAATGATGACGATGATGATGGGGCCAAGGCAAAGATAATTAACGTAAGACTGAACTCGTCTAATGGCAAATGAGTCAATGCTTTACTTCTTGAATCTCAGTCATCCAGACTATGGCCTATGGTCTAAGGTTTAGAGTACAAGTGAGGATTTGAGTCAGTTTGGGTTTAGGTTTCGAGTACGTGTAAGTGAGGTTTTGAATCAGTTTGAGTTTAGAGTTAGAGTAGGGGTAAGAGAGGTTTTGAGTCAGTTTGAGTTGGGTTTGGAGAGGGTGTGTGAGGTTTAGAGTCAAGCCCATGGTATTGCGAGCATGGCTAATGGTCATTGGATTGGCAATGAGCAAAACGTTAACTGGAAGAACATTGAGCTAAACTGTTAAGGGCAGTCACCTGAATGGCTGCCACCAGAGGGTCAGTCAGATAAATAGAAATGCTTGTGAGCACAAGTCACCCAATTCTGCCACTACTAGCCCTCAGGCAGTGCCAGTCCCAAGGCTGGATAAATGAGGAGGCGACACTAATGATCTGCAACCACCACCACAAGTCAGCCAGAGCCTGTCTGCTGTAGCCCAAGACGTACACAGGACAAATCAATGCTATTAATTTAAGATACCTAGACTGGTGCTATATAAATTTTAATGTATACCTCTGTTGTGATGACCTCTGGTAGATGATTTTTATTTCGTTTGTATGTTTTGCTTGTAGCCAATGAATATTCCTGACGAACCAGCTCCGAACACGTCAATCAGCGTGACCATTGTCTTGAAAACTCCACTGGGGACTAAATACAAACGACGATTTTTAATGACAGACAAAATTCAGGTATTTTTATAAATTAACAGAATTTGGCTGCATATTGCTGTGCGTTTTGAGTAGATGTAAGTGAGGTTCTGAGTCAGTTTGTGTTGGGTTTAGAGTGGGTGTAAGGTTTTGAGTCGGTTTGAGTTCTAGTTTAGAGTATAAGTGAGATTGTGAGTCGGTTTGGGTTTTGGTTAAGAGTAGGTGCAAGTGAGGTTTTAAGTCAGTTTGAGTTAAGGTTTAGAGTGTAGTCAGTTCGGGTTAAGGTTTAGATTGGGTGTGCGGTTTGAGTTGAAGGTTTAAAGTTGTGGTTTAGAGTCAGTCTGAGTTGTGGTTTAGAATTGATCTAAGTTGAGTGTGTGAGTGTATCCAAATTTTGACTCTGAACCAGAGTTGTATGGTCTCGAGACAGTGTCTCGGTCTCGAGATGTCTCGAAACAGTTTTTTAGTGTCTCGGAAGCCTGCTGTCTCGGTCTCGAGGCAGCGGCGGATCCAGACCATCTAGTAAGGGGGGGCGATTTTTAGGTTTTAGTGGCAACCGCAGGTTGCCACTAAAACAAGAAACATTTTCGAGATACTGATCGCGAATCAAAAGCTTAACCTGACCCTTTCCTCATGCGGCGTAACAATTACGCACGGAAAAATAACTTCTGCGGCCGAAAGTTCTTTGTAGATGCCTAAAAGCGGCACCAACAGTGACACTAAACGACCCACACAACGCCTAATTGTACCGTCACGATGCTTAACCTGACCCTTTCCGACTCTCACAACGCACATTAAATTTTTCGGTGTTTTCAACTGTGCGCATGCGTCAAAGGTTGCGCGTGCGTAGAGGTCATGACTCGCGGAAAGTTGTATCTGTTCGGCCGTAGAAGTAACATTTTCGAGAAAATGATGGGGCATCAAAAGTGAACCAATTTCAGTAGATACTGAAATATTTCACTTTGATTCGATAGGTGGCAGCACGGTTTTGAAAAAGCCCACAAGATCGAATTACTGCATTTGAGGAAACGTTGTCATGTTATAGCCTTGTATTGGCATACAGGCCGAGCGCCTCAGAATCCAGCCTTGAGCGTTGCGAATTGTCAGCATGTCGATTGGCGCTATATAATTGATCGATCACAGATTAACCAACAAAACTCAATGTAACACTCAGACGCTTCCCATTTAACGTAGACAACACATTTATGCGGCGCCAAAATTACAAAGCGTTTTAGCTTCGCGGCCGAAACTTCGGCCTCTCAACGCACGGAAAAATTAGTTCTGCGGCCGAAAGTTCTTTGCAGATGCCTAAAAGCGGCACCAACAGTGACACTAAACGACCCACACAACGCCTAATTGTACCGTCACGATGCTTAACCTGACCCTTTCCGACTCTCACAACGCACATTAAATTTTTCGGTGTTTTCAACTGTGCGCATGCGCCAAAGGTTGCGCGTGCGTAGAGGTCATGACTCGCGGAAAGTTGTATCTGTTCGGCCGTAGAAGTAACATTTTCGAGAAAATGATGGGGCATCAAAAGTGAACCAATTTCAGTAGATACTGAAATATTTCACTTTGATTCGATAGGTGGCAGCACGGTTTTGAAAAAGCCCACAAGATCGAATTACTGCATTTGAGGAAACGTTGTCATGTTATAGCCTTGTATTGGCATACAGGCCGAGCGCCTCAGAATCCAGCCTTGAGCGTTGCGAATTGTCAGCATGTCGATTGGCGCTATATAATTGATCGATCACAGATTAACCAACAAAACTCAATGTAACACTCAGACGCTTCCCATTTAACGTAGACAACACATTTATGCGGCGCCAAAATTACAAAGCGTTTTAGCTTCGCGGCCGAAACTTCGGCCTCTCAACGCACGGAAAAATTAGTTCTGCGGCCGAAAGTTCTTTGCAGATGCCTAAAAGCGGCACCAACAGTGACACTAAACGACCCACACAACGCCTAATTGTACCGTCACGATGCTTAACCTGACCCTTTCCGACTCTCACAACGCACATTAAATTTTTCGGTGTTTTCAACTGTGCGCATGCGCCAAAGGTTGCGCGTGCGTAGAGGTCATGACTCGCGGAAAGTTGTATCTGTTCGGCCGTAGAAGTAACATTTTCGAGAAAATGATGGGGCATCAAAAGTGAACCAATTTCAGTAGATACTGAAATATTTCACTTTGATTCGATAGGTGGCAGCACGGTTTTGAAAAAGCCCACAAGATCGAATTACTGCATTTGAGGAAACGTTGTCATGTTATAGCCTTGTATTGGCATACAGGCCGAGCGCCTCAGAATCCAGCCTTGAGCGTTGCGAATTGTCAGCATGTCGATTGGCGCTATATAATTGATCGATCACAGATTAACCAACAAAACTCAATGTAACACTCAGACGCTTCCCATTTAATGTAGACAACACATTTATGCGGCGCAAAAATTAAGCGTTAATCACAAAGCGTTTTAGCTTCGCGGCCGAAACTTCGACCTCAACGCACCGAAAAATTAGTTCTGAGGCCGAAAGTTCTTTGCAGATGTCTAAAGACGGCACTAACCCTGACCATAAACGACGCCTAACTGGACCCTCACGATGCTTAACCTCACCCTTTCCTTATGCGGCGTAACAATTACGCACGGAAAAAGAACTTCTACGGCGGAAAGTTCTTTGCAGATGTCCAAAAACGGCACCAACCCTGACCCTAAACGGTCGCAACTCGCCGAATTTTATATGTGTTCGGCTGTACAAGAAACATTTTCGAGATACTGATCGCGAATCAAAAGTGAAACATTTTCAGTAGACACTGCTGAAAACATTTCACTTGATTCGATAGGTGGCACCACGGTTTTGAACAAGCCCACAAGATCGAATTCCTGCATTTGTATTGGCATACAGGCATACAGACGCTTCCCATTAAACGTAGACAACCAGCGGCGGATCCAGACCATCTAGTAAGGGGGGGGCGATTTTTAGGTTTTAGTGGCAACCACAGGTTGCCACTAAAACTCTAAAACTAAAAATCTAAAATCTAAATCTAAAACTCTAGTCTTCATCAAATGATTGTATTTCAAATTTCAATAATTATAAATTACTTCAAAATATAATTTACAACAGTGTATATCTACATTAAAATTTGAACATTTTTGTTGACATTGCATACTTTCTTTATAAAGGGCTGCAAAAGCCAAGTAAAAATCGCTAAAGAAATTTCTTTCCAAATAATATAAGGGGGGGCGATCGCCCCCATCGCCCCCCCTATGGATCCGCCACTGTCTCGAGGTAGTGTCTCGAATTTTTAAAAACTGTTTTGAAGTGAAAGTCTTGTTAGTCGAACAAGCGGTTTCGGTAAGTTTCGTGTTAACTGTCTTAAAATTTTGTGCTAGGCCGAAAAAGAAATATCGATAAAGATAAAACTCGGCAATATACAAACTGTTCTTGGGAATTGATAAAATATACATTATAATTAAGTTTCAAATTGAAATTACAAATGAACCTTATTCCCGAAAACTGATACATTACTATTTTACAGCCTTCTATATAGGATCACTTGATTTTTACTGTGTTGAACTTAGTGTCTCGGTCTCGGTACCTCACTGTCTCGGTCTCGTCTTGGTCTTGAAGTTTAAGGTCTTGCATACAACACTGCTCTGAACACTTAGGTTAGAGAGGCACCGAACTTTGCAGATTATGTCAAATAGGAAACAGTGTTACATAAGTTAGTAAGTACATTGTAAGTTGCAGATGTTGTTTGGTGTTGAAGTCACTCGCACATTATGACTGACCTCATAAAGCACCGCTCAAAAGTCAAACGCAGGGCACCAGCTTCTTCACGAGTGCTGCTTCGATGCAGAGGATAGTTAAAAGAAAGTAGAGTTCTGGCTGGCAAAGGGATGACCCCTCTGAGCCCCCAGCTATTAATGTGGCTGTCGTTTAAGTAATGTGATAAGTTCTTAAATGTTTTTGTGTTTGTTGTTATACATGTTCCTTAACTTTATAGCATCTTTGTGTTTGATGTTATAGGTGTTGCTTAACTATATGGCATCTGTTGGTTACCATCCGAAGCTGTATTCTCTCTATTTCTCATATCCAAGGCAACCGATCTCCGACGATCCGATGGCGTCTCTCGAGGAGCTTGGAATTGTTCGAGACGTTCTCCTCAATGTGGAGGAAAAGGAGTAGCCACTTTCACGACGAAGAATGTTCCTGTTGTTAGTTGGAAAGTTTCGTAGGGCTTCTTTGGTTTTTTGTGCGCTGGAACCATGTTGTAGTGTCATTTCAAGTGCTGCCTACTAAGGAGGTTGCACTACAACGTGGTTTCAGTGTACTTGCATAGCAGGGATATGTAATACTTCTTTTATAGCTAAATCACACCTGCAGAGGATATAGCTTGCTTCTGCATGCTTTCTCTAACAGTTTAACAGCAGACATATTAAATGGGAACATCCTTAACCATGCTGAACCTCGGCTATATACACGTAAAATCTTTGTTACAATGGAATTTGGAAACTTTTAAGGTGGTTGTTTTGTTGTGGGTTTTAATCACTTTCAGATGAAAAGTTTTATTAAATTTTCGCGTTGACAAACATTCAATGATATTATTGTACATGTGTTTCTAATTTAATTGAGAAATAAATACTGGTAATTGATAATTCTGCTTCATCTTTGTAAATCCTTAACCAGATTTTTATGCAAACTTTGGTAAAGGCCAATGATGGAAGAGACTTCTTTGTTGTTCCTTGGGCCTTAAACACCAGACTGTGTGATTAATAATTGTTGTTAATTGCTGTGTTCTATCAATAATGCTAAGAATTAAAAAAATACAGCACAAAATAGCTTTACAAGAATTCGCTAAGTCCTTTCCGAGACTTCATTTTCTGTGGTTCATATCCTCAAACCACCGAAGAAAAAGTTTGATCTAGACTGAAGTTACAAGCCAAGCTATAAACGTTATAGGAGTAGCCCTCCCTAACCAAAGATTTTTTAAAAATAACAATGTAACAATAATCGATTGTTGGTGACGATGCCGTAGTAATCATGCCGTAGTAATCATGCATGCTATTCAAAGCGGGAACTCACGAGCTACCGGTAGATCACACATAGGCCTACAGGCTAATGCAAATTTGTGCAAGCAATATCCCGCGGGAGACTTCTGAGTCTTGCCACAACGAAATGATCAATGATTACAGCAATGTATCAGCATTCTCTGCCACAACGCTCTTAATTACGGCTAGTTTTCAACGGAAAACTATTTCAATCAACATAATAATAAAATACCATGGAGGCACGCGCCACTACTCCTCTCAATGGTAATAACTACGCCACTGGATCGAATGCTCCTCAACTCCATATCGATTAACAAACTGGCTTTTCCAGCAGACTAAGCCAGAGGCTTTCCAGACGGAAAGGAGTCATGCGAGTGGCACTGATGACACGGTTCCTCACGATATCACAGTAATGCGGAATTGAGCTTGACCAGTGGGCAAACCCCCTCTGCCTGTAATGGGTGACGTTCAGTATCCGCCCCAGAATCCCCGTTATGTAGACGTCGTCTATAAATATATGAGGGACGTACTCCGCGGTTTCGTAAAGCTCTCTGACGATGTCGCAACTGATAACGTAGGCTGCCCCAGACTCGTACGGAGGGAAGAACATAAATGGGAACTCCTCCTTAGTTAGTTTCCACTTTCCGATTCGCATCACGCCGGAGCCAACGTTTAGGGGCCCTATTATCGCTCGCCCGGGTACTGCGCGGTTAGTCAAGATTTCTAGCAGATATGGTAAATTAATAAACATATCGTCGTCGCTTTTCAGAAGATACTTGGCTGAGGAACAGTGTTCGAAAACAAACTTCAGTCCTAGAAGAGATTTTAGCGTCATATTATGGTAAGAATCGTGGAAATTTCCTTGGATGACGTCATCAAAACGATTCGCTTCGCGTCTTGCGATATCGTTGAGCGCAGGATTTGAGTGCGTTCCTATAACAAACACTAATCGAAGGCGTTTCGCGTTCCAACTTGCGATCATGTTGGGCCAGGACCCGTTTCCCCAAATGGCCGCAGCCGACCCCCACGTGTTTCGAATCGCCGATCTTTGCATCGTGTTAAAATGATGCGAGTGGACAAGAATCACGACAAAAGTGTCGTTGCGACAAGGAATTGTTGGTTTTAAGATGATATCGTACAAGTAAGGATTCACTTTCGCACGTCTCTTCCTGTAAAAATTGTCTTCTGTCGTTTTAGTCGGAGAGTCACCTTGAATTTGACTGGATTTCTGGCGATGAACGATGCGTTTATCAATAACAATAGCGGCGTTCTGTTTCTTGCCTGCAGTGAAACGGAATTTCGCGTCAAAGCTGAATGTTGTCTGTTGGGACGTTGTAATCGGTTGCCTGTGAGCGTTAGTCAAATTGTCAGCTGGTGGTGGTTGATATCGTTGCGTTCTTTTCAGAGGGATGTTGTTGTTGTTGAAGTCCTGACGAGAACGATGGTTGACGTAGCGGCTGATGAAGAGAATATTTTCCAGCAGGACTACCGCAGACGCGTAAAACATAAATCCGAAAAGACAGGACCGACGCAGTCTGAGTTTCATGCCGTCGGATATAGTTTCATTCAGAGGGTCTACGCCTATTTATAAGCCACACAGCGTGTAGGCCTACAGGATAACAGCGAACTCAAAATCACTGTGAGTATTCGCTCTTTTACTAATTGACCTACATAGTGGTAGGCTCTTACAGACCAGAGGACGGACCTACGATCACATAAGTCTATAGACCAACACGCAGCTGAGGTGTATGTCTTCCCAATACATAGCCTACAATTAATACGACAGGGAACAGGACACACAAGCCCGCCGAGAGGAGACAGAGCGTACATTCTCAATGCAGGGGCCAGACGACTATTAAGGGCCGTAGTCGAGCCCACACAATTTTCTCATAGTCTACAGATAGTTTGGAGGCCTGTGTGTATACCCTGCCTAGGGGCCCGGATTTCGGTGACTACTCTGCCTAGGGGACCGAAATATCTGTCGACGGGCCTATAGACATGCATAATAAGACCTACATTTTTATATAGTCGATTATAAATCCCAGTTGTTTTAACAGCACGCCAGTCAACAAGAAAGCCGGAAGTTTCAGATGCTATTGAAACAGCAAATTAACTTGAGCGATGACCAAAAGAATCCTCGATGATCCGCCACGATTATTGGTTTTCCAGATACTTCTGGGTCGCACGCTGTTCTGGCTGCGGTTCAGTAGTCTATTGATGCATGGCGTTTCTATTCTAGAGCGGAATTCTAGCGAACGCTGTCGCCTTTGTTCTAAGCGGCGGTTCAACGATTTTTCGTTAGCTGCAACGTCGACACAAAAGGCTCTAAGGTGTGTAAGCTATGAATGGCGTAGCCACTCTAAACATCCACAACGAGCAGAGACTGTCGGCTTATGCGTTTGAACGTATGTCATATGCAGATGGAAATGCGCAAAGCCCATAGGCGGAAACTTGATCTTTTGTTTGGGGAACAAGTCGACAAAATTAGGGTTTGGGGGACACGTCGGAAAATTTCATTTCCCAAACACATGGATGCATTATGCAGCAAAAAGGACGAACAGTGGAAACACTGTAGAAATTTATGATATTCATAAAATATTTATGAAATATTGGGGGAATATAACCTGCTCCATTCCCTCCATCTGAAGTTTCTTAGGGGACCGTCCTTTCCTGTCCTATAAGTCTTCGCCTTTGGCAAATACAATTAAACAGGAATACCCTTGTACTTGCACGGAGAGTCGGAAAGACGAGTGTAGGGCGACTGCCCTCCGGACAAATGCCCCAAATTTGGCTAGGACATTTGCCCCCTCGGACAATTGCCCCCCCTAGATGCATGCAGGTGTGTATGTATATGTGCATGTATTTATGTATACATACATGCATATACATACATACATATGCATGTATATATATGTATGTGTGTATGTATGTGTATGTGTGTGTGTGTCTGTGTATGTATGTATGTAAGTAGTATAAGAAAGGGTCCTTCTGCATTGCTGGACGTACAAAGAGACATACGCACACGGACAAGAGGCATACGCACACGGACAAGCAGCCATACGCACACGGACAAGCACACGGACACGTACATCTAGACATACGCACGCATACAAAGACACATACGTACATATACATACATACAATGACACGCACACATACAAGCACACAGACACGCACCGGACACGCACACATACACGCACACATACAAAGACACATACAAGCACACGGACACGCACACAAACACGCATATAGACACGAACACGGACACGGACAAAGACACATACGCACGAAGAGAAACGCCCATTTTTGGTTTACGGCTCAGTCACTGACGGAACGGCGGCGGCTGGCCCTTCCCCCTCCCCTAAGGCGGCGCGCTCAACAAAGATCGGCCGTAGTATTGACGAAATGTATACGATAAAGTCATTCGCCAGACTTTGCGCGTTAAGGCATGCGATTAGAGGAGGGATGTTTACGACGACTTCTAAAAGAACCCATACAAAAACATCGTTAAATACGCGCGAAATCAACCAACGGTAACTTTAGCACCAATTAATGCAGCGATTTATACTCCAGCAATTCTGACAACTGAAATACAGTCGATGCTTTTGCCTCGTGCGGAATTGGACTTGCTTACTAACTGAATGACATTATACGCTTGTTTTTCTATAAAACTTTGGAAAATAGCGAAGTTCGTTTAGTATCTACGACGAACTCGTAGATACTAAAGCATAAACTGATCGCTTCGCGACATTATTCCAAAAGTAACGACATGTGCCGATCCATCGTATACGTAAAAGAACGCAATTTTGCCGAAACGGTAAATTCGGCCGCGAGTTTCGAACCCGATCTCGAAGATTTCGTAAATTCGCCAACGATGGGCGAAACGGAAAACGTTGAAGCATCATCGAAAGAAGAATTGCCCGATTCGAGCGGAGGCAGTTGCGATGGCAGCGATGACGAAAAATTTGTCTCCGCCGCGGACATTTTAGCACATTTTCGGATACTGGACTTAACGATGATTTGGTTCATGATTACGTGTGTAAGACGTTTGCCAACAAAATTTATTGAAACCTTTCCGTCATTCTTTTAATGTATAGGAGTTAGAAATTGCTCGAGCGCGTAGGCGATATTATATTTACGCTCGCCAGTTGTAGCGGATATTGTCTCTCGTCATGGGCAAATATTCCCACGAGATCGTACTTTGATGAGCGCGCCGCCCTAGGGGAGGGGGAAGGGCAGCCGCCTTTCCGCCAATGGTGGGCGTGTCACTCGTATGTGTGTGCGCGTGTATGTGCGCGTATGTGTCTTTGTGCGTGTCCGTGTGCTTGTATGTATGCGTGTATATGTTTGTGTCCGTGTGCGTGTCTGTGTGCTTGTATGTGTGCATATGTGGGCGTGTCATTGTATGTATGTATGAGTGCGTATGTGGCTTTGTATGTGTGCGTATGTGTCTTTGTATGCGTGCGTATGTCTAGATGTACGTGTCCGTGTGCTTGTCCGTGTGCGTATGCATCTTGTCCGTGTGCGTATGTCTCTTTGTACGTCCAGCGATGCAGAAGTACCCTTTCTTATACTACTTATGTATGGACGCATACATATATATATATATATATATATAGAGAGAGAGAGAGAGAGAGAGAGAGAGAGAGAGAGAGAGTTTGGGCGAGCTTATGGTCTAACCGGAGGGCAATTGTCCTAGGTGGGAGGGGCAACTGTCCGGGGGCAATTGTCCGGGGGGCAATTGTCCGTTTCCCGGAATGACAGAGATAACAGTTTAGAACAGGCCTGTAGCCAATTTATAGGCTTATCATTATTGCTCTTCACACATATTTTTTAAGCGAACTGTGGTCTGTGTAGTAGGAAAACTTCGAGAGAGTGTATTAGTCTTCGAAGATCAACCTACGTATGGGGCGTGTTTTGTCTAATTGTAATCTCCAATCGTCACTCGAACGCCAAGCACAGGGCGCCAGCTTATTCACGAGCGCTGCTGTCACGGCCGTTTGGCTTGTAGGCGAATTAATATAGGCTAGGCCTACCTTCGAGGCTTCTTTTTTCGCGGTAAAGGAGCCGAAATTCCAAATTTTCTACACGTGAATCGAACACAGGAAATGCCTAAGACCGCGTTATCGCTAGAGATTGCACTTCCTGAATTTCCGATTTCCGGAATGTCCGAAATTCCGGTCTTTTATAAATACCGAAATCCGTAATTTCGGAAGTGAAATTATGGGTTTCAATGGCAGTTATCATCGTTAGGCCTACACGATTATCATACTCCATTGAACACAAGATTCAGAACTTTATTTTATCTACATAATTATTATATTATTATGAACATGATATAGTAGGTAATACTAGGTATATATGGTGTATATATATGATTGTACGAGGTCGTTGGTGCGAGCTAGGCTCCATGACTTTAAACAACGCGCGTTATTAGATTTCTGAACTGTGGGCAATAAGACTCACGTATTTTTCTGCGTTTCTACCGCAAATCCTAGAACGCTGTAAAAAGCCCTGAAAATGATCACAAACTCTCTACAAAGATACAAATGCGGCAGAAAGGCTAATGATGATCGAGGAGTCTGTTGGCATTAAATTTTGATTGAACACGAAGTAGACTGTTGAAGCTGAACGGGCGCTTTCTACTGCCGGCGTTATCTGCTCCCGATTCGAACCCGTCTCGGTGATGATTTTCAGAAGCACTCTTGATGCACTATGATTTCATTAGCACCGTCGGCTATCTCTGTTCTTTAAGTTTGTAACTTTTTATCTATTTCTTTGACCATTGTCACTGAATATTGACTTTGTGATAGGCCTGCCGTCGACGCAATTGACTTCCGTGTGTAAGCCTAGTTTGGTATTATACTATAGCTAAGCCTAAGGAAACATAGGGCCTACAATTAGTTTTGAATTTGTTGGAAATTTGACAGTAATTTAAGGCCTACGTTCACAATGAGAATTCCGGAATTATTCCGGAATTTAACCGACAAAATGCTGAAATTCCGGAAAAAATGATTATGGTCTGGAATTGCAATCTCTAGTCAAGGCAACCAGTAGGTCCCCATAAGCTTAGGGATATTTATTCAGCAGGCCCTATCTACGGACGAGGAACTGACGCTTGATCAGAGAAGACTTAAATGAACTCATAAACCTATTTAGGTCCTAATTTAGCCTATCAACGCCAGTCATATGTAGATAGGAAATTATTTGTGTTGTGAACGGAATTTTGTACATAATATTATATTTAAAATAATTGGAAACTTTTCTACGGAACATACATGTAGCTAGTGTTTAGTAGTGTTTAGGCCTACAACAATTTTCATCAGGCTATTACTTGCCGAGGTCGGCGCACCTAAAGTCAGCTACTTAAAACAAAGCTATACAAGGCCTATCTATAGGATATATATTATACTATAAGGACTAAATAATATATAAGGTTATATATATATATATACACAATATATAGATAGGTGTGGAACCGATATACATAACTTGTTACAGACCTGCAGAAGAGCATGGAGAACAATGGTCAAACGTACCGTGGACACCTACGGGCTTTCAGCCTATGGATCCTGATGTTGAAATATATATCATATGTATGAGCTTGCACACACGAATGCATACACGCAAAAAGAATATATTATATATATATATATATATATATATATATATATATATATATATATATATATATATATATATATATATCGTGGCGCCGAAACAAAAGCACGCATGATACAACCGCGCGCATACAAAGGCGCACAGAAAAAGGGCGCAGACAATGATAACACCACAAAAGCGCGCAAGACAATAGCGCGCACCTATAAAATGAATATGACGTACCACCTAACTTCATTGGTAGGCTACTTCTACAATATAACAAATGTATCTGTCATCCAGTCATAATTTTACTGCCAAGTATTTTTATCGCTAATCCAACTTCTATGGTTTTACTCCAATAATTAACCTGCAGTAATTAATTTATTTCATTTTATTTACATGTATAGCGCTAAAGTTCATTATAGGAAAAAGACAATAAAAAATTGTCACAGCTTTTAACAGAAAACTTGGAAACTTGGGTTATAAAACATGTCCAGCCCAAGTTACAGTGGTTTTAACACAGTCTAAATGTCTTGTGAACCACTTTAAACCCTTGTTACGTTATGTTGACACAGAAAATATTATAGGCCTACCTAAATATGTTTGCCATATAATTTGTGTGGGGTTTTAAAAACAAATATTTCTTAGGCCTATTGTAGACTAGGATAGGCGGATTAAAGGCTAATAATTATGGAATGCCACCCGCTATAAATTAAATTCGGCTGTAGGCACCTATAACATATGTCATTTACATGTGTAGGCTAATACTTATAAAATCAACTAAATAGGCTTAAACGTTTACTAAGCGAACATGTCATTCCTGATATTTCAGGCTCACAGTTAAGTTTTTCTCTGTTCTCCTCTCAAAATCCCATGTACCAATTACAATTTACATTCAACTGCTGCTTGGCTACAAATGAATAAGGGAGGGTCCCGCTAGCTGGACCATTATTAGGGACTTGTTTTTCTTCTCCCCATTGATGCCCTGCTTGTATCCTTCATTGCAATCCACATATATTGTGAATTCTTTGTTTTCATGTTATATTGGTTTGGAGTTATTCAATAAACTTGGTGGTCATGGTTAAACGATGGAATGAGGATGGAGATTAAGAGAGAGAAAGAGGAAAGGTAGGGCAATAGATAGTAACTACCAATAATTATAGAGTGAAAAACTGTTTAACACCTCGACACGTTCTTTGGTACCCAAACATTATATAACCAAAGACGTGTTGGGATTGGACCTAGGCGCCATTTTATCATTACGAGGCTCTGGTATAGACTACCGTGGATTGGTCTTTTGTTCCGTGGCTGACCTGTGGAGTCGGCCCACAGATAACGGACCACAAACCGGTTCGTGCATGCCAACCAACCGACCGACCTAACGCCGTTTAATGGCAATGATTGCATGCGGTCGGTCCTTTCAAAGGCGGACATTTTGAAGAGACCGAAGCGACCAACAACTGGCTGTTGATACAATCAAACAACGTTGGTACGTCGACATTGATCGACGATGTACGGTCGCTTTGTGGGAGCAGGAAGTGGCAACATAAGCTTGTTTGCAGTAGTTTCCTGGGATTAGAGACAGCTTGTGGCTGACGTCGCCCTCCTTTTGTCAGGCTTGGGACTGGTATCAACATAACACAGCAGTGAAGGCCGAGTTGTGACTGAAGAGTCCGATGAAAGTTCATTATAGACCTGGAGTTTTGCCAAAAACAATGGCTTATTACAAGTAGTTACCCCGAGTATAAGGACAGCTTGTGGCTGACGTCGCCCCCCCCCATTTGTCAGGCTTGGGACTGGCACTACCAAAGAACGACAGCCTAAGAGTTTTGACTTAATTAGACAACAGTCAGATAGAAGTTCATCAAAGAGCTGAGTGACTTACCAGCCAGCCAGAGATCAAGAGTGAATGAATATACTAGAGATTATCAAAATAACATGAACACATGTCGAATCCAATGTTGTAAATATCTTCAATGCAAAGTTTTCTAAATTTCCTAACCTTCAATAGTATAGCTGAGGATTTAGATGAAAAAACTATGAGTTGAACCACCACAAACAACTGTCTGACAACTAAAACACAGGCTTTAGTACTGCGCTGGAGACTGAATGCCTGGAATGGATTTGGAGAGGGTAATGCCATATGCAGAGAAGAGCAGGAAGGGAAAATGAGATCGTAGCTTGCGGATATTCTTTATGGATGACCCCAAAATGAATCTTCTATTGGGATAGTCTCAATAAAATGTGTTGAAATTTTAAATTAGTTTGCATTTCTAAACCAATAAATATTTACAGATAAATAAGATTGCACCGGAAAAACTTTAAAATGTCTACAAAAAGTATAAACAAACTGTGCTTATCTGCAACAAACTGTGCCCACAACTTGTCTCAAATATTCTACAGCACACTGTCCAAGCTTGGGACTTACCAGGAACCAAAACTTATCCCAGTCATTTGGCAGCGATGGGTACGAACAAACGATCTGCATTGTCCTCGGTAATTAGTCAAGTCCATTGTTTTCCAGTGTTTTTCCAATTCATGTCATGTTTGCATTTCTAAACCAATAATTTGCATTTGCAGAATTGATGCATGCATTGCAGGATGCCAAACAGTAAAATCCGTCTCCTGTTAAACTTCTTACCATCTGTGTCAGCTATATCATTTAATCTCACTGCATACTTGTCAATTTGAATTGACAAAAATAAAATATCACCATTATTCTAAATGCTTGAGAACCTTCTATTTGCTGTGGCCGGGCGACAAGCACAGCAGAATAAACACCTCAAGGAGGCGCTATATAAATTCATTAAGTAAATCAATGAATGAATACAAGGTGATATGTCTTACAAGTTCCTAAAGAGGTACTAAACATTCTTAAAAGTGTCACTCACACTTACAGCTTCTATGAGCGCATCAAGTGTCTAAAGCTTGCACATGTTGTTGAGCCAGTATTTGATCAGTTGGTGAGCAATTGCTTGATCCGGAGGACAGAAGAGACCGGAGGGGTGCTGACTCAACAGCATCTGCCGTACCTCTTGAGCGCCAAACCATCGAGCATCCTCCAGCTCGTTCTTGTCCACCTATGATGAAACAGTCACAGGGAAAACTGAAACATGGACAAGTATGCAGTGAGGTTGTGCAATAGTGACATGGAAAAGTGAAATAGTGACATGGAAAAGTGAAATAGTGATATGGAAAAGTGAAATAGTGATATAGAAAACTGAAATAGTGACATGGAAAACCGAAATAGTGATATAGAAAACTGAAACAGTGACATGGAAAAGTGAAACAGTCACATGGAAAAGTGAAATGGTCACATTGAAAAGTGAAACAGTCACATGGAAAAGTGAAATGGTCACATTGAAAAGTGAAACAGTCACATGGAAAAGTGAAATGGTCACATTGAAAAGTGAAATAGTCACATGGAAAAGTGAAACAGTGAGATCTTTCTGTTGTAAAAATTTTCTATGTCCATATAATCTAAGAACTTATCAAATGTCATCATTCAGATCATTCATCTGCACAACAGAGATCTATATCATGCAATCATATTGCATACTGGTCAATTTGCATAAACACAGTCGTTTCAGCTTATGCAACGTAGCCAATCATCAGGGAGCTGAATATTATTATTAGTATTATTTAAACACAAGGTAGTAAAAAGCACTGTAAAGGTAATACCAAGGTAATGCCAAGGTACTACAAAGGAAAACGAGTAACCTTGATTGCTTGTGCAATGCAGCCAATCACCAAGGAGCTGAAAATCATTAATTATTATTATATAAACACATGTTAGTACCAAGGTAATACCAAAGTAACAGAAAGGTAATACAAAGGTAAAACCAGGGTTATTATCATTATTATCATTATTACGCCAGTTTTATATAGCGAAGGTAACACCGGTAGATGAGTTACCTTGATGGCAGTCGTCTCGGCCTGTGCAATGCAGCCTATCATCAGGGAGCTGGGCATCGGCCAAGGCTGGCAGGAGTGGTAGTCCACTCGTCCCACTATGATGTTAGACTCCTCCTGCACTTCTCGACGACACGCCTCTTCTATGCTTTCACCTGAGATTAAGACGACAAACAGATGATTAGGGTGGTCCATTGGTCACCTCTCCTACTCTAAATTAATGCACAAATGCCACAATATATAGACCTCTACACACATACACACACACACAGGTCACACACATATATGCACATACATACATACAGACACACATACATATGCAAAACCACAAACATACACCGAGAAACATGCATGCAGACACAAAAGTACAATCTATACATATTAATAAGAAATATATGTATGTATGTATTTGGGTTCCACTATCAGTGTTTGCAAATACCTGCCAAAAGTCATCACTCGATTGCATATGTTGTGGATGCCTCCTTATAGGCGAGCATAAGCAAGAGGAAGAAATTTTCAGTCCATCTAAGAATCGCAAGGACCACCCGGGCAAAGTCGGGTAATTTATACACAGATACATACACTTACAAGCGCATACACACACAGACAACCAAACGTAATTAATCAAATTTCCTCATACAATCCCACTAAACCAATCATTTCATTGTGACGCACAAATTCCTCTGAGCAAATCAGCCTCACATCCCATCAACTGCAAACTCCCCCCACATGACCTACCTGGTTCCATGAACCCAGCCAGGCATGACCACATAGCCGCACGGTAACGCTTCGGTCGTCCAAGCAGGATCTGAGTTCTGTCTGGCGACATTACGGCCATGATGACAGTCGGGTCCGTTCGCGGATACGAAGTGTTGTGTACGCCTACAATTACGATTACAAGTATTACAATTACGAATATATGTATGACAATTACAAAATCACAAATACACGCACACAACTGTGAATATATGTACAAGAATTATGAAATTACGAATATACGTGTTCGTAATTGTAATACATGCATTTGTAAGTGAATGCACGTAATCCTAATTCTTATACGTGTATTCAATATTAAAGCACAGATGGGCATTGGTTAAACTGCTAATTGATTAATAACTCAATTCTGATATAAAGCAAAGAAATAATGTATACTACATATATATATATATACATATATATACATTAGTATATATACATATATATATACAAATATTTGTGTATATATATATACATATATATATATACATATATATATACATTAGTATATATTTATATATACATTTGTATACACCAAATTGTTGAAGCATCTTTCAGTGCACACATACATACACAAACATCCATGCCATCTGTCAGTTGTCGACGAGAATCCGTTGGTTGGTTCCACGCTTGTGCGTGGGCCCACTCTTTTCAGCTTACTGTTCACAGTTTTGCTAATAGTTGGATCTAGACTTCACTGTGATATTTAACATCACTAAGGCCAGCGCAAAGAGCGCCTCTGAGTAGATAGCTGGAAGGGGCACTATATGAATGCTAAATTACATTTATCACTGAATCAATTCAATCCCACAAAATAAGGTTTTCACATCATCATTACCCTGGTTGCTCGAACACCCCTCTCCCAGACAGACCCTCTTGTAGCCCGCTTCCTTCAGCTCAGTCAGACTTCCGCAGGTGGAGCAGAACTTGTACCGTTCATGCCACGCAAGCATAGACCTCGCCTGTCCAACGATCGCAGCTTCGGACCTCGACAGTTGCAGATACCCCACCGGGGTCGTCAAGGTAACAGCACCCTCCTCCAGTCCGCCAATCTGTTCCTCGCTCAGAGTTCCCCCATCGACTGCAAACCATCCCACAGGGCTCGGAAGTCCCTCTCCATCGGCGGTAGGATGCTCCACTCCTAAAAAAATCAGCGTGGCCTTGGCGTCTAAGAACCCCTTCACCCTTGGATATGAAAAGCGTGCTAGACCGTAGAGCGGGGCACCAGCATTCGATTTCACAAGAGGCGAGAGCTGGGTGAGTACGATGTAGACGGTTTTTGGATCTGTCTTAAGGGCTTCCAACCATTCGTCGTCCGTTCTGCGCTGGGACATTCGGTCAAGTGGACTGTCGCAGAAGTAATTGGTTTTTCGAACGGCAACGGGCAACCCCGTTGTCGCGGACGCCTGGCCGTTGTCGGTTTTGGAAATGATCGTTGCCACATCACGGTGTTGCCAGAACTCGGCAATGTCGTTGGCTGTCTGACCAACAGAATTCGTCAGAAATGTATCAGCGCTGAAAGAGAAAATGATAACAATTGCATTAATACAGACATGAAAATTTAGCATACTTGTTTTTAAAGATACAACTGCATTTAATACAATACAATTGTATTTCAAACAACACAATACAACTGTATTTTATACAATAAAATACATCTGCTTTCTGTCTCTTCTCTCGCATAACTCCACACTTTTTTATATTGCTCATTATGATCATTTTGTGATTGTAAGTACATTCTTTGATTGTTCATATAATGATGTTCCCATAGTTCATTTGCAAGCAGGTCAATAAAGTACATACTTACTTGCTTATTAGATACAATACAACTGTATATGATGCAATAAAATACAACTGTGTGTCATACAATACAATACAACTGTGTGTCATACAATACAATACAACTGTATACAATACCATACAACAAAACTGTATCTGATACAATACAACACAACTGTATCTGATATACCGCAATACACACAAGTATACATACAAACACATGTATGCAAACAAACACATGTATGCAAAAAAACACATGTATGCAAACAAACACATGTATGCAAACAAACACATGTACGCAAACAAACACATGTACGCAAACAAACACATGTATGCAAACATGCACAAGCATACATGTTATTATTATAATCATTATTATTCATTTGTAACATCCGATGCAGAAGGCATCAATTGATTGGACATAGGAAGCCAGTAGAAAGCAAACTGTTAACAGAATCGCATTTCCTATTACGTGTGCTAACCCTATGTCAAGGAGCTTTGTTGCTGCGTCCTTATGTCCGTTCCTCGCCGCAAACATGAGCGCAGTCCACCCACGACTGTTGGCTGCATTGACATCCGGAACAACTGAAACACACGAACAATAACATCTCTTAGGTAAACATAGCAAGTACAGACACATTTGTTCTTTATGAGAATTTGTATAGCACCTCATTAAGGGGGTTACTCATAAGCACACCCAACCCCAGCACGGCCAGACGAAGCTGTCTTAAGATGAGAGAGAGAGATGCCTGAGAAGTGGTTCTAGGAAGTTAAAAGAATCCAAATTATATTAGATTAGAGAAAATGCAGTTGTAATCAGATCAGATCTCATCGAACAGATAGAACCTTTCAAAGCTTCCAGAATGGCCGTCACATCACCAATGGCTGCCGACTGGTGAAGCTGGTCGACATACGTGTTGTATAAGTTCGTGTTATCAGACATTTCTAGACAGGCAACACTTGGATTCCTACAGCAACAAAAACACTGACTAAACTTTAAAGCATGTACACCAAGAGTAAGCCACTTGCTAAGATGACATCTCTCTAAAATCAATTTAATATATAATTACTAGTAATTTTATACACTGCAATTAACCACTTGCAGAACATGATGCTCTGTTCCCCATAGTTACATCCAGCCTCATTGTATGCGAGTGAAATCCTTTTAGAGATGGCCGTTGACGTCTTTAATGTCAAAAAACTTCATTACGTAATAATATTATCAAGTCTCATTTTTATGATCAGTTAC
Organism: Bimastos eiseni; assembly: GCA_959347315.1. Lineage (NCBI taxonomy): Eukaryota > Metazoa > Annelida > Clitellata > Crassiclitellata > Lumbricidae > Bimastos > Bimastos eiseni. The sequence goes on along the minus strand of OY365809.1, from coordinate 43,211,715 downwards.
TTCGGCCGCGCTCAGTATATAACCCACAAAAAATGACACAATATCTATAATCACTTTCCAAAATACTTATACAGTGTCCCAGCGCTTTTATATAGCACATAATGATCACGGAAAGATGCTGTGTAACCTTCAAACGATGACTGAAATTGAATACTCACCTACAAAAGTTTAGTCGAGTTCATAAATTTAAATCGTGCGTTGCAACTCAAGAAAACAACGTGACTGCAGTTGACACATTTCACCGATAGGTTTAATAATGAAATTTAGTAACATAAGCCTGCTTGAGCTATTTTTGATTAGATTTATAATCGTGTATTAAGTTTTATTTAAATGACTCGTAGACCATGCCCTGGGATTCGTTACTTTTTGACCCGGTACGACCAAAGCCTTTAAGAGGAGGAGGTTCTTTGCTAAATATAGATCCTTGAGCGTAGTGGCGGCGCTGGCCTTGAAAATTTGGTACGCAATTTTAAACTGTTATTTAAAAGCAAGATGAAAACAGGTAGTTTTTAAACAGGAAATGTTCAATTATCGTCCGTAATGGAAAGCGGGTAATATATAATAGCTATTCTGAGTCTAGAAAATATCGATACACCGTAACTTAAGTGCTAAGTAAGTATGTTCTGACGAAGTTGAAGATTTCATTCCATTTACAAATTATTTTATTTTATTTCGTTAAAGATTGTTGTTGAAATATTTTTTGTGATTTTTATCTTTTTTGGGGACGCAATTGCATATTTTGCGTCCATGCAGCTCCCCACTACTTGAGTTTGGAGGTTCTTAAATATTAAAGTTATTTCAGTTGTTGCGCAACATACGTGTGGAGGTTCTTAAATATTGACATACGTGCTAAATTAACGGAACGTCTTACGAGACGCTATAAACTTTAAATAAATCATACAAAGTAGAGGTGCGCTGCAATCTTAACTAGTGGCTAGCATACCTGATTGTCAACCGAACGGTCGGGGGTTCAGATCCCCACCAGGTCGGAAATTTGTCTCGAGATTTCTGCCATATGTGGGTCACGACTCCCAAGCCAACTCAGTTCTCGTGAGTACATCGACCGTACACTGTCGGTGGGAAAATAAGACGGCAAGGGAGAGGACTGGATACCAGCATTCGTATGCTGATGCTAAGAAAATGAGGTCGCTGACACTGGGGGATAACGTCAGTCACTGCACTTTCTCCTTGCGTACTGATTCCTCCTCCCCAAAAAATCGCCGTTTCATATCTCAGCATCCTCCTCCTTAGCCGTCTGACTGCCTACCTGCCTGACTCTAAATTTAAATTTTCTGCCTGTTGATTTTATTTCCTGTATTTATCTGTGTCTGTGTTTACGCAAATTCGTTTTTGCGATGTACCGTTACAGTTACCAAAGTCATGCGCTATAGAATTTACTGAATAATGACCACAATTTGCACTAAACATAGAATACTTGATTCAATGGATTAAGCGGTTGGAAATTACTAATATAATATTGAGTAAAAATCGATTTTAGTTTAAAAAGCTCGCATAATTTCACTGTGTTGAATAGGTAAACCGGGGTCATTTTATCTTAATATTTACGGTGAAATAGTTTCTTATTATTAACTCAGTCTACTTTGCTCGAGCGATAATTAGGGTTATCGGTTTTTGTCGCTAGACTATTGGTAAGCTATAAACAATAACATTACACCCCAATCAAAGATATAAAATTTGATTTATGTCTACCGATTTATCGGTATAATCGTATTTTAGCGTATTTTGGTCTTTTGAAATTTCACAAAAAACAAATAGCGCATTTTATTTTTGTTATTAACATTGTTGTAAGCAATATACTCAAGAAAAAAACAGAACTGTCCCAAAACAGTATAATTCATTTCACCAATCCAGCTTCTTCTTAAGCAGAGGATCCTTTACATCGATGCATCTTCCATTTAGGTATATATCTTTTTCATCGACCCAGTTTCTGCGTACACAGATTTGATTCCACTTCCATCGTAACGGCATTCTCTCATCAATCCAGTTTCTGCTCAGGCATGATATTTTCATCGATCCAGCTTCCATTTAAGCACACTTCCTTTCATCAATCTAGTTTCGAATTTCACAGTCTACTTTGCATCGATCTCGGCTACATTTTAGCTACAGCTGGACATTCTTTGACGTCAAATAATAAAATACGGGTGGATAAAACGGTCTGTATTACAATACGCTAAATAAAATGCGATTTTGCCAATTCATCGTGGGGCCTATGAATAAGATGGTCCTTTCGACTTATATTTCTGTAGACGATGTAGAAATATATTGTGATTAGTTGTATTCAATCAGCGCACACTGGCAGAGAAATTGATGGACACAATGGCACAACAATGTAATCAAAATTATTACCTGCAGCCATGTCTTACGGCTTGTTTACTGGGTCAAATTAAAGTTTGACATGCCTGCAATCGATCATCTGCATAACAATATGCCCTACGCAGACTGCCTGAGAGGCAATCCTAAAGAAATGGCCACTTCTGGTAATCGCAAATATTGCATTCTCCTATAGTAAACAATGTGACCGCCTCTGAATTGAGAAGTTTTTGACTGTGTAATTTTTAATCGTGCTTTAATTTTTTCAGATGCGATGGCATTGGGAAGCGATGTGAGAGATATTCTTGAGATCGAAACTGACGAAAAAGATGACTTCATGACCAAGGAAGCATTGTTTAACGACGCAAAAAAAGTATTTTTTGTACTTAAATTATTTATTCAAGGACAGTAGTTTTGTTTTGTTTCACAAGTCATTTGTTTAACATTTTAAGGGAACTGTACGCTGGTCTGCTGACAGATATTCTGGCCCCATAGGCTAAGATGCGATGGCAACGGGAAGCAATGTGAGAAATTATGAGATAGGATACGCTTTCGTCGTGTTATGAAACGTTGCATAAATGGCACTGAGGCTGTTGCCTCTATACATTGATTAAATAAGATTTTCTTTGTGAGTTAAAAAGATGTAATTATGACATTGGTTTGATATTTATAAAAATATTAGATTTTGCTTAAAACTGTACTATAGCACTCAATAAAATTGGATCAAGTCTTTTTACTTAACTTGCATTTAATTTAGTAATTATTTGTTGATGACTTATAATTTTGTTACCTCAAATTTGGCCTGCTGTTCGTGAAATATAATTATGTTTACTAAATAATATTAATGATAATAATAATAAAATGCATTATGATGATAATAATAGTGATAATCGTATTGTATCTACCAAATTGTATCTTAAAATTTATGTTGCATCTCTCACATAATGACTATTCAGAGGCGCTCTCAGCACGGAAACCTCAATCATAATAATAATGATCTATATGCTGTATACTTGATTTAATTATAATTTTTACATGTTTTTATTGAATCTCTGGTTGTTTGCTTTAGAAGAAGGCCAAAAAGAATGACGCTAACTTCAAGAAACCAGAAGGAATGCACAGAGAACTCTGGGGACTGCTTTGGACGGATAATAAGTAAGTAGGCAAGTTAGTGGATAATAAGTAATTAGGCAGGTAGGTTGTCTGTGGGCATGACATGTTTTAGGGATGTTATTAACAGAGAGGAGTGTTAGTTGGAATCCTTATGTGCACAATCCATTTGCTATGCCAGCTGAGTTTTTGCTGCTTAATAGATTGCACTTGTGATGTCATTGTGTAAGCTAATGATTAATTGATTTACTGTTTGAAGAATCGATTAATCGGTCTATTCCTGATTACTAGCCAGGCTTCATTCTAGGAAGAATGTCAATCAATTATGCTGATTGATATTTTCACTGCCTATGGAAATATTGACATACTGATGAGTTATTGATTGATTGATTAGTTGATTTATTATTCCATTGAGAGATTGTTTCATTAATTGATTGATTGAACGATTGTTTGATTGATTGTTATATTGATTGATGGTTTTATGGATTGTTTGATTGAGTTATTGATTGATTTATTGTTCGATTGTTTGATTATTTAATTGATTGTTTGATTGCTCAGTTGATTGATTGATTGATAGGGATGGCCCACCAATCATCCCAACCGACACATATCAGGGTTACAAGCAGATGAAGGCAAAGATTGGCCAGAGTCGTGTGCGACCGTGGAAGTGGATGCCATTCACAAATCCTGCTCGAAAGGTAACTTCAGCCTTCGATTGTCCCTGTACAAATTCCAGTACTCTGTATTGAAGCTCACATGTCCATAGCGGACTTGGAATATTGGGCAAACATTTTTCAACTGTTTCCCTCTTGTATGTAATTATATAATAATTTTTTAGTTTCAAACTGACCGACTGAAGTATGATTACAAGTACAGTATGAACAGATGATGACATGTTATTGCAGGAGTCGAATTTAACTGTCAGCAGCCAAGCAAGGCATTCGTTACGTTATGCATCTAATTTAACAAATGTTGCTGGGCTGGGGGTGCTCCTGGGTGTGTTTCTAGAAGAGGTGCTATATAAGTCCCAAGAATGAATGACTGAATCATTCTCTACAGGTAATTCTTAGTTTTGTGCTTACTGGCCTGAGTAATGGTTAAATATTTTGCCCATTAATATTAACTTTTAAATCATAGATTATTGTTAGTCAGTTTGTGTATGATAATGAGCAGGGATGAAGATCTACTGAGGTTGCATTTTCTGTTTTCAGGATGGTGCCATCTTCTACCATTGGCGCCGAGTTGCTGATGAGGGATTAGATTATCCATTTGCAAGGTTTAATAAGGTTGGTTCATTTCGTCGTTCATCAGGTTCTTATAGGTATGTTTGTGAACTGTGTCTGCGTGCAGGACTAAATGCATATCTGTTAGGACTAAATGCATGTGCAGGGCAATATGCTTTTCGGTACAGGTCGAAATGCATTTCTGTGCTAGACAAAAATGCATTTATGTGCCTAGTGGTCTACTGTGGGGGCTTTATTTACTATCAAACTTTTTAAAGATAGAAGGATGGACTCGATTACTCTGCATTACTTAGACTCGGACAAACGATGGGTCCGAGTATTAATAAAATGAAAAACACAAAACCTGTTTTTAATAGTACATTCTGAGGTTTTAATGTTGTAACTGCATTAAATGTTTAATGCGTACCTGATATGTACACCCCAGTGTGCACCTTTGTAAGCTAATATCCTTTCTTTAGAAGGAATTGCTTTGGATTCTTTCAGACAGTGGATGTGCCAGTGTATTCGGAGCTCGAATACCAGCAGCATCTTCACGACGAGACCTGGTCGCGCCAGGAGACCGACTACCTGCTCGATCTGTGCCGGAGATTCGATCTTAGATTCATCGTGATTCACGATCGATGGGATCGACAGAGATTTCCCAACCGATCGGTGGAGGATCTCAAGGAACGCTACTATGGCATTTGCAATGTACTTACCAAGGTCTGAGATCTAAATATAATTATTTTTATAATTATATATTTGTTTAATGTCAAACTGAGAAGCTGCAGTACGATTACAAGTACACTATGAACGGATGAGGGACAAGTTATTACAGGTTTGGAATTTAACTGTTGACAACCATGCAAGGCGCTTATCATGTTATTCATGTAGTTTAACCAACACTACCGCCTATTGAAAGACAGACTAGTCTTCCTTGGGGTAACAGGAACTGGAATCACTTCTTCTGCTCAACATGCTTGTTTCTTATCCATTACTCTGTGGGTCCAGAAGCTTCATGCTCTGAAGACTGAAGACTGAAGCAGTTGTTAATTTTCGAGTCTTTTGGCTCAGTTATAGAAAGCAAATAAGAAGCATATATTATAGATTGAGCAAAATATGTTGAGGTTAAGAGTCCTTAAGGTTGTCTGAAGAGCAGCCACTGATTTGAGGCATTGATGCCTTCGTTTTCTTAGCCTTGGCATATGAGGGCAAGTCACCAGACTTTTTCCTCACCGTCTGGTCTCCAGCTAGTGGTATATAGTCAGTGAACTCATTATAGAACCAGTTCTTTCTGTGTCATAGGCCAGCCGCTCTAACCAATCAACCACCAATTAATTATAATCTGCAATAAAATAACTAATTGACACAATGGGCTTATAGTAATCTCCTATTCTGTGGCAGAAGCTTGTTTTTCCAAGAGAGTTAATTCTGACTGATTTTAGGTTTTCTGCAAGTGATAACAGATTTTTTTCGCTGTTTTGCATACAGGTTCGAAGTACGCATGCCAATGAGGTCAAGGTCCGTGTGTTTGATGCATCGCACGAACGCAGGCGAAAGGAACAGCTGGAGAAACTGTTCCATCGGACAGAAGAACAAGTGTGTATAATAGAGGTCGCTTTCTTACTTATTAACCTCCACCTGAGGTCCGGTTGGTGCCGGATGGTTTTTGCGGATATTGTCTGATTTTGGTCAAACATCGTGAAATAGTGTGATGAAAAGTGATCACATGACTTCACAACATTTCTGTTCTATTTTATTATCAATGATTCTGTTTTGTCATGGTGTCAGATCATCCACGCCTCCAGTGAGTTTCTCTGAAATGGTGCTATATAAATTTATCACCATTTGTTATGACACAGGAAACAATATATCACTGTTCGGGACATTTATTAGGAATTTAGTTGAGAAACTAGAGTGATTTTTGGTCTTAGGCTTTTTTGGTCTTTGGTCTGTTTTTTGTAAGGCATTCCTTTAAATATCTCTGAGAGACAGACAGCATAGTAGGTGGCCTCTGGTGGTTAGGGGAGTGGACCACCCTGTGCCATTACATTTAGATTATCATAAAGATTTTGATGCCTGTGACCAGTAGTGGTAAAATTTGAGTTTAGTACATGCAGTCAGTGCTGTAGTGGTAGAATCAGAGGTGAGTTTAGGCTACCAGTGCCTTAGTGATAAAACTCTAGGTTAGTACATGCTACAAGTGTTGTAAAATTAGAGGTGAGTTTATGCTACCAGTGCCCAAGTGGTAAAATTCGAAGTTAGTACTCTACCAGTGTCATAGTGTTAAAATTAGAGGTAAGTATACTCTACCAGTGCTCTGGTGGTAAAATCATAGTTGAGTTTACATTATGGTAGCCTACAGCTTCAGGTCATTTCATGAGGTGAGGAATACACGCTGTATACCCGCACGTACCCCTGCCAACAGTCCTGTCTGTTCTGTAACTCATTCAATGGTATGCATCTGCTTTGGCTTCGCCTTAGATCGAGGAAGAGGAACGATTGGTGCAAGAGCTGAAAAAGATCGAACAGAGGAAGAAGGAACGTGAGAAGAAAGCCCTCGATCTCCAGAAGCTGATCACAGCGGCCGACAGCAACCTGGAATCAAGACGATCGGAGCGCAAGGCTTCCAAGAAGGTCGTTCCGTGCAAAGTTCGTGACGTCGGCGTAAGTGATTTACGCAGTTTTTTCATTGTCACCACTTCTTATCGTTACTCTGAACATCCATGCTATCTGTCAACTGTCGAGGGAAATCTGCTGGTTGTTTCCATGCTTTGGTACAAGTTCCTCCTTAAACTCAATGCACTTTCTTGTTATAGATATCCTGACCGTGGAGGGCCTTCTCAGCTTTCCATCCAGTCTCACTGTATCGTGCCTTCTCTGTTGTGGGTTCTACCACTTGGAATGGGCTTCTTCTGGGCCTCTGGCTTTTACCTATCATCATCTTTCTACCCTTCTTTTAATCTGTCCTCTTTGGCTGTGGTTGGACTGGGAGCATCTCTGAGTAGATTACTTAAAGAGGTGCCAGATCGAGTTTCATTGATTGATTGATTGATTGATGATGTTTCTTTTGTAGACAACACCAGAGACCACTAGCATCAAATTTCCAGACTTCAAGCAATCAGGCGTATCATTGAGAAGCCAAAGGGTACGCATCACGCACGCTTCTGTTCAGCATTATATTAACCTTTTAACAACCAGCTGCATATGTTTTCCCATACATTTTAGTACACGCTGGTCGTTAAAGGGTTAACAATGCAGACACACAACACACGGAGAAATTACTTCTGAGGCTGATGGTTTTCATATTCTTTCTAATGACTACACTGTCCTTGACCGACCCTCAGGATGCTTTCCTGACACTATCTGTCATCCATAAGGTGTAGCCTGAACCCCTTGCCGACCCTCACAACAGCGAATTTATAGAAGAGACGTATTATGTTTGCATAATAGAAGAGACGTAAATGTTTGCATTCACCAATGCAGCTGCACAAATGTTTCTTAAATATTACTTCTACAACCGCAGAAGATTTATCCATTTCCAATAGCCCGACATCTAGTGTCGATTACCGTTATTATAATCACTGATTTATATAAAGGCTCTTTGGTAAAGACTCGTCATAGGCACTCCCGAACTAATGATGGAGGACCTCGTGAAAACTACAACCAATTGGATTTCAACAGGTCTTCAGCTGAGTTGGTGAATGAGTTAATTTTTCAATGTCTTTGTTGTGCTTATGAGGCTGAATTAGTGTTGCAGTTTTATTGTTTTTTTGTGAGGTTCTCTAACTCAACTGATCGGTTTTATGTTTCCAGATGAAACTTCCGGCGTCTTTGGGTCAGCGGAAAACAAAAGCCATCGAGACAACGTTGGAAGAAATGGGAATCGGTCGGTTGTTGGTTTCTCCATATATTTACAGATAAAGTTGAAAATGGCTCTAATATCTTCTAGTTAGTCCACTGGGTAATTGCAGATTAGAACTAGCTGATTAATATCAACGATTAATTTGTGGCTTCTGCTTAGATAAGACTCAATGTAAGATTAAATAGGTAATTAGGTGAGATTAAATGTTTTAATCGTTTGATTTTTATGAAATGACGCTTAATTAATCTTTAATTATTTATGCCCGTTGTAAGCTATTGTGTGTTTGTTGGTAGTCAATAAAGAATATTCTTATTGTTTACTTACTTATTTTTTAATGATTTGTCTTTGTATATTGGAAGATCTGAATCCTATGCCGACACAGGAAATAGTTACGTCATTCAATGAACTTCGTCAGGACATTGTACTCATGAACGAACTGAAGATGGCGCTAGCAAACTGCGAGTACGAACTACAGACACTCCGACACAGATTTGAGACGTTAACTCCAGGAAGGGTAACGTGTTTTTCTTGCTGCTTTTTTAAAGATTGACTGCAAATTATCTCTTTATCCTGTGGCAAAACCTTTTAGTTGTATTTGTAGTAATATTAGTAGCGAGTCATTTTAGTCACATTATCACTTTTGAGTCATAGCAGGTTATGTATTATGATAAGATTCTTGTGTAGATTTTGGCTCAATTGGGCTTGGGTTTTAATCTTTAAATTTTGAATCGAATTTCTTAATGTTGTTCAATAATTGCTGGTTATATAGAGCCCCTACTGCCATGAATGGACAACACCAAGACAGTTTTGCCAGATGTCAAAAGCCAGCTATTCCATGTTGGTTATTTATCTTAGAAATGCCCTCATAAATGTGGACTCGCATAGTTATGGTCATTAGAAGTTGTTTCAAGACTATTTACTAAGAGATGGATCAATTTTCCATTGCACTTAATGTGTTATTACAGTCACTATTCTTTTACTAATGCATGGTACTTGAAACGTTTCACAGAAGAGCTCATGGGTTTGAAGCAGGGCTGTCCTGAGCTATAATTGTGCCTGTGCGTAGCATCAATCTGGTGCTCCATATTTTGAAAATAGTGCATTTTATGGAATAATAAGTTATCCCATCCTGGAATTTGTGCCCTTTCCACATTTGTGCCCTCGGCCACGGCCCCCCTCGGTGCGGTCCTGGTATGACGTGTTGGCAACTTCATTTTCTTAGCCTCAGCATATGAAGGTGGATGGCAAGTCCTCTTCTCTCCCTAGCTGTCTGCCCACCGACAGTGTACTCATCATAGCTGATTTGGCTAGGATTGCAGGACTCTGTGACATAATTTCCTGTTTGGGGATTTGAACCCATGACCTCTCGATCGACAGTCCAGCGTGCTAACGAATACACTATCGATACAGTTTAAAACAGTTTCGAAATGCACTTAATTTATTTAAGTCATAAATAGCCCCATTTGCAGCTATTTTGTGACCTAAAAGCTACTCATATTGAGTGTATGCATGAAAACACACACACAAACTACAGATTTTTTAAAGATTTGTTCATTTGTTAAAAGCTTTGTACATTTGTTCCCAGATTACCGAGATTACGACAGTTAAACAGGAGCACATTATAGTCAGCCAGATGGAAGGAAATCCCGAATCACCATAAAACAGTGACTGTTTCAAAGAGCTTAAGCAATGTTCTGCTCTTCCATTGTACGTTGTTGGCAATTGCGTTTCTACGCCTGGGGCCTCGCTTTCTTCATTTCAGGGCAGTTTTCTGTTAATTCACTTATAAGAACATTTCTATTGGTTGGTTTGTTGTTGTAAAAAAAGGACTTTTATGGGGCCACAGTAATGATGCTCAAGGCTTCCGATTGTCGCTAATTAGCAGATTCCTGGACGGGTCTCGTTGAAAGTCAACAAGGGAATCCAACAAGACTATGAAGCTGTCTACGGAGAAAGCAAGTCAGAGAAAGATGAGCTTTAGGTGACCTGGGCTGCAAAGCTTAAAACAAGTACTGACCTCAAACTCTGTTTTTAATTTTGATATTCGTCATCTGTAGTATCTCAACTGTGACCATTAACTGGCTTGTTATTGTAATAATTGTAAACAGAACTAAGAAATTTTTGGGGCCGCACTAGTGGTGTTCAAGGGATCAACTGATTGGCGCTAATTAGTAAATTCATGAATGGATGAATCTCATTGAAGGTCAAAAGTCAATACAAAAGCATGTATACAAGTCGAATGAAAAGAAGAGCTGTTAGTGGACATCTGACCACAGGCTGAAGTTTTTAATTTGGGTATTCCTCAGCTGTAGTATTTCAGCTGTGAAATCCAATAGTCAAACAAATTTGAAAATTGGTTTAGATTGCATTGAATTACTAGGTTACTTCTCTGCACCAATCTTTTTTAAATCGTGCCTAAAATTTGTCTAGTATGACGAATGCATTATCTCCTGTCTGCTCTACAAATCTATCAGGTGAAAGGCAGTGTTTGGTGGCCAAAAGTATTAACAGAAATTAACTTTGTGTGTTTCTTCAGTTGGCCGAGAATTGAATCCCACAACACTGTAGTGTCAATCACCTACCCGACCTAATTACATAGTTTCAAAGATACAAGTGAAGCCAGCAGATCAAATTGTTAGACTTTATTGTTCCAAAGAATAGCAAACGTTGCATCATAACGAACACAAAGAAAAAACAGCTTCAGATCGTATGGTTATTAAAATCGTGAGCTCAACATTTCTGGAATGCTAAGCGCAGGGTACCAGCTTATTCGCAAGCAATACAACCAAGTCAAGCACAAAATTACGGCACATCCGAACTATCGGGCAACTGCATTCAAAATATATGAAGTTTGTATCTGATATAAGGAGGTAATTTTCGGTAAAAGCTTAGTCATAACATTAATAGCATCACTTCTCTCAACAACATCAGATGTTTGTTCAATTTGCTCATAAATTTCCAACCCGGACAAGTGAATGGCTTAATTTCTTAAACTAACAAACTTCCCCAAAAGCTACTTAAAATAAAAATGTTAATTGCCTATGATTATTTCAATAAGGGAATAAGCTTTAATAGAATTCATAACAAGAAAATACATCACTTTCTTAACTAGTTCTATCTCAACAAGAGAAAACCATTCGAGAAAAATGGCAGAAAATTACCACAAGTTGCACATCTTGTCACAATCGTTTTTTTAATTAAGGCAGGCAACATTGCGAATGTTGAGCCAAACGTTTTAATCTGTGTGCTCTGATCAGCAAATGCCAATCAACAATACTACATCATCATAGAAATTTATTAGCTCTCCAATGAATGTTGCTAAGCAATTGGGCATGAAGGACTTGATGAAGGTTGCCAACTAGGCAACTGCCTCAAACACACCCACACACTGTGCATTGTAAGGCGAACACTTGAAACGTTCGGCTGACAAAGTTTTACTGCTTAGTTACAGGCAAACTTGTACGTCCATGTTGCACATGGACTTCCTCTCCATGCACCTCATATACACACTTGAAAATGGTTCACTTCAGCCAAGGCCGAGTTTGGAGCACCTTTGAATACAAGCCTTGAAGAGGTGCCATATAATTTTAAGGAATGAACAAAGATCATTACACTCATGTATTCTGACACCAACACAGGTAATTAAAGCCAGGCAGTAATTACAAAAAACCTAGACAGCTGTTATTAAGTAGCACTACACAAACTGTTGTAGTTACGTAACTTACATTACATACGATTGTGCACACGATTGTTGGATTATAAACCACGTTGACATAATTTGCAATTCTCACAGTGAACTTTACTGCAGAACACAATGTTCGAACCAACACAAAACACTGAAATGCCACCATTTCAAGAGAGTAGCTTACAGTAATATGTAATATTCTATACAGTTCACCTGAAATTTTACAACTGCCCCTTACAACAGAGGTATGCAGTGACACAGGCAAGAAGACTCTGGCTCTCAGCAAAAGACAGACTCATCAACACATCACAAACTTAAGTAAAGAATTCCAAATGGTAGGCCCAGACATCATGAATCAACACAACACGGCCGCGTCATTAGAGCGATAAATCAATGCCACCAGACAGACCTAACTATTCGCAGGTCACGCCCCAACAATAAAACTGCTATGCACTGCAGGACATCAACTCAAATTACTTAAACAGCAAATCAGACACTAACTAAAAACACCATCCAGGAGGTTCTTACGAGCGTTGCAATAACTTCCTGCTAAAAATTAAAAATAATAAACACATAAAACTAATTGATGTATACATCCTCATACATTTAGATATGTATGAGGGGATATACATTCCAGAGATCAGAAGTGAACATCAACGGTGCTAAGCAGCAGTTTTCAAGGATTTACTCATGTTGTAATCACTCTAATTCAAATGATCTGTTCACGTGTAATGATTTCTGTAATGCAGTCGTGTTTTGATTGAGATCATAGCCAAATCATAGTCTATTGGAGACTGATTTACAGGCCAAGCTGAAATAGATCTTATATAGTCAGAATAACCATAAGTGAGATACACAGAGCGAGACAGAGACAGATTAAGCTGATTCAGACAAGTTTTAAGGTTGATTCTGTATATCGGTAAAAGCCAACTTTATCTATTCACAAAACAATCACATTGGGTAAACAAGACCCAAGAAGCCACATCTGCACCAGCCACACACAATAAACTGCATAATGCAGTCTATGTATATGACAAAGAACAGGTTTTAAGGTCCTCATGCTAATTAATGTTAAATTTATACATGTTTAATGTGATATACTGAATGTTCAATACAAAATGTATTTTGATATTGCCCTTCTTAAAAGTTCATGAGTTCACAGATGCAGTTATATTGCAGAGCAACTGTGCGCGTAGGACTTGTGCAAGGTCCCTGTAGACACTGTGACCACCTCGGACGAGGATTGAACCCGTACTCTCCGCATTACGGGTCAACCGCTCCAACCAATCAGCCACCGTCCCACATCTGCTTGACAATCATACATCACATGCTAAATGAGAAAATACTGAATGTTCAGATGATAAACCCTAAGCCTCATGCATATATTATAACAGAAGAAAAGCAGATACAACCATCAATCAAAAAGGCTTAATTATATATATATATATACATATCATATATATATATGTACTGAAATATATATATATATATAATATATACATATATAGGTCAATATATATATATAGAATTTATATATATATATATGTGAGTGTGGCCTATGTCTGAATATTTGTGTTGGGCCTTATAAAGAACTTTGCACTGGTGTCCAGTGCCAGATGAGTGGATATACCATATGTACATGGTTGGAGTGCCTCTTGAGTAGATATCTTGAAGGGGAACTATATATTTAGTATATATAATATACATACATATATATGTATATATTATGAAAATGGCAGATCAAACAGAGGGGTTGCAGATGGGAAATATGCAGATCATGTTGGAGAGTGCCCTTCTCAATAACTCGTCCCTTTGATTCAAATGCCTCTGCATGCACATTTTATGGTCCATCATTATCCCACATCCGCTAGGCAATCGCAGGTCATCACACGTTAACGTCAGATAACACGTTTCATGTGAAATACTGGACGTTCAGATGATATTTGAAACCTCTAGATCCTGCTTCTTATGTCAGAAGAAAAGCAGATCATACAACTGAAGTAGGCAAATTCCAGGCAGTTAAAGCTAGTCTCGTTTAGAGACAGTGTCAGTGCTAATCGTAATGATGTGTAATTAGAAAGACCAAACTTCTTAACATTCGTAAAGATAACTGCACAGCATATCCCAACACAATTTTTCTAGTGGGAGAAATAATTAATCTTACGTCCCTGCCACAGCCTGTATCTTTTTGACCACCGTACCATTATAGACCGAATAAAAAGTACCATGCAACAATCAAACTTTCCTCATACATGTATACTGCAAGGTAACAGACCAGAAATAAGTAGGTTAGTAAGTAGTCGTTAGACATACCTGACACTTGCATATACATAACATTGCGGACAACACCCACACAATTTCAAATAGAACTAACTGGAATAGGTTTAAAATACATACATGCACAGCCAAATATAATTATGCGTCAATTAACAAAACGACTTGCAAATAGTTAAGAATGAACAATACATAGCAATGAAACAATGAAAGCATGTTTACTGGGACCACATCACCTAATTTACTGAGCTCTGTTTGTGCATAAATTAACTTTTGATATAAGAGTTTAACATCAGTTCGGTTGAATTAGGCACAGCACCTGTGTGAGGGACTTATAAGGTCGAATATAATTGTACTACAGATATCTGTACAGGGCCGTACCGAGGACGGGGCCAGCGGGGCCGTGGCACAGGGAGCAAATGCGGAAGAGGTGCAAATTTCAGGATGGAATAAGTTTTATTATTCCACAAATTGATTCTTTCTTGAAAAATTGCAGTATTTTCATTCATGAATAAAAACTAAAATTACAGTTACAGTTAAAAAGTGCAACTAAGAAAGTGTTTTGGTGGGAGTTATACCAGTTCAATCATTTCTTGTGTATTAATAAATTTTATATTATATTCAAAATACAAAATGTGGGGGTGCCAGATTGCTGCTAAGCACCAGGCGTAACTACAGCTCGGTACGGCCCTGCATCTGTATAGCACAATTTAAAAGAAATAAACAAACTGAATGTTTTACTCGGTATCTGCCTATGGATGTTCAATTCATTGACAACTAAATTAACTGTTCTCAATTAGGAAACAATTAACCATGAAAAAAATAGTAAACTATAGAATTCACCAATGGGGAGGTCCCTGGTAATAAAGAGTCCATGTTTATACATACAGTGTAAGCCAACCTAGAATTAGCTTGCAGCCTGAAGTGGTTCATAAAACATCTCTCCTACAACTGGTAAGACCTATGTAATCTATCATTTTAGTGTCCCAACTTATTGATTTATTTTGATCTTCCCATGTGACACTAATTGCTTTTCTCTTGATTCTCTTTCTTGTTTGTTCAGCCAAAACACCCACCACTGAGGTGACTACACTGATAAAAAATACCTGGGATCTCTGATCTTACCATGAAACGGGAAGTTGGCAAGAGAGACGTTTCATCCAGCAGCTGTACCTGCATAACAATTGAGCACAACCATAACTAACTCACGACACATTTAAACCACACACACACCGAGGGCAATGCGAGAATTCAGTCAGCATCACACATGATCACAGCCTGGGTAATCCAGCATTTTAATGTCCCAACGTATTTGCCCAAATGTAGTATGAAATAGCTTCAGTGGGAAAATTAATTTACACATAATTTCAACATCATTCAATGCTAAATAAACAAGCATAGAAAAAAAAAAGCTTTTCATAAAAAATCAAGAAGCCATAAGTGTTATTCAGAGACTCTGTTTAGTTCCATTCTGGAGTTGTACACCATTGTCAACAGAAGCCAAATTTGCCCAACACATTCTAGATAACAATTTCTGTTACCATGTTGTAATTTAGAATGTATAATTTTTTATAAAACCATCGGTATACCCATTTCGTAAAAGTCTTTATTTTTTATTTAGGAAAATGAAAAGATAAATTATAATGGTGGAATGTTTAGGACCCTTAAACGATAGAATACCATCACCAGTTTCTGCCCATATATTTTCTCCCACCACTTCCCACTACAGATCACATGAATCCCCTAGCCTAAAAATAAAGCCTAAAGGTTTGCCCTGTTATAAAAAATATCAATTGGCACCAAATGTTTGTTGTGCCGAGTAATTAAGCCCATCACCCCACCCTGCACATCAGCAGAACCAGTTGTTCAGGATGCACCACAATTACCACACATTGTTACGAAATCTAATTAGTTAATTGTTCTCAAGTTGTTAAGCAAATAAGCCACTCCTGTAGTTGTAGTAACAATGCTTAATTTTACACCACGGTTACTAAACAAAATCGTTGGTAGCAGCTGCTGTTTAACTGATGTTCACAGTTGTTGATTGTTGGCTGCAGAATTAATTATTGATTACCTGTAATACTCCACATCTAATTAAAAACATTATTAAAATTGGCAACATACACAAAATTAGCAAGACAACCTCTGAGCTGAACGACCAGAGCCAGACACAATCAAGTCACTCAGTGCTTTTCAAGATAAACTCAGTTTTAACATGAAAAGCTATCACATGAAAAGCTATCAGAAACAGACCCAGATGAGCAAGTACAAGTACAGCTGTTCAAAGTATTCATATTTTGCAATAGTAGTAAAGAATAGCTCCATGTTAAGAATGATAATGAAGTCTCTTAATCTGCTAATCCCTAGGGCCAAGACAGCCAATGTTCAATGCCGTGCCATTGCAACTGTGGGTCCCTCTTCGTTGAATAACCCCCACAACGTCAGTTGGAGATTTTAGTGGTGGTTTATCTATTTCAGTTCACTGTTTGAAAACTATTCTGTTTCCTTAAGTGGAATCCGTAGCACACCGTGTATATCATATGGTAACCCAATTAACCATGCCATAAAATTTTGCACCCCTATACTAAATGGTTGCCGAAAATGACATGGAATTCAATGGACGCAAATTTGTTTTAAGGGCTGAACATTTCATTCAATCATTCATTTTCCGAAATTTGATACTGCCCTTCTTCCAACATCTTTTTGCTCAGAAGTGCATACACACGCCTCGACGGTGCAATTGCAGTTGTACTGCAGAGCAATGGTGCGCAAAGGACTTGCTCAATGTTTCTACACAGTGACTCCCCGGACGAGGCTCGAACCCGTGCGCTCAGCACACACTGAACGTTACGGGCTGACCGCTCTAACCGATCGGCCACTGTGCCACACCAATATGTCAGTTTATTGAAGAATTTTAAATAATTATTTGTGCAGATTATGTTTTCAGAGGTGAAAAGTGCCAAAAACATGGTAATCGGATATTGCATGGATAACCTAGACAATTTCCATTGATTCCTACTAGGATATAAAGTGGATAGACAATATTGTCACCTTTGCAAAGCTCATTCTAAGGAGTTTCAGATATGCAGTAATAATTATTATCAACAGAAAATGAGAATAACTCAACAGAAAGTGAAGAGCTTTCTCAATAAACATTGTTTCTGAAGTTATTAACGTTTTTTTATAGACATTCTTGAGAGAGTGGTGGAACATTTAGCTTAAACACAAAACAACATGAATACTACTACAATCATCAGTAATGGCCACATTACTCAAAGGCAAAATGTAGACTTCACATAAAGTAACATACACGTAGGGGAAATAATCCAGAAACAGAGTTGAAAAGTGAAACTTCAGATTGCAATTTCATTAACAAAACATTTGTTAAACCAACAAGCCGCTGCGTCTTTGCAGATTCAGAAGCTGAGCCAACCCTGGACAGGTTAAGAGATTTCTACAACACAGATCACAAAAGCAAAATGTGCAACAATCAACCAGAAAGTCAAAGTAAAAAACTGACTTTGTCTGTCCTTTTAGAACCTGATAAATTTATGCACTTGTTAATTTCATTACTCATTTTATGACAACTATTGCAATGCACAAATCCTAAATTTCAGTCAAACATCAAATCCGAAATGACTAATTTCTTAACTTTACAATTGTACTTCTCAAAATTTCAAATAGAAACAAAGAATGGAAAACTTGAGAAACAAAGAATTGAAAAACTTAAATAGGATGGCCAACAAACTTGACATTCCGCATATAGAAACACAGTGCCTAGCAAAAAGAGAAGACACAAATATGCAAAAAGTATCTGAATAAATCAGCAACATAGTTGCTCAGATGCTAAAACAACCAAAAAGCTCGCAACTAATCGAGCTCAAGTTCAACAGCTGAATGATATTTGGTATCAAAGTCCCCCAAAACAACCTTCATCAGAATTCAGACCCTAAAGCAATAGATCTCCAACTTGTTAATCAATCTTCTTCGCTCGTCTGTTTTCCTTGCTCTTCGTCTCCAGTTCCCCGTTACTCTGGACCCTCTTGGACGACGTGGGTGTGGCATAGGACCTGTAGAAGAAGTGTACGAACAGCACGAAATAGCTGAAGTACATCAGTACAGCAGCGGCAGCATTCTCCAGAGACTGCTGGCACTTCTGACCGCGGTACTGTAACACCATGACGTTCAACGACACCGAAAAACCAATCGCCATCTGGACAATCTGAAGCGAAGTGATGAAGATGCTGATCACCCTCGGAACGCGAAACCTCAGCGCTTTGAAGGCGAAATAAGAGTACATCATGGAGTGAATAGAGAAATTCAGCACTGTGTACCAACGCCCGCACGAAACGTGTTGCGGGTACGAATAGAAGCAATAGATGAGCACAGTGACGTGGTGGTAGGCATGCAGAAACGTCAGCTGTTGCTTGCGCAGCACGATGAAGGCAGTGTCCCCGAGTTCGATCAGTTTGGAAAACACAAAGGCATACGCCCAGATCGCCGTCTCCTTATTGGTGTAAAAGGACGAGTTGCAGATCGAGTACGTCCAACCCTCGTTAGAAAGTGCACTGACGAGGTCAGGAATCGTGCGGATTGTCCCGACTATGCTGAAAACGGCAAGGACTAAGTTCCAGCAAAATAAGGGACCTCGAAGTTGGAAACCGGGTCGATTCTGCAAGTAGCTCTTCACTCCGAGAGTAAGAATGACGTAGATGAGAGCCGACACAGGTGCCACATGCTTGATACTGTCGCTCCATTTCTGGACGCTTTCTACGTCAAAGATCTTCTCGATGTACAACATTTTCTGTCAAGAAAAACCTGTCAAAGGTAATTTCAAGATAAATATGCACAATGCAGTAGTAGTAGTTTTTTTAAATAATGGGTGCATGATAACAAAGAAGAGTGTAACTCTCCCCTTTATCTGTGTTACAGGCAAGTGGCAACACTTGTTATAACAGTGATACATTTTTTGCAGAGCATGCCTTAAGCTAAAACTGAGACCAAAATCAAAAACTGTACGCACACACTCAATCTGTGTAAAATGGTTTTCATGTAATTAATAGAGAAATGGAACAGTTAAAAATGGGTAAATTTCGCTAAGCCCATCTTTAATGTTACACCTGGGAGAGTCAACGATCACCGTCCCCAAAATTACAACCCCAGCAGTCTCTAATTGGCTCTACCTAATCGTCAAAACCAGATTCTCTGCCAGTATATATTATAAAGTGACCCAAATTCTCATAAACGATTGAAATCTGGAGATTAGTATGTAATAATTTTGGTAAAATGCTGACCAATCAGCAAGTTCCGATCCGCATTTAACCTACCCCGATCAGCATATCAGCAAATCAGCATTTTACCCGTCTCCATGGATTAGTCGCCCACTCCCCGGAAGATTATAAATTATTACAAAGTTATTTCGGATGGCTAGATAAACGCAGATAATCCTGATTTTGCTAAGGCAATAAATTCCGGGAATCCAACATCAAATGCATATTGTATATCAAGGATTGGATTTCGGGACTCGCGAAGCATGAGAAGCGCATTCGTATAATTTCGGCAGCTATTAGATCTATGAAATCAACACTGCCTCGTTTTATATCTCATAATTTTGAATTACGGAATTGAGTTATTAATCTCAGCCGCCTCTACCTATTCAAACTTTTGCAGCTACCTGAATACACCGAACATTATCCGCGCAGAAAATGTAGTGGATTCACGCGGCTTCCGGCTCACAACATTCAACCTAAATACACAAAATACAGCAGCACACGAAAGGAAAGGCGGAAGTATTGAGGAGCAAACTTGTCCTTTTACCTGAGTGGACACAAATAGTGATTAAAGTCACGTCTTTATTTATACGACAAAGGAAAACTTTGACAAAACGCCACACGATCCTTCCCTTGAGCCGTCGCGGTTTGAATATCGCCTGATCGTTCAGTGATTACGATGGACTGTTGTCAGCCACGCATGCATTGGGCTCCACCCCCTATAACTATTCATAGTTGTGCTCCATTACTATGTGGGTGTGTCATTTTTAACTGTTCCATTATGATCTATCATATCCTAGGTCGGCTCACAGACGTCAAAGTCCAAGAGCGAGGGTCAAACAATATTAAACAGAACGAAGATTGTTATAGCCACTGCAAATTAACCTGGCAGATGGTTAATGGCCCAATTTTATCGCTTCGATCCTCCTAACAATTCTGAGACAATAGGCCTAGAGAGGTTTCATCACCTAGTCTGCAACCTGATAGGCCTAACGCCAACAGCAGAAAACGCATGATCAGCTTCAACAGTCTACTTGCTATAGGTGTTCAATCAAAAAATAATGCCAACAGACCCTTCATTGGTGGCCTTTCTGTCGTGGCTTTTGTATCTTTGTAGAGAGTTAACTCTTTACAGACATTTGAGTCATTCTGAGGGCTTTATTCAGCGTTCCCGAAATAGCCTACAGTAGAAATACAGAAAAACACGAGCGTCTTTTTCATAAGCCTAATAGCACAATAATTATTATTCAAAATCATACTTCACATGAAATATAGGGCCTCTATATAAGCTACATCATATTCATATAAAATTATATCATAATTAGGCCTCTATGTAAAACAAATAAAGTTCTGCATTTTTTTGTACCCTGAATTATGATAATAATAATGATAATAACTGCCATTAAAGCCCAGTAGTTTTACTTCCGAAATTCTGGATTTCGTGCTTGAAAAATTCCGGAATTTCGGTATTTATAAAAGACCGGCATCTCGGAATTAGGAAATTCCGGAATTGCAATCTCTAAATAGGTCAACTAATAGACTACTGTCAACTTAAGTATCAAGGAGTCATGGTCTAAGACTCTTAAGATCTTTGGTACTATCCATCATCCAAGCCATTCCACTCGGTCAAGGTCAAGGTTATCTACTATTTCCATAAACAAGAATCAATTGACCCTCTGCGCGTGCCTCCGGTGCCTACATGTGAATCATTCAGATTCACTATACATAGATCTGTCGCTGAATGTACGTATTAGGCCCTATTGTGTGATTCATAGACCACTCGCATAAAGTATTAAAGTTGCCGACAGTTAAATTCGAATCCTGTAATAACTTTTCAGTGTAGGCCTACTTGTAATCATGTTGCTGATGCTGATAGACCTACCCTTAAAATATATTGGGGGTCGTAGTGTAATGGGTAACATGCTGGCGTGCGGAGCAGAGGAGCGAATTTGAATCCCGCTCTCTTGAAAGTTGACTAGTCCTTCATTTGTTCGGAGGCGGGTATGTAAAATTAGATGTACAATGTATGACGTAATGAAGCCTTGCGTTGCTGTCGATTTCAAGTTCTATATGATTTTAGGCTATAGTACCCGTTGCTAGTACCACGTCGACGATCGATGGCTAGTAGGCCAACAGAGGCTAATAGGTTGCGAAAACGACTTCTGCAGGTTTATTATTTTTTTTTTTTAAACTCTACCCTCCTTGCTGTTAATATTAATGTCGACGCTGAAATCCTGGCAGTGCATAAACACTCTATTTTAATTTATAAGCGCATCCTGCCATTTACAGATTCAAACTACTCTAGTTTTCGTGTGGAGAGCTGAAATAATTAATTAAAATTAGGGCAACGTATACTATATTTGTTGATTTTTTAAGGAAAATTATTTACTAACCGTTTTCTTTAACTTCGAGGCTATGTATGGCGGAAGCAGCCGCTAAAAATGGCGTTTCGCAGTAGACGTGGTTCGTTTGCTCAAAGTTTGAAGAAATTGGATTCAGAATTTATTGATAGTTTAGACGGAGGGAAAACAGCTGAAGCGAAAGACCAATGGTTTTTCGAAGTGGCCTGGGAAGTAGCGAACCAAAGTAACTAGTTAATTAAATTTAATCAGATTTGTTGTTTGTAGTAAAAATTGTACAGTTTTGAAGTTTAAAAAAGTTGCTATCATGTTGGAGTTAATTTGCACTATGTTCGTTTGTACATGTTTTGGTTACATTTATTATAGTCTGCCGATGCCCACATGCATGCTTGCATTTACTATTTGGCTATACTGTTCACATTTACTGTGACGCTCTAAGCCATGCCAGATAACTTAGATTACTATTCGAAAATAACAAACTAGGCCTAGTTGTCTGCCTGTGGTCTATGAAATTTTTCTCATTGTTGCAGTTGGTGGCATATATACTGTGATCAAGTCAAAAGCAGCTATATCTGTAGGGGAGCTGGGAGATCGATACTGTTTGATTGGTCCGTACAGAGAGGCCCGAGTATGGATGGAAGTGGAAGTCCTTGAGCCACTGAAAAACGAGGCTCTGATGAAGACCATCCAACATCTCAGGGATTCTGGATTTCGGGTGATCAGCAAATGCTGATTTTTTTAAAATATATTTTTATATGTATGAAGAATTAGATGGACAAGTTGTTCCCATTCTTACTTTTATCTGTGAGTTGCTATATGGCACATGGTATTGTGGTTTAATGTGAGTTGGGTAAGATCAGCAAATACTGTAAATTTGATGCCCAATTGATATGACTAAATTGCCGTTCAGAAATAACATCCTTGTATACATTATGTGGATGCAATCAATTTTTCTGCATATTTGAGTAATTGTTGCAAACAGTGTAGTGGGAAAGTTCAGTTATTTCGTGTTGATAGGAATACTGTGGCACAATAATCAAAACAAATAAATATTAAAATGTCTTAGAAGCATAACTTATATGCAGCCAAGGGATATCTTATTTATACTCTTGGTCTCAAGACTTCCTCAGTGTCTTGAGAAGGTTAGTAAACCTAATCAGAGGAGGCCCATTAAAGTCAAAATCAGAGAGGTAGGTGTGGTTGATTTTATAACCTAGGCACAGACCTGCAATAAAAGTACTTATCTGCAAGTAGTGACTGATATTCACAGCTTATGTTTGTATCTGATTTTACACACAGTGGTCATGCTTCATAGTGTATAGTGTTATCACGCTAGGTAGAGGTTGGGGTTCAAATATCTGCCAGGGTGGGAAGATTTGTGCTTCACCTGCACCCCCAAGTCAACCCAGCTGTCATGATGAGTACACCGACTGCACAGTGTCAGTGGGAAGATGAGATGATGAGGGAGACGACTGGTCATCATCCACCTTCATATGCTGCGGCTTAGAAAAATGAAGCCGCTAACACTTCATACCCATGGCTGCCTCGAGATTAGCTTAACGGACCTATTATACACAGGACTGGAAAGTCCCTATGTAACCTCATGTCACTATAGTTATGGTGCGATAATCGGGAGGAAGAAATTGTTAAATCTTGTTGACATAAAAAGCTGATGCATTAAGTTTTAGTTATGAAGGTAAACGGATACACGTCAGTAAAATTATGAAAAATCCTTTGAAGATTTAAAGCATTCTATTTTCAATAGAAGCAAAATTTAGATGTGGGCAACATCTATGTTTAAGAGTAAATAGTGTACACCAGCGGTTCTCAACCTTTTTAGTCCTGCGACTCCCTAATAATATTTCCAAAGGTGTGGCGACACCAGCTATTTAGAAGTATTGGGTTCCTACTGCCTTCACCACGTTTTACTACCATGCATTTTACTCGCATTTTATCGCCCTTCTTACATTTTGCTCAGAAATTACTTATCATTTGATAGTTCATACACCTCATGCATAGCAGCATGATCAGTCTTTAATTTACTGAATAATTTAAAAAGTTTTGTTGGTAATAATTTTATTAAATGAATCATAGTACAAGAGAAATATGTAAAGATTAATTAAAGTCACTATAGTAGAGGTCTAGTTCGTGTAAAAATGAAGATTGCATAAACATTATATATGAGATAAAAGGCTGAACATGTTTTTTTTACAAATTCCTGAGGATTCGAGGTGACCTCTGGCAGATGGTAAGGCGACCCCCGCGGGGCTTGCGACCCACAGGTTGAGGACCGCTGGTGTACACAGCTATTTAACAAGTAACCATTTCCATAATATATATTCCTAGGTATACAATATATGTTATCAAGACACTATATGTTCCTTCTATGGGGCTCGCAAAGGCTTATGTTCTGTTCTGTTGTGTATGCTGTTGTTAGGTAGTATATGGTCGGTGGCTAATCGAAGGCTATCCAAAAGTTGTTCTGCTTGATGTGCCGTCTGCCATGTTCAAAACAGACGAATGGAAGCAGGAGATCTGGGAGACGGCCAACATCGGTGTTCCATACAGTGATCGCGAAGCAATCGAAGCTGTTGTCTTTGGATATCTTACTTTCTTATTTTTTAAAGAGGTCTCTAGTCATTACATCATCAGACGAATGAGTACAATACAATAATACAATATACAATAGTACAATACAATTCAACTGTAATTTGATATCGCCCTTCTTACATTTTGCTCAGAAGTGCACACATGACTCAACATTTGCAGTTTCGACAATTGCAGTTAGAATTGCAAAGCAATTGTGTGCAAAGGACTTGCTCAAGGTCCTACACAGTAACTCTTCGGACGAGGATCGAACCAATATTTTCCACGTTAAAGGCCAACCGCTCTAACCAATCGGCCACCGTAGGAGTGTAAGGAAGTAGCTGGTGAGCTGGATGAAATAATTTGCAACTTTGGACTAAGCATGCATGCTGATGGGGTATTTCCTCGGTAGTATGTGTCCCTTTGGCTAACCTAGAGGAACCTATGAAGTTGTTTTGGAATAGATAGTTGTGTTATATCTAACTCCACACGAACAATGCAATAACATTAGTGATCAAAGTTATTGTATTTGCCATTGTACGTGTTATTGTTTTGCAGTTCTAGTATGTCGATATAGAGAACGGTAGTTCAGATATAGAATGAATACAAACTATGGATCCCATGGCTGGGTAGAGTGAGGGAGAGTCATTGGAAGAGTGTGTTGAGTATAGGAAACAAGTGCTGACTGTTGAGCGCACATAAAATGTGTTGAGCATGTGAAGAGTGTGTTGAGCACAGAAAAAGTGTTAAACTGTGAATTTATTTAATTTTTGAAACTGAGATCAAACTTTTTCCTCTTCTGTGTGTAGTTTGTGAACAATCTGCCAAAGGTGCACTACGTGACGGCGCATTTCCATGAGTGGATTGCTAGCATCGGCCTCCTTGTGTCCCGGTATCACCACCTCGATATAGCCACCATCTTTACAACACATGCCACACTGCTTGGCCGTCACTTGTGCGCTGGACACGTGGACTTCTATAACAACATCGACAGGGTACAGTACTGTTGAACTGTTTGGATAGCTGTTAAAAAACCCTGTGGCAGTTATTAACCACGGGGTACAAGACTGGGTAACAATGTTCCCTCTAATTTTGTATAGATAGTGTGGGCAGAATATTTTGTGTGTGCATTGTTTGTTAATGGTTCACACTTTTGTGCACAGGTCTGAGTCGAATGCGATGATTGTAAAATTGAGATCATATCTAAAAGTCTATGGTAATAAGTTTTGATAACCTAAGAAAACTCCCTTGTTTGAGGATAAATAAGGGAACATAATTTTCAGCCAAGGAACCAAAGTTTCTGGAGTAAGGTAGGCCGCAGCCAGCTAGGAGACTCCATTTATGTAGTTTCATGGAAATAATATTGTGTGTACACGCTAAATTCTTGTGTGCGTTAGGGCTTAGAGGGAACATTGCAATGGATAATGGTAATTGGGAATTTATGTAGCACCACGTTAAGACATTCATCATAGTCGTGGGTCTGAATATGAGGAAAGCATTATTGGACTTGAGGATTCACAAAATGATTGACAGATCATTCACTCCCATCTTTGCCAGTGGCATGAGGAAGATAATGGTAATGTAGGCTAATTGAGCATTGTATACTTACTGTTGATGCCTTATTAATTATATATTTGCATTTTAGAAGTTGTGTGAATTATGTATGATTATTTTTAGGACTCTGGATTTTAACTATCAATTGTTTTATTATTTACAGTTTTATTCAATGAATGTTGGCATGTTTGATTAATTATTGTACTTCTTTCCATGGTTTTGAATTGTCAAATTTGAACATTTGAACTTGGGTAGGGTCAAAAAAAATGTGCACATACAGATATCCCGAATGGAATTTTTATGAACCAGAAACCGGTATGTGGGCTACATTGTACAGGGTAACTGTAGGTTTGGTGCCACTGAAGCTGATTTGGAGTTTACTTGACCCCACCAAGGTAATTTTTCAGAATTAATTGGCAGTTTGGGAAAATTAACTGGCGGGGTTGAACCCTCTGCCCCCCTTCCGACAATTCAATCACTGCTCTTTCAAGATGTCAAAGCAGCCCATTTCTAGAGCTAACAATATGGCAAACAATTAAACTCTGAAACATTTGAGTGGAAAATTTAGCGATCATTTCGCATTTAAGGTATCGTAAGTGCTGATAGAAAAGTTGAAGTTGGCAACAAAATTAACTGTCTTCTTTATAATAAAGTTTGCTTACCATCGTACCATGAACAAACGCATCACTGACATATATTTATCACCTCAAGCAAGTGGAAGGATTGAAGGTTTTTTTACTGGAACTGAGTCATTGATTACATTTTTTTATGTTTTTCATACTTTACATAGCAGATAACATCTATTAATTGAAGTTAATTTTTGGGGGATTAATCAATTAATTTTTCAAAATAAGTACCATATCTACTAATTATTAATCAGGTGAACTTGTTCTATGAACCTTGAAATCTTATGGTTAGTGATGAGTGTCTTTGACTTAACAGATATTACCTGCAAATACATTTACATCTAGTTCTACTGAAGATCAGTGAAGACTGTATTTGACCAACGTTCCCTCTAATATTTTTCCTATATGTGCGTAATTGGTGGTACATTTAGCGCACTTGTGTTGGTGGCGGCACTTACATAATGCATTTGCTAGCGAAACTTGTGCATGGAATTTTGAATTGCTGCAAGGCAGTTTCTAGTGCAGTGTTTCGCAAATTTTTTGGTCATAACACCCACTTCTGAAAATGTTTGAATGCCATTGACCCACCTCACAAAGGCAAACAATATTGTGTTAAAATTGAATTAGCATTTCAACGTCAATTTGTAATGCATGCATTGAATATACTCGATATAATGAAGAGACGAGACTAGAATCTACTCATTGGAGTATACTGTAGTGACAATACAACAATAAAGGTCAAGAGAACAGTTTCATTTTGTGTTTCTGAATTTAATGGAACTATTTGTAAACAGACCTGAAGCATAGCGACCCACTTGATACATAGTTTTGGAAACACTGTTCTATTGATCTGTGCAGTACTCATGCACTTAAGAGGGAACATAGAATTTCACTTAAAGTTCAAAGTGAGATGTTACCTGCCGTACATTTACATCTGTTTCTGTTGCAGTTTGAGATGGACAAGGAGGCTGGTAATCGTAACATTTATCAACGTTACTGTCTAGAGCGAGCGATTGTCCACGTTGCTCATGTCTTCACCACTGTGTCTGACATCACGAGCTTTGAAGCTGAACATATCCTTGGGAGAAAACCAGGTTGATAGATATACTTCATACTGTGACCTACCTGCTGGACAAAATATTTCAACAATAATCATGGGCCCTGTTTGTATTCAGTTTGTACTCTTCTGCCAGTGTTCAGAGCATTAATATTTTATACGAATCAGTGGACGAGGATCGAACCCGCACACTCAGCGCACACTGAGCGTTACGGGCTGACCGCTCTAACCAATCGGCCACTATGCCACGCAGTTACAGTGTCAAGATTTCTGCCACTTCATCATACCCTCTTTGACACTCTCTTATTATTAAGATTATTATGCCGTTAACAAGTATCGAATTTTAGGTAATCTTAATTGTTATTATTTTCAAGTCATGCATGATTTCTGCCCAGCCATGAACTGGCCAAACCACCGACCAGAGCACCCACTTATTCCCCACCAAAACACTTACCAAACCACCCACCAAAACACCCACCAAACCACCCACTAAATCACCCACCAAACCCCCAACAAAACACCCACAAAACCACCCACCGAAATACCCACTGAACCACCCACCAAAACACCCAATAAACTGCCCACCAAAACACACACTAAACCATCCACCATATCATCCATTAAAACCACCCATCAAAACACCCACCAGACCACCCACCAAAACACCAACTAGACCACCCACCAAGCCACCTACCAATCCACCCACCAAACGCCAACCAAAGCACCCACAAAAACACGCACTAAACCAACCACCAAAACACCCACTAAATCACCCACCAAAACACATGCTAAACTACCCACCAAATCACCCAACATACCACCCACCATATCACCCACTAAACCACCCGCCAAACGCCCACTAAATTACCCAACAAACCACCCACCAATTCATCCACGAAACAACCCACCCACTGAAACATCTACCAAATAACCCAACCAAAGCACCCACCAAAGCGTATTGCATCGTTTACTGTGGCTACCAAACAATTGCAGTTGTCTACCACCATATTCCAGAATTCCCCCAAATCTGATTAACAGGCGCCAGGCTGGCTGGTTATTCTTTCCCTATATCTATTCTTAGTTACACAGGTTGCAATGGTTAAGGATCATACCCGATCGATTCATTAAAAAATTAGCGGGGTCTAAACCAGGGTTTGAATTTTTTTATATCAAATTTGAACTGGAGAGGTGGTTGACAATTTTCACGTGTTGAGGTGTCCTGACTAAAATTTTATTAACCTGAAACCGGTATATGGGCTAAGCTGTAGAGGGTTACTGTGGGTGGGGTGCCATTGAAAGCTGATCTGGGGTTTGCTAGTCCACATGATAATTTTGCAGAATTAACTGGGGGGTTGAAAAACGGAATGGGGAATTCAACCCTCCCAACCTCCGACAATTCAATCGCTGGTCTAAACCATTCGGCCGTGGTTAAAATTGACATATATTTGTTTCCACTCTTAGCTCCTCTGATTAGGTTGTACTGTTAGAGGTGTTGTAGAAATCTGTAAATATAATAAAATATGTTGCTTTTGGTGGCAGAGACGTTCGTGTAGTCTGTTTTCCTGGACCTCTTTGATATGGGGCAGTGTATAAATACGTGGCAGATTTAACTCTGTTGTAGATCTTATTCTGCCAAATGGACTGAATGTTGAGTATGGATTCCTGCATGAATTCCAGAACCGACATTCGAAGTCGAAGGAGAGGATACACGACTTCATCCGCGGACATTTCTATGGGTAATGCCACTTTCTCGTACGTTTTCTCTCATCAGTTTTGCCTTTTACACTCGATGGAGTTCATTTCTAGAGAAATAACAGGAATGGAATAAATATGAAAGGCAACTGCTTAGAGCAGGTTGTCAAAGAGCGAGCCGACAATACATTTCTTGCTCGCGGAGCCTTGTCTAAGGACAACACACTTGAGAATAGAAAGTTTACTTTGTCATTTTTAACGCTTATGAGTTTTCTGTGTTGTTTGTAATTGATAATGCATATAACATTTTCAAAGCCTTATTCAACTGTTTGTATGCTCTATGGCCCCTTTCTAAGCTCCCTACACCATTTTCCTTATACGCCTTCGGCACTCTTGCCCGCCACTTGCTGGAAAATATTGGTACAGGCTCGCCATTACAAAAATGTTTGACACCTCTGGCTTAGAAGGCAGGAAGTCTTCTTTGGAAACTTGAGAAACAGTGTTTTTGCAGTGTACATTTCTGCAAATATGCTTCAAAATTCAAATCGTTTTTCTTCCATGACCTCACTGAGTCATGATAAAAAAAACTGTAGCCTGAATGCTATCTGATTGTAATTATAATCTGACATTTATACAACATCACTTAAAAAGCACTCATCATTAGGACTGTTGATGCGAAATGGACTGAATCTGATTTTAGCCTAGGCATCAATGACATCAGAGAGAGTTTAATGTTGAATGGGCTGAACTACTAATTACTGCAACTGAGAAAGTGTGTAATTGAATATAAAATTATATGCATGGAAAGGTAAAAAAATGTAGAAAGGATCTGAATGCCAACCTGTATCTATAGTTGTTCATCACAGCTCTTTTTTCTAGAACATGAGGAGACAACGGAACCTAGTAAGCTGCCCGGGAACCTGTAAAAATTTATGAACCTAGCAATCTGAAAACCTATTATACAGTATGGGAACCTATGTTGACCAGCCTGGGAACCTATTAAACAACCTGTAACCTAGTAAACAGTCTGAGAACTTAGAAACAGTCTAGGAACCTAGTGAATGGCCTCTGAATGCAGTGAGCAGGCTGGAAAACTATAGTAAGCAGCTTGGAAACCTATAGTAGGCAGCCTGGAAACCTATAGTAGTCAGCCTGGAAACCTAGTAGGCAGCCTAGAAGTCTAGTAATCAGCCAAGGAATCTATTAAACAGCCTGGGAACCCAGTTAGAAGCCTTTGAACCAGATAAATAGCTTGTCGACCAGATAAAGAGGATCTGATCTTTCTGAGGTTTCTGTTTTCACATTGTGTGCTGTGTGAAGAACTGTTCTACTTGCAGTCACTATGATTTCGATCTGGACAAAACTCTGTATTTCTTCAACTCTGGACGATACGAGTTCTCAAACAAGGGAGCCGATCTCTTCATTGAAGGGCTTGCTCGACTGAACCACTACCTAAAGGTTCGGACCTCATTTTTATCGTCCATCTAGACATAGATGGAGACTTGGTCCTGGGTTTGGGACGACAGATTGCGAAAATGCTGTTTGGGATGGACACGCCGGAATAAATTTCAATTCGCTAGCATAAATGCAGCAAAAAATGATGAATAGTGGAAAATACATTGTATACATTTAGAATATTAAATATTTCAGAAATTTTGAGAGGGGGTTTAAGCAGCCCCTTCACCTGACAAAATTTTGAAAGGGACTTTTCTCTCCTGCCCCCTCTCCCCTAAGTCTTTGCTCTTGCATCTAGAGCAGAAGGTGGCTAATTTCTAACATCTTTCTCTTGCAACCTGGCACATTCACTGTGTTTCCTTGCCAAACAACAGGATATCTTTATACACTTTCGCAAGTGAAGTTACTAGTTACAATTGCATATCATTAAATATGAAGATTTTTGACATATGATTGTACACAAATGTTTCTCTGGTATATGATGCTACAAGAATTGCAATCTAATCTAATATATAATAATTATTGCATCACCCTGTCATCAAGACTAGATGCGGTGCAACGAAATATTAGGAGTAAAGACAATGAATTTTTCGTATTTTCTTTCTTCCTTTTTCTTGACCAACAGACAATCCTGAAATTGTGTAGATTACTGACTTTATGCTTGTTAACAAAATAATTTGAGTGACATTAATAAAAAAAACTGACTTTGAATGTATTGAACCCATTTTGAGCTTTTTGCAGGGTGATGCAATGATTACTTCAACCACAGTATACATGTATATTAACCACGGCAATGCAAATCAGTCGGAAGTAAGGCTGTCAATGAGCACCCGCCCAAGGCTGACTACCCGGGTAATGAAATCGGTTTTCTGGTACCCGAAATTTTGTAAAAATGCGCGATTTTACCTGCACATATGCCAGAAATATTCTGTTGGTCATATTGGCTGACTGCCTAGACAATGAAATCGATTCTCGGGTGCCCGACTTGCCATAAAAATGCGCTATTCCCTACATTTCCTTACAAATGTCCATGCAGTCGGGTACCCGACCGTAAAGATCGACGGGTACCCGGGTCATGATTTCAACTTTTTTTGACAGCCTTAGTCGTAAGCAACTTGTAAAGTAAGACAATGGTTCTGGTTTTGGTATGCTGTCGATTGACGGACATCACGAATTACAATTTAATACATATATGCATAGATATTGAGTGGTGCTATATGAATTTTGCATTACTTTCCATTGCACATTACATAGGGT
Source organism: Bimastos eiseni (assembly GCA_959347315.1). Taxonomy (NCBI): domain Eukaryota; kingdom Metazoa; phylum Annelida; class Clitellata; order Crassiclitellata; family Lumbricidae; genus Bimastos; species Bimastos eiseni. The sequence continues at coordinate 43,179,370 of OY365809.1, read as the reverse complement.
TGTTTCTGCTTTCAGTCGAATGGATCCGGTGTGACGGTCGTCGCTTTTCTCATCTTTCCGACGAAGACGAACAACTTCAACGTTGAGTCTCTGAGAGGCCAAGCGATCGCAAAGCAGCTCCGAGAGACGGTCTCTTCCGTCCAGAAGGACATCGGAGCACGCATCTTCGATGCATGTCTCCGGTAATTATTTCAGCAGATCTTATGATTCGCAGATGTATTCGTGAGTGGAAACCGGTGCTGAATGGATTGCGATTCTGTTGTTGAATGAATACTTGTTGAATTTGATGTGGATCTCTTAAATTTATCGGTAGCACAAAAATTGCGAAGGAGAGTGATATCCGAACACGATAATATTATCACTCAATGTATGTATGTGTGTAATTATGTAGATGTGCATAAGATAAAGAGACAGCAGTTTTATATAGTTTTTATATAGACCCGTTGAGTGTATATCTCTCTCAAATTGTGTGATGTATGTTTGTATCTATGCATTGTATGTCTTTTGTATATTTACCTATTTACAATAATTATATTATTGATTGTTATTGTTTAAATTGTTTGAAGCAAAGAACGATCACATGATTTTTCTAAGAAGTGTCATCAAGCAGGGAGTGTGCATCTCAGAAATAAATGGTTTTCTTAAGAGGTGCTATATTAATGTGCAATTATGATTTTGATTGATGTGTGTTAATCGTCATAATTGATTTGCCTGGTGAGTCTTTCTGTTTGAATTATCTGTACAGTGGTGAGTTGCCAAAGGTAACTGGACTGCTCACAAAGGAGGACATCATCAGACTGAAGAGATGCATCTTCTCTTCCCAGGTCAGTTGCACCTGCAGCAAATTAATAATTATTTCACCTCCTCTTTTTCCTCCATTATCTCACCTCCTTTTCCTCCATTACTTCACCTCCTCCTCTTCCTCCATTACTTCACCTCCTCCTCTTCCTCCATTACTTCACCTCCTCCTCTTCCTCCATTACTTCACCTCCTCCTCTTCCTCCATTACTTCACCTCCTCGCCAGAGAGAAGGGAGCGACTACACCCGGCCCTCGATACCATTTGATATATCTGGAAACCTCTCTGACTCAATTCTGCATTAGTGAATAAGCTGATTAGCTATCAGGCAGTGATTCAAAATTCAGAAGCTAATATTTCAATTGACTGCACGTACATCTGTTTTCTAGCGGAAGACATTGCCTCCAGTCTGCACGCACAATGTGGTAGACGATGGAATTGATCCTGTTCTTTGCACAATCAGAAGATGTCGTCTGTTCAACGAACGCAGCGATCGTGTCAAGGTCGGTGAAATCTTGACCAATACAATGTCTTGCCTTTCAAGTGGTTGGACCACATAGAGCTCTACTGATACTGCGTTTACCCGATTATTGACGATTGCTATACAAAAGGATATAAATTTATTTAAACATTTTTGTTGGTTTGTTCCCGGGCCAGTTATATATTGAGATGATTCGTTGTAGCTAGGTTTAATTTGGTCTTCAACCTGATGCTTCATGGTGTATGAAACATGCCATCTCTCTTAGTTACAAACTCTATTGGCTTCAGGAAAGACTAAGGTTCACAATTCTTCTACTTTACTAAAGACAGATGCACAGTCAGACATCTCAGCAGGAAGAAATTTAACTCACTGGTTTCTTCCCTTTATATACATCCAATTGAAGAAAACCGGTTTCATAGCTAGACCTCCAAACTTCAGAACACATTGATACAAATACACTGTAATCTTAGCTGTTCGTGTAGATCAGTTTAGCTGCAAATGGGTTTCCATGGAACTAATTATATCCACAAAATGTTATGCTTTTGACCCCTCCTTTCCAGTATTCCAATTTGTCTGCATTTTCATTACCCTCCCTAATCTCTGATTCAGATATTTGCACTACAATGGAGTACCAGGCCTTGCCTAAGCTACTTTGAAAGGGGCTCAAACTAGATCCTATCGAATTAATACTTGCTGTGTGTGAAATTGATGTGTGTAGGGGTTTTGGGATATCTCTCCTAGCTTTTTGAACTGCTGTACATGCCTGGGGTGGGGCCACATCCTTCCCCTGATGTCCTTAATGAGCATCCATTAATGATAAATGGGTAAATTGCAGTTTCGTCTCTGTGATATGAGTCATTACTGATTCTCATTAAATGGGTTAACAGGTCATATTTCATCCGGAGTTTCTGAATTCGACCAATCCGTTGTTTGGCATGGAATACGATGAATTCGTTCGTGGTTGCAATCTTGGAGTCTTTCCATCGTACTACGAACCCTGGGGATACACTCCAGGTATTCATTCCTCGGTCTTATGACCTTGGGATATCCTGCAGCTTTTATATGCATTCTTAGCATTTATATAGCACTGTTTGAAGAACCTACACGGGAGTGATGTGTATGAAGACTCGTGGTGTAGACTTAAAATAGTATAACATGATGAAATGGATAATAGTTGGAATGGTTTTTGAGGAAGGCAAAAATCAGAGGTGGAAATGGAATAGAAATGTCTGTAAAATAGCACGAAGAATAGAAACACGACAAGATGTTGTTACAAGTTAGTTGTCAGCCTGACTTATAATTTGTAGCTTCATGCAGCAACATTGTCGACCATTGCCACAAGTCTGTCTATCTATTTCGTTTTGACTGAGCAGCTGTGACTAAGTCGGCTCCAAAGACTAGTCTCTTTGGGCAATGTTCATTCTTCCTCAGGGTTTTCACAATCCCACAGGATCATCAGGTCATGAGCACCTCTGATTTGGATTAATGAAAGCGTGCTATATTAATTCAGTCATTCGTTATGAAGATTTATATAGCACCTCTTCAAGGTAATCTACTCAGTAGCGCTCCTGACCCAACCTCCGCTAATGTTGATGATGATGGTGATAATATAATATTAATTCTGTTATTTTTAATGATAATAATAATAATAATAATGATATTATTAATTGGTGATTGTGATATTGTGAAGCAGTTTGTTTTCCACGTGATCAGATGTGAATGTCTTTTTGTTTGGCAGCCGAGTGTACGGTCATGGGCATTCCGAGTATCACCACGAATCTGTGTGGCTTCGGTTGCTTCATGCAGCAAAACGTTGCGGACCCTCTTTCCTATGGCATCTACATTGTCGATCGGCGCCACATGAGTCCAGAAGAGTCGATTCAGCAGCTGACACAGGTGGGCGTCTTTTTAGGTCTACAGCATTGATTGCGGGTCTCTCAGCTGATGGGTTCTTGTGCATGCATGCAGAAAGTTATGGGTTCTCGTGCATTCATGCAGAAAAGTTATGGGTTCTTGTGCGTTCTTTTGAGCTTAGGCAAGGGAAATTGAATTGATTGTTGCTCTCTCTTGTTAGCTCAAATTCACTTCCTTCTTTCGTAACATGGCTCAGAACTCAGTATTCCTTCTTATCTTTCAAGGAATTGGAAATCTAAATGCATTATCACCTGGCGGCTGATTATCCGAGCCTCAGATTCACATTTGGGTTTGATCGTGCATGCATTATAAATCAAGTAATAATTGATATAATAAAAGAAGAGAAATGTCTGTGAAATTACACAGTACTCAATTATCAATGATAAGTGGTTCACAAGCAAAGTTATGCACAACTTTATTGGCTATATTAGAAGAAATAAAACTGCGATTATATGAATAAATTTGCATGTAATTTCAAGTACATGCTGGAGTTTGCTACTCAGACGAGACGCCAGCGGATCATTCAGAGAAATCGGACGGAGCGTCTCAGTGAACTGCTTGACTGGAGGAATCTTGGAGTGGTTAGTCATTCGTATTATTAATTGCGGTGACAAATGAAACATCTGTTAACAGCGTGTTACTGCACTGTTTGCTAAAACAAATGAGGTGGCTGTGAAAATTTGTAAGTCCAGATCGTAAGGGTCATGATAACTAGAAGAATGGCAGTCCCTTACGAGAGGCAGTCACAGGTAACGCATCTATAGATTTATACAGCGCTTCCAGCAACATAACTGTTCAGAGGCACTCACCACGGAAACCCTTCGGAGAGTGAGAGACCGATGGAGAGAAGCCAGATGTTTGTTTAGCATTTAATGAGGGATTAAGTGATTTAGATATTTCATTTTCTTAGAATTATAATTGTGATGGTATTCGAACATTCATACAGCACCACTTCTAGAGTAGACTCATCGGTGGTACTCTTAGACTTCAACCAATTAGATCGCTGGTTCAAATTGAGAGTGCCAACTTGAATCAAGACAGACTTCAGACTATTGCAAGACTGAAGAGACAAACTGACAAGCTTCTGGTAGTCGGTCCAACATAGTATTATTATTATCTTAACTTATTTTGCAATGACTTAAAAACATGTTTTCCTAACTGCCTCCAGTTTTGAGGCAAATTTGTGAAATTTCAAGAAATAAACAATTAAACTTCTTATAGAATTTGGACACTAGATTTGACAAGTGATTGTGGACATTCATTCGTACCCATCGCCACCTGAGGGCTGGAGTTAGGAATCAATGATCAATAATAACTAATAATGGTAATTAAGGAGATATGCCACATCAATTGAGGCCCTGCTTGTGCTGAAGAAGTGTTGATGCTATATTGAAACGTTATAGGTGTGCTTACAATGAGATGCATTTGCTTGTTGTAGTGTTATTGTAAGGCAAGACATCTGGCTTTGCATCGTGCTTTCCCAATCGCCTTTCCACAGGACACGTCGGCCACAGTAAGTTTAGCGAATGTTTGTTGTTGTCTGAGACAACAACTTCACATAACTTCAGTCTTATCCTATTGCTTCGATATTAGACATAATTATTCCAGAAATATTTTTGTCCTATTACGCAAACAGGCTTGGCCATTTTCGTGGTGGGGATTTAGTACTCCACCTCTGAGGAAATACCAAAATTGACAGTTAGGACCAAGAATTTTTACTTATTTGTGTGTTGGATTATCTTTATGTAAAAGTCTTCCACTGAAAACTCTCCCGTCAAAGCCAACATTTGCAGCCATTCATGAGTCGTGTGTTTTCAGAAGATGTTCCAGTCCTTGGAGACGTTGTTAAGAAGGAACTGTAGCACTGTTCAGATACAAACAGACTGACACTTTATTACAACACTATAGAAGACTCACATTTAAAACAAGTCTCATTCTGTTGATTTCTAGTTTGGCAGTTTGCACAACTGGTATGAATTTTTTAGTTTTGCCTTAATTGTCACTGGGAAGTAGTAACTAGTAATCAATAATAGTGGCAGTAGTTGTGTTTCTAGTTATGTCGATTGTCATTTTGTAAATCGATTGTCGTTATGTAAATAAAAAATCCAATTTTCGTTTCAAAACAGAAATTTTAATCAGAACGATTAAAACTCAGGCCCATTGTTTGTCAAAGTCAGAGTTTATACTGATTATTCCAAAATCGCCCAGACCAGAGTTTCAGTTCATCCCTAGGCACAACCATAGAATAAGAGTTGTTATTTGCATACAGATGACGGCCGGAAAAATCCGTGAGCCGCCGTCTCCACGATTCTCTGCCGCGGCAACACCAGCGGTTTCAGATGTTGATGATGATGCCGACAGTGAAGATGAACGCAAGGAGCTGAATATCTCGAAAGATAGACTGCACAAGAAGACATATTTTCAGAGTGTTTAAACTACTGAACACCTCCAACCGCTTAGCGAAGGTCGAGCCCACGATGTTGAAAACTTCTTTTGTATGCGTATCCGTAAACATTATGAAGTCGTATGCATGACTCGTTTTATGTAATTCTCTTCAGTGTCATTTAGTATATACTGGTGAGTGTGTGTGAGGAACATATATGTGTTTATAGATTTCTTGTAAATGACGTTAAATTTCCTGCATGTTTGATGGCATTGTATAAGAAAATGCTTTTAACATTTAATACAGTTTTAAGTGGCAAATTAATGTGTTGTGAGTTGTAACTTTTTGTTAGAGGATATTTAATCATTTCAATGATTTAGGTTATTGTTATAAATACTTACAGAGAACGATGGTCTTGTTCTTTTCTAAAATGAAGAAATATTGTTTCCAACAGCACACTTTTTTGTTTTCTGCAAGTTTTCATGTCAAATGTTGATATTTTATGCCATTAGATTTCTGTTCCCAATAAACTGTTGGCAGTTTGTTTAAAAGTATAACTTACTCATGCTGTGTGTCTGAGTAAACTCTATTCTTCTCAACTGTACTGCTGGGTCCCTTTGTATGGTTTTATTATGCATATGCTATACTATTGCTATCCCTAATGCTTACTTTTCTTCACTCTCTCACTGCTCCAAGAGGTTAGTTTGTAAATACCATTTATGATAATATTATGTGATTCTTTGATTGTTTACACCTGATGTTCCTACAGTGTGTCTGCACAGTGTTCAATAAAGGCAAAGGAGCAAAACCATGCACCCATTTCTAGTGCATGCAGTGCCTAAATAGAAAGGCAGTCTCTAACTGTATGAGGTGTTGACGACTTCATTTTCTCAGACTCAGCATATCATGGCAAGTTATCAGCTCTATTCCTCGCAGTGTACAGTGAGTTGAGGGAGTCTCCAGCACGTATACCTTAAGGTCTCCAGAGTCACCTACAACTGACTTCACTGTTGTATAGTAGTTTAGAATTTTGAGAGTACAAGCTATTAAGAGACACTGTACACTCAGGATGACAAACCCAAAGGAAAAGAAAACCTTTTCAAGAAGCTGGCAAATGAGCGAGAGACCCTAGTCGAAATCTTTTAACATACTACTATCATGATATCTTACAATTTCGAGGTCCCATTGTGCGTTCGTGGAGAAAATGGGGGCTGAGGGTGAAAGGGAGGTTGAGGGTAATAAGGAGGAATAAATGGTTGAGGGCAAAAGGGAGGATGAAGGTGAAATGGAGGAAAGGGAGGTAGAGAGTAAACTCCTTTCTTCCACTACCTGGCCTCCTCCTTTTCCTCCATTACTTCACCTCCTTCCTCTCCATTACCTCTATTATGAGACACTTATGTAGTCTTGGATATTCAAAACTAGGAATCTCAAATATATGGGATTTTAGTATTCGTTTTAGGTGAGAAATTCGGAGAAGACGTTTAGTAGTAATGTCAGATCGCAAGAGCATTCCGTTCGTCACCCATGGTGGCCGAAAGAGATGTGTGGTTAATAATTTGGATTGCGTGTTTTAGTGTAATTAGCTTAACATCAATACCTGTTCCGTAACGTTCAGCTCACCCACCCTCGATTGTTAATTAATAACCCCTGATGAAAACATTTCTTCCTATCATCCACACCTGTGAATATGGATACTAAAACTTTACATTGTTCGTATACTTTATAAGTTCCAATGATATGAGGGGCGCTCCTTAAATTACGTAAACAATATTACAATATAAGCATGTTGGTTGCACAGGAGACCCATGGCTGGACATTTGTTGTTAACACATGGGCACAAAGTAATGTGGCTCACTGGATAAACTATCAATGGTAAACAGTTGTTGTGTAGGCTTAGTTATAGGAAAGAGTAGCTTTGTTGCCTTGTATAGTTTATTCTGTCAATTCGATTTTTAAACAAGTGAAGTAGTTGCCAGGACCATCAACCTTGCTCATCAGACAGTGAATCTTGACCTGGAACAAACTATAATACACCATCCATCCAAAATGCTCGTCACAAAATTTGAAGACAACAAACTATGGCCATCATTACAAAAACACAGTATTAAGTCAACAATGTTATTGTGCAGGGAGGTCCAAGACAGGTTAGCTGGCGTTCAGCTTCCCAAAAAATTAAATGTGTGAACAGACTGGAGGTATGCTTTTCCCATTGCCAACGCAGCGGAATTGGGCGTGCTCTCTTCCCCCGTCTTAATTGATGAAAAATAACATGGATAAAACGCCATTGCAAGAAATTAACTAGAATGTTCTCTACATGCTTAAGTCTATGCAATAAAAACGACTGTCTCGTTTTAACTGTAGAAAATACATGTCTGTTTAGTTGTATAGACTATGTCATTTTAATTATTTTTAGGCAAATTCAGCACTCGCTAATAATAATAATACAATTAAAAACTACATAGCCTATACAATAATTAAAATGACATGGTCAATACATATTATGTATTGACCATGTCATTTTAATTGCATATTAAAACGACATAGTCTATACATGTTAAAAACGACAGTCTATACAATAATAATGATATGGTCCATACACTTAAAACGAGTTAGCCTATGCAATTAAAAACAAGTCTATACAATTAAATACGACATAAAAAAGTCCATACATTTAAAATGACATAACCGATAAAAACTAATGACAATCAATACAAAGACAACATGGTTGATACATTTAAAATGACAACCGATAAAAACTAATGAGAGTCAATACCATAAAAACAGAGTTTTTCCAAGGCCTCCAGTGGATTCGCCAGGTCGTCAAGCGGATGCAGTCCTGTTGCTCCAAGTTCCGGATCAGAAAAGGAGCGTCTGAAATAACAAGAATTTAATCCACTTTGATCAGAGGAGAGCACAAAAAAGGAGCATAATACGTTACCAGACATTTCCCATGTTTTCCAAATTCCCATCTGATCTCGCTACCTGTGATTCCGAGATGATCAGGAATTCTGACAGCGGCACACCTAGGATTTTATCATAAGCAGTGCCAACTGATTCACAGTTAAATTAGCATTTAATGCTCAAATAAAACACACAAACAATGCTTCATGTGAAGTGAGGCAGATAACTTATATACTATAGAAAGAAAGCAAAAAAGTATTAAGCCACATACACGATTTATTTCTTATATATCACTGAAATCTCTTTATCACAGATTTTTTGTCAATAGGCAATAGGTAATATTTTTATTAGAGCAACACAACATAACAATAGTGCAGAATGTGACAGGATGTCTGCACACCTCGTAATGTAACAGCAACGCCCCAAAGATCATCGCTGATGTCTCTCCATTGCCTTCCAGTGCATCCATCCCGTCTTCGCGTTGTATTGGTTGTGTGTATGTGTAAATATTTTATAGGTATGTTTACTTAAATACCCAATTGTGGTTGTAGTATACATTTTGTATTATAAGCTATTAAATAGGTAGAGTTGAACCGTGAACCTGTCGATAAATATCTGATCTGATAGTGCAATATAAACCAATCGACTCTGTGATACTGTAATCCTCATTTCTAGTACAAAACAAGAGAGAAACAAAAATGGTGTTTGAGATAGGATTGACGTCACTACCCTGTAGGCCTATTATCATGCTGTATTAGTATGCCTACATGTAGAAACATGGTGACAATCGTTGACTACCCAATTAGTTTCCGTAATTAATACAGGTGAATTTAGCGCCATTAAAAGTCCGATTATTAAGAAGCAGAGGAGCTCCATACATCCAGTCTAATTATCATTGGCACAATAGAGTAAAAAATTTTAAAATGGCTTTTGTTACATAGCTAATTGAGTGTATGATGATTTTTGTACTGCAGTTCTACTAACTAACATAATCTAGTCACTACTATTACAGTGCTAACTAACATTGTATTGTTATAAAAATTTCAAATTGTGCAATACAATTATGCCGACTGTGTCTTTTAATGTGCTTATAGACTGGGGTGGGGTAGGTAGCACATCTGTTATATAATATAGTGGTGGGGTCACAGCTGCTGTTATATAACGTTATTAGAGGTAGGAGGTGGGCCAAAAATTTAAATACACTGAAATACACCGCTAGTACACGAGGTAAAAAATCACGCTAAAACACCTTTTTACCTTTACGACAATAAAATACATGTTTATCCATAATTTTAGCTAAAAAGCAAGACGTGTGTAAAACGTTATACAGCCCTAAACATTTGACTAGTTGAGTAAAATTCCTTTAAATACCTTGATTTTCCCCGTACGTCATAGCCAAGTGTTGACGAAGTTGTTGGCTGGGTTCGGTGGGCTCGTCCCTTTCTCCTCTGTCGTCAAGCATACAAATGAAACTTCTTAGCTGCCCGCAAATCCAAAAGCGATAATCTGCCCTTTACTTGTTTCAGCTGGCTCTTCCCGCACATCTGCTTCCGGTTCCCGCACTCATCAGGGCAACCAATCAAAAGCCTTTGTCACGGGTGAGTCGATTCACGTCTGTGCAGTTATATCGCGCATTTATCCGAGTCTTGTCCGAAGACTCCGAACGACTTTATTAAGCACTGTTCTAAATATGTCTCTCCTCTGCGTCCCCTCTGTAAGCCTGCCACTTAGGACAACGCAAGTACAGTAACGCAAGCCATTTCCACCCTGAAACCAAAATTAATCACGCAATAATTATATTGTCTCGATCCCAATGTAAATTATGTCTATGAAAGTCATCTGCTGATTCTCGCTTCCTTTGTTGACAGCACTAGTTCTCTTAACTTGATACAATAGCTCGACATGGGTAGCCATATAATGTTAGAACTCTTAAATGAAACCATTTAAATTCTAAATCCAGCGATACATGGTCGTTATGCAGCCGAAGACCAAACCTATTGCTTACTCCCCTCCCATAACTGGTATTGAGAAGGTCCACGAGATGGTCAGATCTCGAACCTGATCAACTTGGTTTGAGGCACACATTGGCAAAAAATAATTTGCTATTTAATGCCCGGCAATCCAAATGCTCGCACTTTGAGTTTTAGTTGCCCTCGGTCAACGAGTGTTTGAGATAGAATGCGGTGATGTAAAGATGCGAGAAATATAGACGGTGTAGATCTCTGTTGAGGAGAGGACAGTAGAGTCATTCTAAGTGTACCGATGTATCCCAGAATCCGTAGAGACGTTGGGAGCCTTGTATAATTATTATCAATGGTTCTCATTAATGTGTTTGGAGCGACTAATAACCGGCCAATTTGCGCAGACTCTTGGGTATTGGTAAATAATAAATTGAAAAGACTAACGTTGTTGCATATTTACGACTGGAGACTCAACAAAACTCATTTAATTCTTGTTATCGATACAGTTGATATAAAAGATAACTAACTGGGCTCGGCCTCCTTCATACTACCCTTACGACACCTCTGACTTGAAGGTGTCGTAAGGGTAGTTTCGTGAATAGGCTGGTGCCCTGCGCTTGGCTTTTGAGTGGCGCTTTCTAAATTCAGAGAATGCGATTAGCTACGTCCTACATGATTTTCGAATATTGCGGAATTTTTAAGAGTTCGGTTTTTAAGTTGGAAAGAATGGCGATGTCAAACAAATCTTGGGTAACTCATCGTTTTAGCGTCCCAAATTCCGACCACTGTCCCAAACTTAGCAGAAGCCGGATTGATGAAAAGAATCATGCCGAAATAGAAGTTGGATGTGATGAAAAGAATCACACATAAATAGAGCTGGATGTGATGAAAAGACTCCTGCTTAAGTGGAAGCTGGTTGTGATGAATAGAATTCTGTTTAAGTGCATGGGAACAGGATTGATGAGAAGAATTATGTTTAAATATAATCTGGAAGTGATGAAAAGAATCATGTTTAAATGAAAGCTGGAAGTGATGAAAAGAAGCATGTTTAAATGGAAGCTGGATTGATTATAAGTATTGTATTGATGTTACAACAGACAACCATCACAGAGCCACCATAATTGGGTGGAATGAATGTGACGTTAAAACGATAAAGTGGATGAATTTGGGACGCTATAACGATGAATTACCCAAATCTAGTAAGAAAACAAATTTTTTAAAGTTGTTTAACACAGCAGTAGTAACATTTACTTAATGCGATTCTGTTTAGAAATGGAACAAGCAATGAAGACTAACATATTCCAGCGACAGAAATCAACAAATTTGGCTAAAGTTGACCTGAGTCGCAAAGGGAGCATCGACGAACCAATTGTTGATCTTGTGAATCTGATAAATCAACATGATCAATATTTCACTACAAGCTCTTGCTCAGGACGCATCTGTGTCTTCGAAGAGGTAGATAATTTTCATTATGCTCAATTTGTATTTGTCCATTTATATAGCGTTGTTGCAACAAGCTACTGGAGCTTAAGAGCCCAAGGAATGATGTGAGGTGAGTTATAAAATTTTAACGACACAAACGCATGGAAAATTAATCTCCCTCATTGTTAAAAGGCTACGACAACTATTATCCCTGCAGCAACACTTAAGCTAGAATTTTACAAGAAGCTATTTTCCCAAAAACTGAATGTTCCAATAATCATCCTGCAGTATGCTTGTTCATGACTTCTCATCTCTCTGTGTCATTATCTCCTTCTTGATATTTCGCTTAATCAAACAGTCTTACTCCAGCCGTTGATCACTCTGGATCACCATAATTACTTCTTTCGGCTTGACTACCCCAGCTCTATATCTGGCCAGTATGAAACTCCAGGTGACATTTTAATTAATAAATAAGTGAAAGCCTGTCCTTTTGGAGGGATTATTACAAGCTTGAAGAGGAGAGTGTAAAGGTCTAATACTAGTTTTGTGATGATGTCAGCTTAATCCACTACCTCAGGGATCATTTTGTGTGGCACAGTGGCCGATCGGTTAGAGTGGTCAGTCCATAAAGTTCAGCGTGCGCTGAGCTAGCAGGTTCGACCCTTTGTCCGGGGTGTCACTGTGTAGGGACCTTGAGCAAGTCCTCTTCAGTACAACTGCAATTGCGCCGTCGAGGCGTGTGCACTTCTGAGCAAAAAATTTTGGAAGAAGGGCGGTATCAAATTTCAGTAATAAAAAAATAAATAATCCACCATTTCATGGAATATTTTATCTGTGTTTTCCAGAAGGACTCTGAAGAACGGAAGAAGAAAGGTTGCGTGTGGCTGTACACTACACATGGAACCTGTGATCATTTCCAAGTGGTAGGTCTTTCATTTGCTTGTAGTTTGTGGCCGTGAATTTTAGGGGATTATCCACATTTAAGAATATCAAAGCTGAGCGCTGGTCTGATGGCAAGCTGTTGACCGAGGGTTCGGCATTCAAGTCGTCCTAAGAAGCTCAACTATAAAATGAAGCAAACACTGTCAGTGAGAGGATCAGGCAATGTGGAAGAGGACTGCCCATTTGCCCTTGTGTGTTGGGGTTACAAATATCAGCCCTTTATACTCGTTGCTACCTCAGAGATCATTCTGTTTCTTTAGAAATAGCATGATCAGTTTGACATATTGTGATTGGTTTTAGAATGAGATATAAGAGTCAGTGTTCTAATATAGCCATTTGTTATTTTTTTTGTATTATGCTTATTGTTTTATGGTTAGGTTTGAGTTCTGCACTGCTATCCCTAATTATCTTTCAGGCCTTTAGATACACAGTATTACTGCATTTCCTTTACTGTTTACCAGAAATGTTTTAGATTTCAGGAGATGAAATCAATCAATCATTTTTTTCTCAGATTTAGAATATGTATATGATATACAAAGTGACGGTTGGCACGGACATCAGATTCGACACCCCCTACCCCCATAAGGTTGACTCAGCCTTCAACTTCCTAGAGGGCAATGGCAGAATGAGCAGCAGTACAGCAGGCTGCCATACAGTTAAATTCCACTTCTTTTAAACTTGATGTCGTCTGTTTCTACTGTGTAATTTAATCGTACTGCGGTTTGTCACTTTGAAATAATAAAGGAAAATATATTATTATTGTTACTACAAGGAAATTTTCGTATATGGCTGATGTTGTAATTTTCTAGATGAAAGCGTTGAGTGAGTCCAATGGAGATGCTTATCTCAAGTTTGAGCCGTTCATTCTGCACGTTCAGTGTGAGACGCTTGAAGCGGCTCAGCTGATGGTAGGCATGTATTAAATGATCACACAGGTTCTAGGACTGTGATTGTGTCTATTTATATAGCACCTCTTCAAGAGAACTCGTCAGGTTACAAAGAACCACTCGCGAACTGAAGGGTCTTCAACCGCTTGCACCGTAGAGGCGTGAAAATGAGAAGCCACCAATGCCATGTTATTCTTCGGTTTTGGAATGATATATGAATATGATATATAATAGAAGGTGCCACTGCTTACACTCTGTCAGTGCCAGTCCCAAGCCTTGATAAAGGAGGAGGGCGACGCTAATGATCACTATTGCTAAACGTTAACTACTACTCTGGAGGCCTCTTCCAGAACGTGGGGCCGATCACAAAGTGTGTGAGAATCACTTAATGATCTTGTATTGGTAATCCATCTTTTAAACCACAAGCAGTTCAAGAAGCTTTTCAGTTTATAATTTATGTTGCACCTTTTTCAGCCTATAATTTATGTTGCTGCTTAAGTTAGATGAAAAGGTGCTTTCATTGTATGGTTTGTTTTGGTGCTTTAAATTTGTTACATCATATTGAGATATGTGCAGCAAAGGCTGTCAGTGACAGTTGCTAACAATTCTAAGCTCATTGATGTGTGATTTGCTTTTAGCATATGGTAGCTGTGTCAACGAGTTTTAGAAATTCTGGAATCACCGTTGGAAGAAGAGGTAAAATAATGACTGTAAGTGACTTATTGTCAGATTTTGATCATTTAGATTAAGTGGAAATTATTCAAATTGGCGTTTATGATTCTTTGAAAGATTCATAATTCTCCAGTCATGGAGAGAAGTGAAGACCTTTCAATTCTAAGAATGCAATGCTGTTTTGTGCTGCAGAACATACCAAATAGTGCACTGGATCTGTAACTCAACGATTGCAGGTTTGAGTCTACTGAGCTAACTAACTGTAATGACCCTCAATTAGTTGGTCACACCTGAACCTGAGATTCAGGTTTGAGTTAATAACAAATGGGACTTTGTGGTTAAGTTAAGCCATGTTCACGGTGCTTTTGAGGAATACCTAAAATACATACGTTATAATTACAAAGTCCAAAAACATGCTTTAACATGCTTAATGATATTTTGACAAACCACTCAATCAATAATTACCATGGGTTCATTGCCCGTAGGTGTCTGATACACTTATCTCCACACCTTTGTCCATTGTAGCGTAGCTCAACTCTTGAAGATTTGTTCCACACCATTCTTAATGTCGTCTGTCCATATCTCTATGTAGTTTTCCTCTTTTATTTGTTCCATCCATTGTTCCAAAAACCAGCATTCAAAGTTTTCTATTATCTTTCATTCTGCAGATATGTCCTATGTCCTGCAAACAAACCTAGATTTCTTTGGAGAACTTTTAGCATGAGAGTTTCTCTCATGCAGATTCTTCCATACAGTTCATCATTACTGACCTTCTGAGTCCATTGGATTCTGAGTATCCTGCAGTAATATTTTGTTTCAAGTGTGAGCACCTTCTTTTGTGAGTCATTAAGATTTGACCCTGTTCAAGTTACTTTTCCTAGCTATTGACATCCTTATACTTTGTAATTGTAATCTTGAAATTTATGCTACACCCACAGAAGCAAAATCATGGGAACTGAATCAAAAAATCGCTAGGCATGGGTACAAGATCCAAGGAGTCAGACAGACAGGCTAAGTTGGATGGTATTTAGAGTTAAAACAGTGAGTGAGGTTGCAAGTAGAGGAAGAATCAGGATGTAGTTTTGTGAAAGAGCAGTGTTTTCAGGTTTGAGTGAAAAACCTGTATGGAGAGAATTGCAACAGTCCAATTTAGCATGAACTACAGTTGAACTATAGATTAACTATACCTGAAAGTGCTGCAATATTTCGTTTATCTGGATTACCCGTTTAGTCACTCTACTGTATCAACACAGCAGAGACTCTGAACATACATGCCATCTGTCAGCTGTCGATGGTGACTATTTTCAGCTTACTGTGAATAGTTTTGCTAACAGATTTATTTCATTTGCTCATAATGACATCTAACATCATATAGGTCAGCACAGATACAGTAGATATCTTGAAGGGTGCTATATAAATGCTCGAGTACATTACATTAGTAATTAACTTCCTGGTCCCTCTTTGCTCCTTTTCTGCAAGCACTTGAAAACCAATCTTTTCGATCATGTTTTTTGGCATTGAGAACGCATCTTGAAGTAGCGCTATATAAATTTACGATTCACTGACATGACTAATTGACCTGTGTAGGATTCTTGTTTGACAATGTGTTGTGGTTGTTTTGCAGGCTGTTCGGAGTACACTCTCTTTAGAGGTGCCTTTAACATATAATGGAAAACTGCTGGTTGATTCAGAGGTGACATTTGCTAAACTGTTTTGTACTTTAATGACTAGCTGTGTTGTTGGTTTCTCGGCCAATTTTGGTCGTTAAGGTGTTAAATTTTGCAAATTTCACTTTACCAGATAAGTTTCTAGTTTACTGTATGCTTTAGCTGTATAGCAAGTTCTTCTCTCTTTTGGCTTTTCTCAAGTGCAGAAAATCTTTCTTTACATTATATTATCTATTAAATATTTTAAATGAATATTTGGAATGCATCTCTTGAGGACTTCATTCATCGTCAGAATGCTACGAAATGTAACCATTATTTATCTTTTGGGATGATGCATTATTTTGTTTACTGTGAATTACGGTAAAATATGATTGCTTGGAAGAGCTTAATATATTCACTGGTCCAATAGATGCAAAACACAAGTCTATAGTAATGGCAGCAATAATGCATCTGTATTTTACTGCTAATTTTTAACTTTTATATTTTTAACTTATTTTGGTTATTTTTCAGTATGTGAAATATGTCGTGGAAACAGCAAATAGCAAAATGAAGGAGAATTTTCAACGACTTCAAGGGTATTTATTCCTTTTTTTCTCTTGTATATTTCAAATATTTCTTTTGCAAAAGTTTTGTTTATTGTATAGTTTGATTGAAATTAATTATACTTAGTCATGCAGTGTGTGCATATTTACTGTTAAAAATATTAATTTATTCCTGCAACTAGTATCGTTTTTTCCTGAACATATCGATTACTTTAGAGAATTTTGAATGTCTGTTTTAATAAATTGCAATGTATTTGAATATTTTTAAATAATTGCTTTGTGTATTAGTCAACAGTGAGATAGCAGTAACTAATTAGAATTATTAATCTGTGAAGTTATTATTCCTGTACTGCAGGATGTAGAATTTGTTTTTGGTGCAAAGGTTTCAAACAGCTTTAGAAAGAGAGATAAAGAATCGATCACTTTCGCAATTGAACATTTCATTCCAAAGAAATCTTTCTAAGAAGACCACACGACGTGGTTTCCAAATTCAAGACAACATGTCAGAATCGAAAAGAGAAAATGGTAGGTTAACAACGGACTTGCATTCGAGGACTTCGGAAGCGTCTCAAACAAACGATCTTTTAGACGATGGAGCATCATCACCCATACACTTAGAGAACTCGTCATTGTACGATACAGAAAATGACTGTACTTCACATTTTAATCCAGATCTCTTTGCTTTGCTACCATTCTGAGGAATATGGTGTTATCATTTTTCCTTCAATACATTGTTTCTAATGCTAATAAGAAAATGAGTTCATTTAAGCAAATGATGAGATGGAAACAAGGGTATGGGTTTTATGACTTCATTTTATTATTTATACTGTGATTTTTATATCTGGGCACCCCTTCAAGACTGTCCCTCAGCAAAACCTTCGTAAAACAGTACATCTTCAACAGACTTGAGCTAAAGGAAATTGTTACAAAATTTTATGTATTTCTACTGAATTTGAAATTGAAGGAAACTAACCTATTTCTCAATTCTGCAACATCTAAAAGCTGGTTTCAATTAAGATCGCCAGGTTACTACAACAGTCTGCTCAAATTCATCATGTTCATTAGTGTAGTTTCATTGCCTCTCCAGCACAGTTACAAATATATTTCTTATTATTTTCAAGCACATCCAGTTTATTATTTATTGTACCCAGCATCTAGATGATTCTGCAGAAACAATATTATCCAGAGAATATGGAATGTCATCTGAAATGAATATATTCCACTTGATAGTTGTTTAAAATTTTAAGATGAATGGTCCCCAAACTGGTGGAGATATATTTTCATTATGCCGAATTCATCAGACCTGTAAAGAAAATTATAAGAACTCTTCATATTCTTCAAGTGAAGGTAACGCGTTCAAACTGCGGTCAATGTATTCGAATATAAGCGTACAACCATTGTAAACATCAGCAGCTTCCTTGGATCCTTCATTGTTCTCTAATAACACACCAAGCTGCAACTCATTCGGAAGCATTACCCCGTGTTCACTGTCAAAGAGACAGAGTCGCTTGGCAGTCGCTATGTTGTTTTCATTTTTAACGTTCAGAATGGTGGCCAGCCTGTCGACTGCACGGCCTACATTGCTAGTCCTTGCGAGATAAACTGGTGCAGAGATGATCCTGGAGCCCAGGGGAAGAACGATTTTGAAGAACACCTTGTCTGCATCGGGGACACCCTTGTCACCGATCGCTTTTTGTTTCAGCTTCATCAGAGCCACTTTGGTCGCTGTTGCTTTTGCCTTGAGACTTTTCGGAGCAACTTGCCGCTTCTGGCAGCCATTTCCTGTGACAAGTAACTGCCGTACGTGCTCAGCAGTGTGTGCCATTCGCTCCTGAGGCTCGCTGAGACATTTGCAAGAGTGATCGACCCCATGTCTGTGAAGTAGGCAAAAGTTTTCTTTACAGGCCTCGCAGTTTATTGGTAAGAGCTCTCGTCTGTTACAGTTTTTGAAGGAACAGCCGTATGACTTGGTTTCACTGGCCCGACTGTCTGATAATGGGGAGATAGTCAGGTCCTTTCGAGTGCACTGATGCGATTCGTAGGACATGTGCTCTTTGCAGTAATCGAGGCCACATCCATTGCATGGGCAAGGAAGAAAGTCAAGGACGTGGCAAGATGTTACGCTGCAATGCCTGCCAATATTCAACTCTGCCATTTCAATTTCACTGCAATGAAACAGAAATTTAATGTGGATCAACCGAAGATGCCATTTTACCTAAGAAGCAGATTTACGATTTCAGATAAAAAGAATTCTAGGTCATTAATTGGTTATGTCTAAATCCCATTTTGTCAGCACCTATGTAAACTTAAAACTTACTTCACTAACACATAAGGAATATAAATAAAAAAAATTCTCTCAAGTAAATTTAAGAGAATGACCTTATTTCCGATAAGGCTGTTTGAACACAATAATCGTTGACAGGCACAAACTCATACTGTATATAATATATATTTGCGACATAAGTATTCATTCATTGCGAAAATTTATATAGCGCCCCTTCAAGGTTACTACTCAGAAGCGCTCCCGACTCAACCCCGGCTGAAAAGAAACGTCTTAAGGCTACTGTAAAATGCATCTGAATGAACCCCAGACGCTATGATAATGGTAGCGCATGCCATTGGGCCAAAAACAGAAAGCGCGATGCTGTCTAATAGTATTTTGCATGCGGGGAACAAGGATTTCAACCTGCGTAGAAGAGCGGAGAGCACGTTGTCCCTGCACGCCCATGGTAGAGCAACAGAGCTTTTGTGGGCGCTGTAGAAATGTTGAGATTACGATTTTTCGTGGGCAGAAATGGTGAAAGTTGATAGTGCACTCGATAACTTATTGAAAGTGAACAGGATCAATGCCTCGCAAGAAATTGGCAACCACACTGCTTTATGTTACTTTTTTTAAATAACCTGGCTTACGAAAACACGTTCCAGCTAACTTTGGTCTACGGATCTTTTATAAAATAATATAATTAGCATCAACGTAATTGTTAATATTATTGTAGTGCTAAATATAGATCTCTTGTTTTTGGTCTTTCTTACTCCATAGATGTAATATCCAAAAAGTATGATATGTTTTCGGGAGGATGATTTGTAATCTTTGTAAATCACAGACATTTCTCAAAAGCGACTGTAATTATTATTTTTAAACGCAACGTCTTTATCTCATTTTAACGTTTTTTTCCGCCAAACCTTTACTCAATATTTCGAAACTGGACATGAGCTAGGACTATAGTAGGCCTATTCTCAGGCAAGGATATCCTTCTCCCAAGTTCATTTTCCACCTCATACACACAGGAAGTCAATGTTCTTAACCTAATCTTTCAATTAATGTCGTCTAATTGTCAAGATTACTATCATTCACCAACGCATTTGGTAGATTTCGTATGTATACAAGCCAAAGTGTGCGCAGTTTGCTGTGCTTTTGAGTGACTTTTTAGAATTTCTGAGATTACGATTACCGCTGTCTGTTTGATTTTGTCCCACGTCATTCGACGTGCAGGGACCGTGCTAACCCGTTATAAACCTATATATGAGTATGAATAGCTTACATGGCATGAGACGTGAATCATATCCTGTCATTAACTGAACTTTTTTACTACTTATAAGCTTTAGTATGTTAATTGTTTGTTTGTACATGCCGTGCGATTGTAGGCGTTATTATTAAAGAAAATATTTATTTACTTACTTATTCAAATAATTCTCTATATTATACATAAGGAAGAGATTCTGTACCGTCTGTCTGTCCGGCTATGCATTTGCAGAGTTTTAGAGCTATTGACTCAAAACCGTTGGCTCGGTGAACACCTGGGACGCGCAGTCAATGGGTTGGCGAGAACCGCGGTCGCCGTCTTCTTGCTCTCCAGGGCAAAAAAACCTGTCTCAGGACCCCCCAAGGCAGTGGCGGCTCTATGTTTTTCCATCAAGGGGGCAAGAGGGGCCAAAGGGGGGCCAATTGTATACCCGAATTTGTCAAAACTGAGTGCTAGGTATAGCATCACACTGATCGAGTGATATCGAACAGATACATATATAAGTGTTATAGAGCAACATGAATTCTTCACATCAACAAACTAGATATTTTTAATAAAAAAATGACTCTATTTAAAAGTAAAGCATTAACTGTGCACATTACATACTCTTAATGAAAAGCAGGTTTACGATTGTCATGTCAAAATTCAAATGGATCCACAAAGGCACCTGTGGTAATGGATTCTGCACGAACAGATTCAATCGACAACATTGTCAGACTGCTTAGACGAATATCAGACCTAGTGCTTTTTGGATATGTTGTAATTGATTTCACAGCAGAGAAGCTTTTCAGACAGGCTGTTGATGTTACTGGTAAACAATGGATGTGTTCGACATTCTGTACATTTCATGAAAAGCAAGTTTGTATAGTTCCATACAAACTTGCCAGAAAGAAGCCAGAACTATTGTTTTGGTCATATTAGTTGCACATTAACTTGAATGCATTAGCAGGGGCCCAACTTATGGAATTTTATGGTTGAGGTTTTCATCATTGCTGCCATACAAAAGTGCAAAAGACACAACGTTATCATTATAATTATTTCAAGAAAGACATATGTTTTGGCATAAATGCCTGTCATAGCAATAATTAAGTGAATGTCAGAGAATCGTCTAGTTCAGAAATGTGCTGCCTAAAATGTGGCCTGTGTGTTCACTCGAGAACGTTGTCCCACAGTTTCATCAACTGCCGAGCTAAAAGAAAAACGGATAGGCATTAAGCGGACAGTCGGACATCTTGCTTAGATACTACTGGGCCAATTAAAGAATAACTTAATTAAGAGCATCGAAAATAAGCCATGACAATTACTTTGCATCTAATCCGATTGCTGATTTGAAATCTAGAAAATATTTATTCACTTTCTTGTTGGCTAAAAACTCGTATTACAGTGAATAGCTCTTCCTGCGACTAATATCCTCTGTCCCTGCAACAATTGACAACTATATAGAATCCTCGACCTCTTCTATTATCTGATCGCTGTCCATATCTATCACTCAAAATTTTAAGCAAGTAAGTAAGTGATCCTGTGAAAATGTTCAGAAAAAATAATTTCAGATTTCGTTTATGCAAGTTATAGTAGGCCTACTTCGTGCCTTTGAGAATGCCCCCCATAAATAATTCTGAATTTCATCATGAATCATACCATAGCAAGTAAATATCAAATCTAAACGACACCATATTTCATAGCATATTTGGAAAAAATCTGGGGGGGCAGTGGGGGACCACAAGCTCAGTTGGGAGGGCCATGGCCCCCCTGTGGAGCCGCCACTGTTGCCCAAGGAAAGTTTTCTTCTCAGGAGCGTGTGAACGAAACACTTGCTGCACATTTGCCGACATGTGCACGCGGTATCTGTCTGCCACACCTATTCTGCTTATACACCGTCATGAATGAATGGACGGTTTGGGAGATATCGTACACGTAGGCTATACACTATTTATTTACATACAGCCATTGACTCGAAACCTCGGGGAACACCTGGGACACCCAGTAGAGGGTTTGGTGAACCCGCGGCCGCCGTCTTCCTGCTGTCCAGGGCCAAATACCTGTCTCAACCCGTGCAACGCTGGGTTCCCCAGCTAGTCTTAAATATGACAGGTACAAGAGTTAGATGACCGAACTTTCGATCAGAGCGGAATAACTGAAGTGAAGAGGGGAGCAAGTCGCCAATCGCGTTCACGAATACAAGGCTGATGATGACGACGACGACAAAAAAGATGAGGATGAAGAAAAAGAACTGGTACGTCCCGGACTTGACTTTTCCACACACTACAGGACCGGAGGTTGACCCTGGAAGAGCGGGACCGTGGTTAATTCTTCATCAAAGCTTTCCAGGTTTGCATGGCATCTCTTGACAGGTCTCGGGCTCGTTTTCCCTCAGCCCTTCAAAGACATTATCTGTTTGGAGTTGTCCGGGTTGTCTGACATGTGTTTTGAATCTTGCCGTTAAATAAATGTTCGATTACGATTACAATGTAGCGCTGTCTTGCGCGCTATTAAAGAACCGCTATTGCGTCATTAGATTAATCTTAGGTAGAGTCTTCCGTGGTTTCAACTCTACCTCCTCTGACATTCTGTATATCGGAACTTGACCATCCTCGGACTTTTGAAAACCATTTGACGGAACGCAGCGCTCGTTAATAAGCTGGTCCCTGCGCCTGGCTTTCTAGTGGCTTTTTAGGAGTTTTTAGATCAGGCCTACGATTTAGGCTCATTTAGCTACTGTGTAAGTGGAAGGCGGTTTGGTTTATTATTATTAAACGGACGACTTCTAAAGCGCCGTAACGCAGCCATGCCGCTAAGGCGATTTTTACCATGAAATGATGCTTGATATATATATATATCCTATTGGCGCTAGATTAGTTTATAGGAGTTAATTATATTCTACCTTTAATTCGACTGCAAGTCTCCGTCATGTCATGACAACAAATTTCATCTGTCACTGTGCCTCAATTTTCGTTAATCGTCATACCTGTCATTAGCTTCTGACGTCAAATCATTTGGCTGTTTGATGGGTAGGCCTACAAGGAAATTATGATTCCCATGACTGTCTTCAGTCTTTTTAAAGTGCTAATATTCATGGCCAGCAACTGCTGTCTTCCCCTTCTTCTAAATGCGCCCAAGAAATGCGTTCAACCCAGAAATTCTGTGCGTCGGTCTAATGTTCTTCAGCATTACTTACTGCATTTGTCAGCCCCTTATGTAAACATATATTGCATAATAAATAAAAACTACATACACACATATATACACATGTATATATATATATATTAATATATATGATGGAAGTTTTCAAGTCTATACTCAAAACTCGTTTATTTTCTGTGTAGGCCTACTATGATTAACGAATTGTCTTGTAACGCGCCCTTTAAGTAAGACTCTGTTTATTAAGGCGCACTATAAATGAAAGTTGCATTGTATTGTATTATTATATACACACAGACGTACCTACAGACAGGCCTATACATATAATCTAATGCACATGCTATCTATCTATATAATTACCTAAGTCACGTGCCTTGTCCGCCATATCTAAAGCGCGTGATTGAACAGAAGTTGACCTAAATATTTATGGAACGCAAAACTTGGGCAAAAGTCACTGTAAACACACGTTTGTTTCGAGTTTCAAAAATATTTCTATTCGCGTCTATGTAAGTATATGTATGTAGTTATTAAAGTTGACCGCTTCTCTTAATTAATGTGTAGGCCTATTTTAGCTTTGCGTCGAAGTGTCTTCACCACTGCCATAGCAACGTTAAAATCAAGTATAAACCGTTCACGGGTTATCAGCTAGAACGAACAGTGCCAGTTGCAGTTGAATCGTGAGCTATATATTATCTTCACGTGTTAACAGCTAGTTATATACATGAATATAAAAATAATAATTATAGCCTAATCTATATTTAAATACATTTCTGGCAACTATCAGCCTCGTCATCCATAGTCGTGTAGATCGTAGATTCGTGTAGGCTTACTTAACATTGTCTGGCATTACTTAGGCTACATAACCTGGCTTACTTTACATCATTTGGCTTTATTAACATTAACTGGCTTAGTTCACATTACCTGATTTTACTTAGGCCTACATTCTGGCTAAGTCAAGTTACATGGCCAATTTGTATTACCTGACAAACATACATCACCTGGCGTTTCTTACTTACATTACCTGACTTTACATAGGCTACATTACCTGGCTTTACTTACATTACCTGACATTTCACGAGAATTCCACCGTTAATGATGACTTCCATGGCACCAGCTTTATGCTCATTATAGTCTTTTATAAGGTCTAACGCTTCAAAGAAACAATTGCAGAATTTAAAAAGGCAAATTAAAACATAATTATAATTTGAAGTCTATGTAAAGCCATCAATGACGTACATGCTTAGAAAACTCTCGCCAGCAGCAAAAATCGTAGGACGCCTTCAATTTACGCTCAAGCTAAAAATGCTCTTCTAAAAATACACGCGCCTTTAAAAGTAAAAGTAATGTTTAGAAAAATCATTGTTCCCAGAACGTTCGTATACATAATTTCAATGTCAGCTAATAATGTCAATAATGAAGAGGTCTGTAGGCGGAAACGGCTTCGTCTTTTGAATTAATTTTAGAATTGATAAAGAGGTGGCTGCGTGTAAAGAGTAATGTGCATTAACACCAGACAGATTTTATCTACGGGCGTACTTAATTTTACTAGACCCTTGACCTGCAACGTATACGACTGTACGTAGAATTTAATCCATTTCACCAAAATATTTTAAAATTGCAAACTACACCTCGATAGCTGATGATCACACATACAGGGTTTTTACAGACATGACAGTAAAAAATTGACAATAAGATGAATGTCACGTTCTAATATGACTTTACAAAAATAGATGTCGTGATTTCTAAAGATGTCGAACTAAACGCACAATTTAAGTCGTTTTCCACTTAAAATCTTCTTTACATAGTCTTCCTGATTCAATGCAGTCGTTATAAAATACTTTTGCTCTCTGAGAGTAATTTGCTGTCGGTCTCCGCTTAACACTGCAATTTATTCCAAAAGCTTTTTGGGTCTTTGCGGATTAAATAAATAAAAATAATAATTTCATCATGTTTCTTAAGACCACCATATCCTTCAGGCCTGCAATTACTTTTTCGAGTTAAATGTTTTGATTTGAGAGAATCTGTTACACGCCAACGGCATAGGTCTATAGGTAGGTTACTTACTATGTATGGCTTTAAAAGATGCTATAGAAAATACGCGCGATAGGCGCCGGAATCATAAAATAACTGCACACGACGTAATTATAACCTTAACATGATCAAGCCCAATCTGCTGAATTCAAACATTATCTCATCCTATGCGATTTTATATGATGACGTCAGCTGCTCTTATTAAGGCCGCACAGAAATCGCATAAAGCTGGACATTCGCTTTTCGTTATTGCTCTCCGGTTCGATCGTAGTCCTTTCCGAGTTCAAAATATTCCGCTCCGAGTTCGCGTGGGAATGATTCGAGTTGACGGAATGTCGACGGAAGGATATCGATTTGGATTTTCGTTTCTTCTCCTTGAAAATCTGCCGAATTTCGGCGTTCCCGTTCTGCTCCGCCATCTTGGATGGTGTCAGCCCTGAAACGGTCTTCAGTTTCGAGTCGCAGCCGGCATCCAGAAGAAAACTGACGATACTGGGGAAGTTGTACTGAACTGCGACGTGTAGGGGTGTGAACTTGAGTGAGTCCTGGGCGTCGAGGTCGCATCCAAGATCCGCGAGTGTTCGCACTGTGTCCTCGAAGCCGTATTCGGTGGCCAGATGTAGTGCCGTGATACCGTTTCGGTCGGAGAAGTTCCTGACTGCCTGAAGGGTGGATCCCGCACTGATCAACTGCCGTGCTACCTCCGTGTGACCGTGTTGCGATGCCACATGCAGCGGCGTGAGACCGATGTGGTCCACGTGTGACGCCTTTGCATTTACGTCCGCCGAATACCGCAGCAACAGAGTAACAATTTCAACGCACCCTTTCTCGGCCGCCACGTGCACGGCCGTGTACCATCCGCCCATGGAAGCGTTGACACTTGCTCCCAGTTCGAGGAGCAGCTCCACGATGTCCGCTTTGCCCTGGTAGACGGCCTGGTGTAGCGGCGTAACCCCCTTGATATCGCCCATCGTCTTTTCGGAGTTGATGTTGGCGCCAGCCTCGACCAGCGCCTTTACGACGCTGGGATTTCCGCTCTGGACTGCCAGATGGAGAGCGGAGATGTTTTCCTGGTCCTTGGCGGAAGCCGTCAGCCTCAGGTCCCCTCGGTGCCTCAGAATCATCTTTGTCATCTCGAGGTTTCCCTGCTGGGCGGCGTAGTGCAGAGCACAGTAGCCGTTGTCTGCCTGGATGTTGACGTCACAGTCGCTTTCCAGTAGGACCTTGACGGTTTCCACGTGACCGTTGTAGGTCGCCTGGTGCAAAGGAGTGATATTTTCCCGGTTGAGGGTTCGCTTCAGAGGGTTGCGATCACAGCCCTCGCAACGGAGCAGCTCGCGAGCGATTAGATCGTAGCCGTCCTGGCAGGCTAAGTGCAGGGGCGTGAGGCCCGTGTGCTCTTCGACGGCAGCCACAGGGTTGGGAAGAGCACCGTTGTCCAGGAGGATGCAGACCATGTCCAAGTCTTTGTTCTCGACGGCCCAGTGCAGGGGCGTGTAGGCGTCGACCAGAGTGGGTTCCGTCTCCGACTGACCTGTGGCTACTGCAAACACACGTTAAAATGGACACACGTTAATACTTTGTGTCTTGTGGATATATATTCAGTCAGTCATTTACAGGTCAAGTTATTGTTGAAGAGTTCTCACTTCTCACCGTTCGTGTGGCATAATACGGTAGCGATAAGGTTAGTACGTTGTTTGCTTTAGCGAAGTGGTTAGCCTGCTGGACCGTCAATCGAGAATTCTGGCGTTCAAATCCCCTTTGGGGTAGCAATTTGGTTGGAGATTTCTTCTCCCCCAGCACTTCTAGCGAACTCAACAATTATGAGTACAATAGCCGTACGTACAAGGTTAGTGGGAAGACGTGACAGCGAGGGAGAGGACTGGCGACTCGCCCTCATTCATGCTGAGTCACTAACACCATACTCAGGGAATAGCTTAAGGGACAGCTCTTCTTTTTCTGTGCTATTGTTCTTATTACAGTCTAAGAATAGAGCTGGTCATCATATGGTTACCTGTTTCCGACGGGGCATTGCCCTTGTTGACGTTTGTAACAACCATTTTTTCGGGTAGATTAACGTTCGCCCCGTAGCTGATGAAAAGCTTCGTTATCTGAACGTGGTGATAACGAACAGCGACATGAAGCGGTGTCTGCGCCGTCGAGTTCTTCGAAGAT
This sequence comes from Bimastos eiseni, assembly GCA_959347315.1. Lineage (NCBI taxonomy): Eukaryota > Metazoa > Annelida > Clitellata > Crassiclitellata > Lumbricidae > Bimastos > Bimastos eiseni. The sequence continues at coordinate 43,151,932 of OY365809.1, read as the reverse complement.
GCGCCGAGATTGAGATCTGCTCCGCCCTTCAGCAGCTCATCTGCGATAGTGTGATGACCGACGCGTGCGGCCAAGTGGAGGGCGCTCGATCCGTCAGAGTCCTGGTCGTTGACGCGGCACCCGGCCTCTAGGAGTAGCTGAACCATTTTGAGGGTACGTTTGAGGACCGCCAGGTGCAAGCCGGTCACTCCGCTTCGGTTGTTAAGGACGCGAGCAGCGTCGACGTTCGCCCCTGCTTCGACGAGAGCCCTCGCCGGTTCTAGGTGGGTATTCTCGATCGCCATGTGTAACGGGGTTATGTCGTGGCCCTTGACGTCACGGGCCAGTGCGTCCGTCCGCGCGCCCCTCTCGAGCAGTCGACGCGTCACTTCTTCGTATCCATGGCGACAGGCCACGTGCAGCGGCGTGGCTGCATTGCTCAGTTCGGCGCTGACGCTTTCCGGCCATCTTTCGACGAGCAGCCGAACCGTGTTGGCATCGCCTACCTCGGCTGCCAGGTGGACAGCCGTGTACCCGGATGACGTCCTACTCTTGCTGCAGGTCGCCTCGACGGCTGCACCGCTGTCCAGGAGCAGCTGAACGAGACGAGAGGAGTCGCCTGGTTGGCAGGCGCTGTGCAGAGGAGCGGAACCGTCGTCTTGGGCGCAATTGGGATCTGCGCCGGATGCCAACAGTCGCCGGACCATGTCGTAGTCGCCGTTTCTACAAGCGACGTGTAGGGCGGTCGAGTCATGGGATCCTTTGGCGTTCACGTCCGCTCCAGCCGTCAGTAGGGCCTCCACGAGAGGAAGGCTATGCGTCTGCACGGCCGCCATGACGAAGCCGTCTCCTTGCTAATTGACGACAAGAAAACAATGCACTCTGTAGGATATCTGTTACGAAAAGGAACTGCTTAGGATTATAATAACAGCAATTGTGATTGTGATGGAAATAAAGGAGTCTTGAGTGAGTAATTCTTATTAGAGAGAGCCCTGACAGGATCCGTAATTATACCAATACAATAAAATACAGTACAGTTTGATACAGACAATAAATAGTGCCAAATAAAACGCAGTAAATAGTCTTAACTAAAATGCAACATATACTAGCCAATATACGGAAAATATTACCAACTAAAGTATATAAATAATACAGACCAAAATACAACAAATAGTACCAACTATAGTACTCAAATCCAATAGATACTACTACCAACCAAAATGCAATGAGTAGTAGGCCTATCATATATAGACAATAAGTAGTACCGGATGAAATACAAGAAACGTAGTTTCAACTAAAATACAATTAATATTAACAAATAAAAAACAATACCTAGTCGTAGTACCGATTAAAGTACTTTAAATATTACCAACTAAAATTTAATAATGATCCACAAAACATTACACAGGACTTTCTCGTGACAGATGTCCGGTAAGGTTTTATGGAACTTTTATAAGTGATCTAATTGACCATAATCATTGGGACCCAGCCAGGGCAGATACCTGTTTCAAGGTTTTCACACTGGGTGCGAAATATATCGGCATTTTCAAGTGGTAAGAGAGTGGTCGCTAATACTTCCTACCCATGGCTGCCTCTTCTGGGGGGCTAGTTTAAGGAACTGTTTTTATTCAGGTGGTAGCTCCGGCCACAACTCCCCCCCCCCTTAAATTTATTTAAGGGTTATGTCACGCGTCCACAAATATCCCTTGACAAGTATAGACCTATAATATAAAATATATATATATATTCAGCAGAAGTTATAGAATTTACAATATTGTTAAAACAAAATCTCGATAGTAGAGAGCCAATTATGAGTCAAACCTCTTCACGCATTTACAAGAATCTCAATCGTATTAATAAAATAGCAATGGAACTTTTGAATCACAATACCATTGATTGAAATTGAGCCAGCAGGCCTCCGCTCAATAATCACAATGGCAGCATCCAAACAACAATAGCCCTGGAATAAATCGCAGTAACGACAATGGCATCAATACTTAATACAACGATCACATTAGCGCGGCTCACACTAAACCGGTGAAACGCTGACACAATCTATGAAACTAAAATTCATGTTACCATATAGACTCATCATCACTAGACCTGCACGCCTTTAGTTAGTCAGGATCGACGACCGATGGTGGTCGGCTTATCGTATGAGTAAGTACATCCTGTTTGTGTGTGAGTGACGAATCACATATAAGGGAATTGCGATTAATTACGTATGCATGTAATTATACTGTGGGTTTCTACTCATTAAAAGTACTGAGTTCTTATTTTAATTCAATCAAAGTGTGTATGCTATTATGCAAAGAATCGTGCTGCATTTGTTTAGATCTGTTGGGTAGCTACGTTTAGCGCCTTCGAGAGGTTCTTATAAGGCGCTATATAAATAGCCTAATACATACATACATGCATGTCGTGCCGCGGTGCACTTAACGGTCACCCGCGGATTGGCTGTGGTGGCTGGGATCGCCTGAAGTTGGAGTTTACGTTTGGGGCCGAAACATTCGTCTTATCTCGTCTTAAAGTCGTTGAGACTTTGGTGAACATATATAGGTAAAGGTTCAAGCGACGTCTCGAAATCCTCAAAATCTTTTTGTTGTCTCTGTCAACTGTCGCTAGTTAAGTGGCGATTGTCTCAACCATACGAGGCTCTCCCTGTTGCTCATCCTAATCTCTGAGGTTCGCTCTTCAGTTCCTCCGTGTCGTTCAGGACTAAACACTTGACCCACCTTTAATCTAGTATTAGACCTTATCTCGTCTGAAAGTCGTTGAGACTTCGGTGAACATAATTGATAGGTAAAATGCTCAAGCAGTCTTTAAAGAACCTCTCAGAAGCGCTGCAGCTACCTAAGCGACCTAAGCAGGGTCCACTCGAACTCTTTTTATATACTCAACTGGACAACTGCGACATTCCGTCAACACAGAATGTCCTAAGTGGAATGTCAACCCCGTTTCAACAAGAAGGTCCGATGCGCGAGAAAGTCCGATGAACTCGTGCAGATCTTGCAGACACGATGTCTCCTGTATACTTTGTCTCCTGGTCAGATGGATTACGGGTCATCGACTTCTCCAACGAATATACGAATATAACTTCTTTAAGCAGTCAGTTGTTTCTGCTCATTGTAGTACACTGGCTCCCATTTAGCAGCGAATCTCGTGCCGTATCATCACTCACTCTGGTCTGGTGGTCCTTGCTGGGTCTTTTCTCGACCTCTGACACTTTACTTGAGTGCACCGGGACGCCACTTTCTCCGCTCTATTAAGCGAAGCTTACTCATTGTCCCATATGCACGCACAACTACTAAACAAAATCGTGCCTTCTCAGTGCCCTGGAACACGCTCCTGTTGGCGCTGAGCTTGTCGCGCTGGGTCCACTCTGCAGGTTCTTTCTGCATGTATGCTCGCGGTAAAACTTAAAACTGTTCATTTCAGCCTTGCCGGGGTCGGGAGCGCTCCTGCAGCCTTGATGGGGCGTTATATAAATCTTCGTAATGAATGAATGAATGAATGAATGAATGAATGAATGAATGAATGAATGAATGAATGAATGAATGAATAGACGTGAGCATCTTAATGGAAGGTCACCATAAAAATATAAGCTTAGATTGGCCTTGCGTGAGTAGTGTCTGATTCAGAGGCGTCCGGATAAGGGGTCCGGAGGCAAATGCCTCCAATTTCAGGGAACATTTTGTGCATCTTTAGGGGGGAATATCTTACCTTTCTGGTTCTTGGAACCTGGGCTTTGCCTCCATCACTCAGAGGGGATTGACGCCCTGCGTGGTCTAGTTGGTTAGAAAGCGCACCTCCGTATAACGTAAGAGCAGACAGCTTCAGTTGTCTGCTGATAGGGTTACTTGTACGGACCTTGGAACACAATTGCTCAGCGCCATCAACTCGATGCTTTGTCTATAGACAGTAACGCCTTATGAACGCATAACAATAATTAAGCATAGATAATTTACGTAGCCCCCCTCCCCAAACACATGTTGCCAAACCAAACCAAAATCGGTTGCTGGAGGTAAGGGTGGGTAGAATATCTCAAAACGTGAATGTCCTCAGGCAAAGCACGCACTAGAACGACGGAGGACAATTAGAACGATTGAAACAACTAATTTGTTTAACAATGATATATGCACTCATTGTACATGTGTACAGCTCTATATATTATGTCAAAGCACAGTCACACGATAAATTGTAATATCATATATAAATATACAATATATATATATATACATACATACGTGTGCGTATATAATATTTAGGTTTTTGTGTATTGCTAGACGTATATATATATATATATATAATCATATATATATATATATCTAAGTATCAAGATATATAAACATTAAAATCGCAAATACAAATATTTCTACAGACTTCGTTATCGCATCATGGATATACTTAGCCCGTATACTCCAGATTCAGAGTGTGTAAATGCAGATGATATACTGATACGCATTCACTATTTTCAGATTTACAATATTATTATCATAATTATAGTATTTACAAATATAATATGCGCAGCATCATAGAGTAAAATTGTGAACCAAGATATATGACAACTTTTGTTGTCGATTGTGATAGCAGAGTGCGTG
>OY365809.1:43123871-43147152 GCA_959347315.1 Bimastos eiseni | reverse complement strand
TTCATGTACCAGTATACTTACAGCATTTCTTGAGTTCAAATTGATCTTGGAATGTAGGATCTCCTCGACTCCTGCAACATCCTTCTTGGCGATCATTCGAAAGAGTCGCTCAGACTCTTCGCTCTCTCGACTCCTTCCCTGAGACTTCCTACTCTCAGTCGACGACTGTCTTCTCTTCTTCGCCCAATCCCCTCCCTCGCAGCTCATCCCAGAAAAGACGTCTCCATCTTCCGGGGATTTTTCCCCGTTCCCCGCTCCTTCCGGTACTCCATCATCCAGCTCATCTTCTTCCTCGTCATCGTTCATCTCCGTGGAGTTGTCGCTGTTGTGAATGTCATCCATCTGGAAGATGTCGGCGTAGGAGTCCGGTCTGTCCTCCTTCTTCCACTTAACCGCCGCTTCCCTCTTTTCCACGACCTTCTGGTGATTCGGAGTCGGCTGTTTCGCGGTTGAGCTGCCAGTCATTCCAGGCAGAGGCACCTCACCAGAGAAACCCTGTAATAGCAAACGTTTTATTCAGCTATAACAATAGCAGCGGAAGATTTAGAGACATTGTAATATCTGAATACAACGAGAGTATTGCAAGTCAACCGAGTTATGTCTCCGTAGAGCCTAAACGAACAGCTCTTGTAATGTAATGTAGTGTAATGTCTTGTAATGTAATGTAGTGTAATCGAATATTTATATAGCGCCTCCTCATGATACAACACTACCAGTCGTATCTTGTGTGACACTGAGAATTTTATGAGATTTACATGGCACTAGTTTGTTACAGAACATATAATTATTACCTTACGCAGTGACCAAGCGCTCACTGCTTGGCCTATGCGTGCGCACGGTAGGAGCTGAGGGCAACACCCAGCTATATATCATACCCCAAGCCCACTTCGTATAAGAGATGGCAATTATTCCACGGGTATTCGTAAAGCTTGTAATAACTGAACTAGAACCTAGAGAGACTTTCGAAACTGTTCCAAAACCCGAACCAAGACTCTGCCTATAAATATAGAAACGCCGAACAGATTTATGAAACTTACACGGGCACTGCTCGCACTCTGGTAGTGCCAGTCCCAATCCTGGATAAAAGAGGAGATCGACGCCGATGGTATTGTATACCACTGAAGAAACTACAAATTCTGTTGGCGTGTATCATATCCCGAATAACGCATGATATATTTAAAGCAGGGCATTTCAAATAATTTGTATGAATACACACTCGCAGTCCCACACGCACGCACATTGAGATCTACATGTATGTACTACCATATACTGGGGCAATCTTCACATGTCCTGCCCATAACTGTGCCTGGGCTAACCGTTATTACTACAGGCTTTGTTACTACACACATAAGCCTACATTAATTAAGCAATTAGGCGTGGCCTACACATATCAGTCTATAGTTTACTGACCCACACACACGCACACAAACACACATATTATGAACAAAATGCCGGATCTTAAAGATGCTCGGTTGATATGAGCCTACGAATGAAAGCCGTAGTTAGTTAATAATTAGCCAATTAGTAACTTCTGCGCATCTTTCACTGTTGTATTATATACAGATCCCTAAACAAGAATATTTATACTTTATATATATCTATATAAAGTATATATATGCCCAGCATTTAGGCCAAGCATGTTGATCTAACATACAGGCCTAAGTTGCTAAAGTCTATAATTCTTACTGCCGTGCATGGTTGGGCTTAATGGGTCACTAGTTGAAGAGGCGTTATATCAAATGCCTGAAATGATACAATGAAATAATTTATGTAGCGCCTTCATAACAAAATTGCTCATATATGAAATAGAATGATTGAGATAGACAGAGAGACAGAGGGAAAGAGACACATAGATGTATATAAAGACAGGATGAGGAGACAGCATTGAAGATAGAGAGACAGAGACAGTATTGGGGAAGAAGACAGAAAGATATACAGACAGACAGAAAGTGTGATAAATGCAGAGAAAGACAGAGACAGAGAGACGGACAGACAGACATACATGCAAGCAGAGACAGATAAAGACAGGGTGAGACGAACAAATATACGATTGGACAGTAGACCAGAATCAGAGCCAAGCAGACAGATAGACGTTCATACAGATAGACAGCCAGAGACATCAAGAGAGAGACGACCAAAGAAGTCTGATACCGTTGTGTGCATATGATAGCGAGCGTTCGTGTTATCTGGGGAATAATATGAGAAGTTGTATGTAGCTTCGTTATAACATTGACAACGACGTTAAAACTCTCGGACTAAGTTCTCACAATCAAACTTGGGAAATTTCGTGATGTGTGGAGATAAGCGATGTACGAAAGAGGAAGTACGAGAAAGATCATTGAAAATAGCTACACACATGCATATTATATATAAATATATTATGCATTATATATAAATATATTATGCAAGTATTAATTTTATGGACGGTATACATATGTATATATTGTCATGAAATATATATTTATACAGTATATATATATAATAAAATTTAAGTACTGTGATATGCCAAGCAAACTTCTGGTGACGTCAATGGCCTTTGTTGTCTATAAGCTGTCGTTAAACTCTGGATCCATGTATAGGCCTATACATGGCCACAGACTATTACATCTAATTTGTGGTATTATATCATTCCTCAATATATATATATATATATATATATATATATATATATATATATATATATATATATATATATATATATATAATTATACGCATAAGAAAATTCCATGCAATACAACTGTATTTCGTATTTTCATATCGTCCTTCATCCATAACTCATTCGATCACATATATATTATAACATGCGACACAACATCTATGGCGCCGAGCAGTTATGAGTGCTGGACTGGCTCCCAGCCTCTATGCAGTAACCACCAGACTGAAAGCTCGAACTCGTACTCTCCAGGTTGAACGTTGAACGCCGAATAATCTGACCAGTCGGCCAAACTCATTCACTGTTCGCACTCTGACAGTGCCAGTCCTAAGATAGAATAATGGAGGAGGGCAACGCTAATGATCCATGTTATCACACAGTGTGGTTAAATTGCAACGGCCAAAGAGAACATCGTATCTTTGACGGGTGAATTCGACGCCTGAACCCGACAGCAATTCTCCCTTTCTCATCGTCTGACAAAATCCTATTCGTGTGAGTCAATGTCACAGAGCAACTCCGAGCAGTAGCAATAAATCCTGTTAACCCAATAATCATAAAACTCAAATAAACCTAATTGTTCTAATTATTGTCGTCCCTGCAAGAAGCAGTCATCGCTTATAAATACATCGTCAACAGAAATTCCCAATAAATGTAATTCACTGTCATTTATTGTTATGTATTATTCAATTGCGAGATACTATGTAGAGCAGACGTGCATTTTGGTGGTTATATGTAACCACCAGTAATGTAATTGAATAATTACATAGCGCCCCTTCAAGATATCTACTCATAATGTGAATTTCTATGGACCACCGCTAGTCTAGCTCTGCTTTGTTGAATCGGATTAAACTCAGAAGCGATTAAATAAGTTTAAGGTATACAACGCCCCAACCCCAGGACATTCATAAACAGCCTTACCACAAGGTACATGGGATCCTTTGGTCGAAGCACACACAGGCACACACACACACACAGGCACACACACACACATGACATCTGTAAGCTCATTTATTAATCAGCATTTATATAGCGCCTTATTCAGAGACGATGAAGTCACGTCGGTTCACACCAAACTTCCACCGTTAGCCAATTATGCATACTGATCACGACCTAACCCCCGGAGGGATAGCAATCTCAGTTGGTTCAATTGGCCCGGAGTGACTTCAACGTTTAACCATCGAAATTGCTGACCAATGCGCTTGACAGGGCTCCAAGTCTTTTGTACGTCAATCCACTGCTGTGCATTGTGTTCTGAACGATTGCTTTGATCAAGTACGAAATCATTCGTCTGTGAAGACTGCTACACGCAACGGTGAAAGGAAGAGTCTATTATTGCAGACACATAGGCCTACGCGGATAGACAGAGTAACATCCAGACGGATACAGACGGAGAGAGACAGAAATAAGCAGATAGTGAGAGATGCAGACAGATAAAGGCAGATGCAGACTGACACAAGTGGATACAGACAGATGGATACAGACATACAGAGGCGGACACCTATGAGCACAAGCAGATACAAGCAGAATTACAGACGAATACAATCGAATGCAGACAGATGGAGAAGGATAGACAGACTGCAGACACAGACAGATGGAGAAATAGACACAGAACTTGACGCATCTTGTCTGTCTGCCTACCTGTTTATCTCTCAGTGTCTTTGTCTGTCTGTTCGTCTGTCTGACTGTCTGTCTCTCTCTGTTCCGACTGACTCGGTCCGTGACTGGCCGACAAAACGAAATCACTTTCCCTTTCGAAACATCTCTTAAAGATACCTACAGTCATAAGAAGCGCATTTTTCTGTCCAAAGATTCCCGTTGAAACCAGAAAACGTACCCATAGACCCATTCACCTCTTCTCAAAACCCAGAGACTTCATCACAAGCCCCACAGTCATATGCAAAAATTGATTCAGTCCAGGGTTTGAATCGTCAAAGAAGCTATGGTCTAGATGTCCAGAATTTGTTACGCCCATACGACTGGGATACAGAATATATTGTAATGGAGCGGATGTACTCGATTCTAAGTAGTGTAAAAAATCGAACAGCAAAGAATGTTTATTAGAAAATTCTTGAGTTATAGTTCTATATTACCAATATCTCCAATGAGGATTGAAGAACTATGACTTAACATAATAAAGTGGTATGAATGAAAGCAGACGAAAAAACCCAGGGCAACACTTAATCAATAACGAAAAGTTAGACTATTGAATACACCATATTTCATCAGTGTTTCATCAATAATGTCGACAATGATGTCTGAAGAAGGTGCGCTATATAAATCTTTGTAATGAATGAATGAATATTATTCGTTGAGACCTGTTGCTTTGTTATTGTGAACAGATCGAGAGAGATATACAGACAGACAAAATTTAATAGACCGACGACATATAAGCCATGGAACTTTACTGTGGCCCATATTGCGTGGGTCGCAGATAGACATGTTGTGAGTCACCTTACCGATTGCAAGCGTTATAAACTACAATGCGTCTTTCTTCTATGCGTGGGAACAGCTTAAATAGATTCGATTAAAATGCATATGTCTGCCTGCCTACCTGCCTGTCTGTCTGTCTGTCTGTCTGGCTGTCTGCCTATATCCATCTGAGTATGTCTGTATTTATGTACCAATGAGCAAAAGTATGATAGTATATACGATATGAATAACAAGTAGAAAATCCTATAGAATACAAAACAATAGAATACAAAACAATAGAATACAAAACAATAGAATACAAAGCAATAGAATACAAAACAATAGAATACAAAGCAATAGATTACAAAACAATAGAATACAAAGCAATAGAATACAAAACAATAGAATACAAAGCAATAGAATACAAAACAATAGAATACAAAACAATAGAATACAAAACAATAGAATACAAAGCAATAGAATACAAAACAACAGAATATAAAGAAATAGAATACAAAACAATAGAATACAAAACAATGGAATATAAAGCAATAGAATACAAAACAACAGAATATAAAGCAATAGAATACAAAACAATGGAATACAAAGCTATCAAATAGAATTAGATAGAATCAATTCAGTCAGAAGACAACACAACAGAGCAACTTGAATGGGAAAAATCATAACAACTAAAGAATAGAATCACTATCTAGAGACTTATATACAATGCTAGACAATATAAAATGATGGACTCGAATACACCAGAGTACTATTTCACATAGAGTATGCGATATCGAGTGAAACAATGAGCATAGATCTAATCGAAGAAACTAGCACAGCCAATGGGCACTCATATTTCCTGAGTCCAGACCTAATATGGCCGTTCCATAACGCCATACATTTCTAAAGCAGAGGACACTACCCCTGTGGCAGAAGTTCGAACTTCCCAACATCTAATCCCCCTTCAATCCCCAATCCATCTAGACACAAAGTAGTCATCAATACGCAGTCAACGTACACATACTTACCAACACGGCCTACCCTCCACAAGCTAAACGGATAAAACAGTCGATATAATATAGTCTATTACAATTAACTACCAATGCGCTGGTCTTCGATAGGCCTACTGTAGACCTTGGTTATCATAGTGATCGAACCCGTAGGCCTACACTAACCAGAGATCTTTAGTCAGCCAGGTAGGCCTATCAGGCCACACTCTTAAGGCCTATTCAACAGGCCTACACGCGGACAATCACCCAAGAGCCGGAGAGGATAATTTTTGTCCCGCAAAGGTCTCGTCTGTGTGCCAAAAGGCCAATCGGTCTTCTTATTGGCTGAGACGGTGACTGCGGAGGGGCTGCCAACAATTGTTTGCACAGCTCTATAGAGACGTAGCCACTACTACAAACAATGCCAACCTTACTATAAATACATATTAGCCCTGTTCAAAATTTCTATATATACACTCAAGTCAATAATACCATTTATCTTGCTATAATTAATTAGTAAGAAAAAACTACAAGTGCCGTCAGACCTATTAAAGAGATTAAATATAATGTGCATATATAATCTATATTCTTCTGTCTCTAGCGTTATCCAACCATGTAGGCCTATATAGGCCAGGATTAGGCTTATTATATCATATTAATTCACTCACAAATACCTATCTACAGTCACTTTCCCAATGACAATAATATTAATATCGTCAATGGACTTCATAATAAAAACAATGAGCATACATATATGTATAACTGTTATATATACATGTACATATATATATAATGTATATATAATATATGTAATATATATATATATATATTCACACCGTGTTCTCTATCTATGTATATTGGGGGTCATCCATCGCTGACGATATTCTTTTCTTGTTATGCAGACAGCGGATATTGAATTCCGTTTGGCTGCGCATGATCGCTCACTGAATCCGCCGCCAGGTGTCGCTATGCTTGCGTGGCGCCCTCTGCCCATCGCCGCCGCTGCTGGCTCCGCTGCGCACCGATGCGTAGCAGCACTAGCAGCAGCAGCAGCAGCAGCAATTCACCTATAGGCTGATCTAGCACAGACTCACCGCAATGCATTAAGTATAAGGACATCATATTTATATATACACATCATTTTATCGATGCACTATATATTGGCATATATATATATAAGGATATTTATATACCAATATGCAATGTTTTACCGATACACATATATAGAACATAAGCTTATAGGCCTGCATATGTCGGTGTTCTCACATACTTTCGCCATATATAAAGTCTACTTATATAGTTGTACAGCCGAACATACGTCAAATAATTTATGTAGGAGCATCCGAAGTATGTTGTCGATTATATTTATATTTACTTGAATATATAACCTGAGTTCTATTTATACCCATGTATATATATATATATATATATATATATATATACGTACAAAACTATATATGTACATTTGCACATGATATATTTTAGCTAACCCAAATATAAATAGGCGAACCTAGCCTATATATATATATATGCATTTATATATGCAGATGTGGATTACTCGCAATTTGTATGTGTATTGTATTAGCAATTAGCGACCAGTTCTAATGAAGGCAGTAATTAATCTTGTGCATCGAAACGTGGTGAATAAAGAATGATTGTGGCGAGGTACAGCGGTACCCGCACACACGTATGACCCGAAAGGTTTCATCGATGATTCGAAAGATCCAAGGCCTCATCGAACGATTGCACGTCTGTCTTATTCGCTTTGTCTCTCTTTGTCTGTCTCTGTCTCTCTATCTGTTTGTCTGTCTCTGCAACTGTCACTGTCACTGTCTCACTCACTCTCTCTCCATTTCTCTTGCTCTGTCTCTCTCTCTCTCTCTCTCTCTCTCTCTCTCTCTCTCTCTCTCTCTCTCTCTCTCTCTCTCTGGATATCCCTCTCTCCCTCCCTCTCTCCTACCGTCAGAGTGCGTGAGTATGTTTGTTTAAGGTATATATGCAGAAACTGCAAAATATGGATATCGAGAGAAAGCTAAAAAGAAATCGTGCATCGTATATTTTATGTTCTACCTGCGTACATATAATATACCTGGCTGAGTAATCGTTAACCTGTTCCAACAGGTTACAATGCAAACACATAAAGAAACATCTAAGGCTTTTAACAGACTCATAAACGGCGTTTACACCTGCCTTTTAACAAAACCCGCTCAGAGGGCATGCTCACTGCCAATACAGTTAACAGGAACCCTATTTCGGGTGTTTGGTGGTCCGACGAGGGTGGTTTCCATGGTAGCGAAGATTCAGACAACGCCATCTTAGTCGACTTCAATGACTCGCATAGAATTCGAACTCGCGTATACATAGGAGGTGAATAGCCGACACATTTGGCGCCTGGCACAACAGCTGCACCAATTCTTCAGGTTTCCTCTTGAAATCTGCACGAAGGAGGTTAGCGTTGCCCTTTTCCATTATCCAAAGATTCACTGCGTTGTTCCGGTGGTGCCAAATCCAAGCCAGGATTAGAGAGGAGGGCGACGGAATTCCCCTTTGTTAGTTGCAGCTTATGTAAGGTCACTGTGCGATAACAGAGATCACTGGTGTCACCCTCCTCTTTTATCCATGCTTGGGACTGGCAGTGCTGGAATGCAAGTAGAGCATCCTAATTATGAACCGTCTGTGGCTGTCTGTAGCCTCGTCTGTCTGTATCTGCCTAGCCTATCGTTATATATATATATATATGCCTTTGTCGGTCTGATTGAGGAGAGATCAACTCATAAAACTTCAATAGCTACGAGATAAGAGAAAGATTATAAATACTCCAAAGCTAATCTCTTACGTCTTGAGTATCCACCTAAAAGAAAAATATTCGAACTCTTCGCTTACTCACTTCGTCTCAAACCGTAATATATACTCAACTCTTGGTACTTCTGTTGACAGCTGACACTGTCAATCAATCAACAGGTAGCTCAATGTATATATATATACTGACGGCGCTATATAAATAGTCCACAATACATTACGTTGCTTACTTACTTACAGTGTACGCACAAGGACACACTCACAGAGGTCGACTAGTATTCATTGTTACATAAAATTACCCATACATGTATGTATATATATATATATATACTGTAATAACTATGTATTTTTAATATATAGTTTAAGATTAATATATATATACATATATATATATACATACATATATATATATACATATATATATATTACATATATATGTGCGTGTGTGTTTATGTATATATGGAGATAGAAGCTTATTTATGTACAGAATATATATATATATACATATATCTATGATGAAGCGTGTGGATATATATATATATATATAGATATATATATAGACCTATATAAAGTTCCAACACAGCGATTGCTATTATCGTATTGGTGCATTGACGCTTAAAGGCCTTAGGCGTATTATACGACGATAGGAGACCGACTCCCACACTAAACTATTTCATCTGCATCAATAAGTCTGTGATAATTATATAGATCTACAAACACACACACACACACACACACACACACACACACAAACACACACAAACACACACATTAATATATATATGTATATATAATTATATAGGTACCATAAATTATATCTAACCATATATTATATCTAACTAGCATGTGTATATTTATTTCGCCTATATTAGGATTTAGTCATGAGTTCGCGTTCAAACTTGTTGAAAGAATTCCGTGGTGAAGCCCATTTCCCAGGCTCATAGCTTTCTGGAGGTCAAAGGTCACCACCAGCAGCGACATTAAATTATTTAATTTTGCACTTTTACGACTGCTTGCACTGTATCCAATCGCTTCTAGTACACCTATATAGACTTCTGTCGTTCGCTAAAGGGTTACAGCGACATCGTTGAACAAATTAATCGTAATCGTAATTTCTATGGCGCTTTTTGAGAGCCGAGTGCAGGGCACTAACTTATTCACGAGCGCTGCGTCGCGGTGGAGGGGTTACAAAAGTTGACAAGTTTCTTGACAAATTTCGGTCCGACTGTCTATAGGGAGCGCAGGAAGAACTGCTAATCAAAGAGCGTCTCTGTGTTTAATTGAATTTAACATGTTAATAGTAATCGTAATCTCCAAATTTCTAAACGCCACTTGAAAGCTAAGCGCAGGGCATTAGCTAATTCACGATGACGGCGTCAAATCGAAAGGTATGTCCAAAGGATAGTACGTGGGACGTCAGAGTCCGGTTTTCAAGAGGTCAGCAGGGAGGCAGAATATCGTTATTGTGTTCTAATGAAAAGATAAAAATTGCCTGTTGACTCACCCCATTGTCCACAGGGAAATAAAGCGATTCTCCACGAGGCATTCCCAGTAGACGTCAACAAATTTCTAACACTCTTGAGATGTTCGCAGTTTTTCGACACGGAAGGTATGCCGATCGGAGAAATTCCAACCCCGTTATCAAGCCCAAAAGAAAACGGTGAACGACCCTACGGGTGTAGCCTATACCTGTCTTAGGCCTGCGACATTCACCACCTAAAACAAAGCTAGGGTATAGTATCACCTGGTCGTAAACTTCGACACAAGGCAACGGACTGGATATCGTCATCGGTCTCAAAGGTCGCAGAAGGTGAACCTGGTTTGCACATCAGTGGTCTACTTCAACCGCTGATAAATCCATTATCCGTGTTCAGATTGGGCGATAATGCAGAGATCTAAACTGTCAACCGTGCGATATATTATCGCTTGGCCCTCAGTTACTGCAATGCATTGTATATCTTCAACGCTGCGGCCTCTTCGGCGAGCCTTCTCTCTTATTAAAACCACAATTCAAACACGCCGAAATATATTCACAGCATTGGTATATATAACTATACAGTAACACGAATGGTGTACATCACATTGGCATATTTGACTATACTGTAACACGAATGGTGTACATCACACTGAGCGCATGATGCTATTGTAAGTCGCCCTAGATTGCATCGATGCTCAATGCGGTTCACACGCATCTTTGGCGAAGTTCACAGACGGGCCTATGCATATATGGCGCATAATAATCTGTGTTTTTACATGTTTAACAATAACATTGTCAATGAGCTCTGTCTATAAAATGCTGAAACGACTCAAAAGAAGCTGATTAGGCAGCGTCGCAGCGGGTGCACGACGACCGCGTCGCCGATTTCTATGTATGCAGTCTGAGTCACCGTTGATAGAACGAGTACAGACCGACTCGTGTACAATAGGACTGAAGGGTACAACAGGTCCACGTACAACAGGTCCATAGCGGACCTCGCGGCTGTAGCTGGGCGTGCAAAGCCCGTGGATGTAAGACTTCTTTGTGTTCGAGTTATCGCCATGCGTATCGGACCAGTTAACCACCGTACGTGTGTCGACTGTCTAGTAAATGTGTCATACGTGTTTGAGAGGTTAGCGTTTGGTGTTAGCAGTGAGGTTATTTTCGGAGGATATGTGCGTTTCTAGTGTTTGCAGAAGGTGAAGAGCGGTCCGTTAAGCTAGCCTTTAGCCAGCATTGGGTATGAAGTATTAATTACTTCATTTCCTTAGCCTTGGCATACGAGTGGGTTGGAGGGTCCTCATCCTCACCATCTCATCTTCCCACCCACAGCGTGATTAAATAAAGGTAGTGACGAACGATGACCAGTTTAACAGGAGTTGAATCCAACTGTACCTGATTCGATATGCATGACAAAATTGAATGCAAAGTCATATTGCTCACCTACAACGCGCTCCAATCCTCACAGCCCAATGTGTATAGAACTATCTCCGTCAGTTGTTCACGATCCAACCACATCGTTCCACCCGTTCCTCCTCCGCCCTCACACTGTTCCGCCCTTCTGTCACCTCATCACTCAAATTTGTAAATCCTTCAATAGCCATTGCTGTTCCGCCTCTTTAGAATAAACTCCCTCCAGCATTAAGACAAATGTCCGATCCATCCTATGTGCTCACCAAAACCTCCCCTCTTGATATCTCCCCACGGTCTTTCACTCAAAACTGTTTTTCACAAATCCTATATAACCTGATTCCTCCGCTACCCCTCCCTCCCTCCCTCGCTGTTTCAACTCCAAACACCACTATACCAGCATCCCTAATTAGCCGTTTGACTGTCTGACTCTCTGGATTTTGACCTCTGCCTATTCAGTTTGTTTTGATTAAGCGCCTGTGAATAAGCTGGCTCTCGCGACTTGGCTTTTGGCAGCGCTGAAGAAATGTTGAGATTATGATTACGATATCTGCATGGCGCCATCTATTATAGGCCTGCTAATGTTCATTTCATGAACGCCACCTAACGAATGGAAAATTAATGGCCACTAGGTAGAGAAATTCCGCGTTCCTAAGCAGGGATGTTCAATATCGACCAAGAAGATATGACGCGTAACACTTGTTGGCCAAGTGCTGCTGTACGGAGCTGGGCGCTAGTATATGCAGAGAAGGGAGAATGCGAGGAGACTCTTGGTGGCGGAAATGAGTTGGTTGAGGAGCTTACTGCATGGGTCGAAGCAGAAGAGACAGGATTAGAAACGAAGTGACCATGCAGTGAGGAATTGGAACAGGAGGAGACAACAATTAGCCTACTATAGATGAAATCCGGATAAAAGGCTGATGTGGCTCGGACATGTGACAAGAATGAACAGCGGATGGCTGCTAGCCGCGGCTCTATATGGCGACCCAGGGCTGCAAACATGTTGATTTTTTGGTCATTTCTTTTTTGTTTTTTTTGTAAAAAAAACAAAAGATGCAAAAAATTTCAATGTTTGTCTTTTCGTTTTAAAAAATATTTTTATTCAATTTACCAATATTACTATTAGATTACTGATTGTGTGTTATACAGTCCGAATTAAATCAAGCTAAATCAATTAGAAAAACGAGTTGGAACTTGATTCATGCTGTGTTTTATGCTTTTCTATAACAACACTGCTTAGACAAAACCCAAAGGAAAACTAAAAACTAAATAACGAAATATAAACAAAAAAGACAAAAATACAACTTTTGATTTTGAAACTCTAGGTTGCTTATAGGGTCACATCCATGGGACACGAAGCCGGGGGCAAGAGAAGACCTGGATGGACAATATTGGAGTGGACCTGAAGGCGCTGAAGACGAATATGCGAGAAGCGTAGGATTAAACTAGAGACAGAGCTGCTTGGAGACGTCATGTTGAAGCTTCGTTGTCGACGCACGTCTGACGGAGGAGAAGAAGAATTCAAAAGAACGTTAGATGACGTCTAGTATAGAGCGCACTCCTTTAAATTTATATGTAGTCCACACAAAAGAAGTACAACAGTCCCAGTGATCAGCGCAGCAGTCGCTTTATTTTGGTGTCAAGAGAAAACAGTTTTTTTGCGATGAGCCGAGGACCAGGAAAAATGCAGGAACTTGGAAACGGTTGGGAAGGTACGATTTAGCAGCGTATGCACTAAATGGTGTTTATTACATTGTAAAGTGGTTACGTTATCCCTTAATTGCTGAAGGGAGCTTTTCCTCTAAGCGAAGATGCTGTTGGGTGTAGTTCTATATGAGCGATAATCAACTTCTTTTACGCTTACGGCATTGATGACGTGTAAGTTTGCGTCGCATGAATAAAAATCTGTTATTATGGATCTGAATTTTGACAGTTTGGGTTAAGTAGTTGTTTGAATACGATTGTGTGATTTAATTGATGTAGTTTGTGTGTGCTTTAAAACTGATGTTTGTCAACACTTAGTCAAGTTGGTTACCATCTTGAAAGTGGACTCACTTCTCCCCGTGTGCTATCTATTCTAAATTTAATTTATTTTAATCTTATTTTATCTGGGCGTCTGTTCTGAGCGCTGTCAAAAGACGTTAGGACACACTGTATAAATGTATAACCACCTTACACAGTGCTCTACATTGTCTGTGCGATGATGGGCAAGACGATGCTTTGGAAGTGAAGCTGAAGATTTACTTATGTGACAAAAACGAGAGATGAGAGCTGAACTCAAGAAGTTGAGTATTTATCTATTTCCTGTATGTGTATAAATTAATGACTGTGTGTTGGATTTAAGGAGGCAGTTGTTTAAAAGTCAACAGCTTCATAGACAACGGCCTCCAAGGTTACATACAGTTCGATATTATGACCGATGTTGATTTCTTTTGAGAAGCTCAGGATTTGAAACCGGGTGGCAGTGATGAAAAACTCCCTTCAAACTTTCACCCAAGTGACTCCCACTTCAACAGCTACTCTGCCCCCTCAGAAATCTGGCAATCGGGCCAAGTACTTAACCTCCCTGTTACTTACCCATCGGACAACCCCAATGACCCAACTCAGCTCTCGTCAATCAATCATTTATATAGCTCATCTTCAAGATAACTATTCCAGGCCGCTCTCGACTCAGGCCTGGTCTAGAATGAAAGTCTTGGGAAGTTTATAGGAGCCAGACAGGTGGAGCGTGGGAGAGCACAGGTCAGATGGGAGGCTAGTGCAAACACTGGGTCCCACAATTGTGAAACCTGGTACCTTGCGCATGACTTTCAGGTGGCACTTGAGAAGTTTACATGTTACGATTGCTATTGTGCTTTCCAGAATTGCGTAAACAAGCGCGACAATTGGAAAACGAGATTGATTTGAAACTTGTTTCGTTCAGCAAGCTTGGCACAAACTACAGAGGAGTGCGAGACTATGGAGCATACAATGCGGTCGCACATCGAGCGCCTTTCAGGTAGGCAGATGTCGCATAAAAGTACAGGACAGTTATGTAGCATCTTTAGAATCTTGATCTTGTGTGTTCATGCCTCACTGACACAGCCAGAAAGATATAATGCATTACTAAAGTTGAAGCTCTAAGGATTTAACTTTGAAATGATGTTGTTTCAGTTTGTTGTTTCAATTATTATTTCAATTGATTTTAGCTGTTTTGGGGTATGTCGTATTCTAGCCCTTTAATGTTATTTCTTATCACTGCTTGCTTAGCTGGCATTGCATAAAAGATGAGAAATTAGCATAGTATAAGGTGGTGTTATGTGCTAACCAACTATGTGACTAAATACCTGTTCTACTCACCATGGCATTCTCTGTGGCTGTCTCTTATGCATTGGAATGACTAAGATTTAAACAGGACAACAATATTGAATGACTCTCTCCAACAGATTGTTATTCTTTGTTGTACCAAACAAGGCAACGATCGATTGTTGCCTCACATACTATGATAATAATAATATTCGTTCATTCAATTCAAACTAAAAGGCACAGTATGATCAAATAAAAAAGTAGGAATAAGTGAAACAAAGTGGATTTGATAAAATAGGACAGCTTGTTAGTCATTGATCCATCCTCTTGATTTTACCATTGCCTCTAAGTAGTGGAAGGCCGAGTCAGCCTTATGGGATTAGTGGTATCGAACCAACATTCTTCTGCTTTTGTACCTGTGTAATGCCATTCACCTATGAAATTGATTAGAGTTGATCAGATTAAAAGATGTTATATTAGATTTTTGTGATTAGAGTTGATCAGATTAAAAGAGATTAGATTAGATTTTATGATTAGAGTTGATTAGATTAAAAGAGATTGAATTAGCTTTTTATGATTAGAGATTTGATTTGATTGTTGTGATGATTACAGCGATTCCTCTTCTTCTGCGCAACTCAACAAATCGAGCACTGCTCACGTGTTTGAAGCGATGGCCATGGAAATCGAGCAGCTGCTCGCGACGGTGTGTACCACTGACTGTGTATAAGGTCTTATGCATGTCTGCCAGTTTATATAGCTCCTTGTTGGAACCTCTGGAAGAAAACAGGTGGTGATATTTAAAATGTCTTTCACTCATGTGTAGAATTGTATAGAAACAAACATAGCTCAAATTGATATATTCCTAAATGAATAGTATGAATAGATTCATAACTAACAATGTTGTTTGCCAAATTCTCTTGCTTCACGCAAATAAAACCATTTAATATTTTCTTATTTTTCCACGTATGCTTGATACTGTTTCTGGTTCCATAGCTGATATTGACTAACATTTAAATGTCACAGCGAAGCTTTTATATATACTTAAAAGAGAGTAGTTTGGTCACATGTCATGGGACAAATTATGTAGGGAGATTTCCTGATACCATGAATAATGTGTGAATAGGAAATTGTACAGACAATGATAAAGCATATGAGGATAAACAGATCTAATTTGAAGTCGTTAATTCCGAGTAATGAGTAATCAATGAATCTCATTAGTACTGGCAAAACTATTTTTCTTTTTATACCATAACGAGTATTGGGTGGAAATTGTGATGCACAGTTTGTCCTTTTATTGTGATGATGAAGGTACCAATTTATTGATACGTAAGTGGTTTGTGAAATTTGGCGGTCATTTTATTGGGACAACGTGTCCCTTTGGGTTACCATTGTCACTAATTATAAATGGACCTGTATTTGTGATGTTTGTACAATTGGTGATCAGTAAATTACTTTTGTCTTGACTTTTGACTTACTTTGTCGACAGCTGACGAAAGTGAACGACAAGATGTCTGACTACATGCAGATGCTGAACATGAATTCCCAGAATGCCACACTGCTGCACATGCTCCAACGCCATCGCGACATTCTCCAGGATTACTCGCACGAATTCCAGAAGACGAAGATCAATGTCTTGGCCGTCAAAGAGAGAGAGGAGCTGCTCGGTGCAGCCTATCCTGATATTAAGTAAAACTTATTCAATGGTTCATTTGTCGCATGTAATTTTTAAGTGGTTCCACTGTTAGTACATGGTCCTGGAGAGGTTCCTTTTTTAATGTGTCATCTTGGCTATTACAGATTACTGTCCTCTTTGGCCTGGTTGGACTGGGAGTGCCTCTGAGTAGATTTTATGAATAGGTGCTGTAGATTAGTTAGATAGGTTGTTATGCATGCAGGGCTTTTATGGTGCTCCTAAATATGACAGAAATTTTGGCCTTTTGATGTAATGTTATCTAGCATGTACATAGCAACCTTCAAGATATCTACTCTGCGCTGACCTAAATGAAGTCATAGTGAACTAGTAAAATGAGTCTGTGAACGGAACTATGAACAGTAAGCCGAAAAGAGTCGAGAGTGGTGGGCCCACGCACAAGTGTGTAACCAACCAACGGATTGTCGTTGATTGCTGTGTAGGATGTGTTTGTTTGATCTGTTTAGTGCCTTCAAAACATCGACCCAGACAGACCTTTACCTAAAAGAACACCAACATCTCATTAAGTAAGCATTTTGTCTTCTTACAAGTTTATTTTATCTTAGGGTTAGTGTTGGCAAAAAGTTCATGAAATATTTTGCCAGATTTATTTCTAATTGATTGTATTGCTTTTGTTTCTGCATTTTGAAAGCCACTTTTTTACAAGCCCATGATCTACTAGCCACTGCATTACATGAAAGCGATTTACTAGCCATTGCATTACAAGTCAATGGTTTACAAGCGACTGCTCTGTAAGCCAATGATTTACAAGCCACTGCTCTATGAGCCAATGATTTACAAGCCACTGCTCTATAAGCTAACGATTTACAAGCCACTGCTCTATGAGCCAATGATTTACAAGCCACTGCTCTATAAGCTAACGATTTACAAGCCACTGCTCTATAAGCCAATGATTTACAATTCACTCTTGCACGTGTGATCATATATAAGGCGAGGGGTGGAAACCCGTCACTTTTCGTTTTTTACTTTTTTATTAAATCATATTCTACAATGCATGTGCTTCAAAATACTTTTTATAGAATCAAAATAGCTTTTTCTAACTTAAGTTATATTCATTTTACTCTTTCATTAGTAAAATCATGACTACTAAGCAAATTGAAGTCAAAGTTTCAGAATATTTGTGTCGTCAAAGTATTTGAATGCTCCAGAATTTTGCTGGACAATAAAGGGTTAGTTTCTATATGAAAGAAAGCACACAGCATCAAAATCTGGTTACTGTTTTGCAAATTATGGCAGATGGGCGGAAGAAATCTAGGTTGTTCACCTCTGAAAACATGCATATTTAGCAATGCAAAAGTTGACACCACATGCATTAAAAGTCAATTTTCTTCAACTAAATATTTGAATTCAAATTTTTTTATTTCAGATATTGGAAGAAGACATATTAATTTGTAAAGATATACCTTATACGATTTTCTGTGTTTTTGACCTTTCTAACCTAATTCAGCCTTTATCTCAATAACTAGGAGCCGGCAGACGGCGGGTTTTGACCCGCGGCCTCACATATGTCGATCTCTTCTCATTTGTTCAGTTCCCATTTTAATGGATAAATCAGCACATTCACCCAAAGTTCCTTCAACCTTGAAGTTTGCCTATGAAGACTATCTTACTTTTCTTTACATTACCTTATATTACATTTCCTTACAGTACATTTCATTACTTTGCATGTAATTAGTAACTTGTATCATGTTTATATCTAACGCACAATCATCGGCCAATTGTGCTTGGCATTGCAGCTCAAACGTTACATGTAATCCAACTGCACTATTTAAACGTGCGTTGTTTGATTTTAGCTCTGAACGACTTGTTGATGATCAAATAAGGTAAACAATTTATCATAAGTCAGAAATATATTTATTTAATCGTGTTTTAGTTTATTGGATTTCGTTTGCTTTGCGAGAGCTGAACTTTCTCAGGCCATATAATGTTTATGTCAAGTGTGAACTAAGGATTAGATTTGTTTTATATAGAAGTTTTGCAGATACAAAATGTTAACAACATCAGTTTTGATTCAAACTCTTCCAGTTTGTGATTTCTTGTAGTTAGGGATGGAGACTTAGGGGGCACAGGAGGAATGGTCCCTCTAATATTTCATGTGGAGGGGATGGAGCTACTTATATCCCCCAATATTTAATAAATATTTCATGAATATTGAACATTTCTACAGTGTTTTCCACTGTTCATCTTTTTTTCCTGCATCTATGTTTAGAAATTCAATTTTTGCGATCTGCCCCTCTCCCACAACCCCATTTATTTCGACCCAAACCCAGGTAGTGCCACTAAATCTCCAGCTTTCTATCGGAATTTTTGAGTTTCGGAAGATGGAATAAATATTGCTAAGATGATATGTAGCAAAATAGCTGAAAATAGGTTGTTGTACATGAGCTAAAGAACCAGTGACAGTCGTTCTATTTTAAAGAAATTGATAAGAAGATGGTTCTAGAAAACACAGTTATACATTGCAGCTAATATTGAAAATGCTGTCGTAAAATTATTAGGTGTAGTCAGTTATATCTTAGCTAACCAGAGTTGAGTCAAAGCGACAGTGACATGGTCAATGCTGTTTGTTACATGTTATATTACTCTCACATGTTATGTGTTACTGTCACATGTTATGTGTTATTGTCACATGTATGTGTTACTGTCACGCATTGTGTGTTACTGTCACATGGTATGCGTTATTGTCACTTGTTACTGTCACATGTTACTGATATGTGTCATCCTAAACATGTTCTTTTGTTCAGCATTGCTGTGGCCACGAAAGAAAACATGCAGTCTCAGAAGAGTACGCTGTATGCCATCACGCACAGAATGAACTTCCTGACCAGTATCCTTTCAATTCAGCTCAGAAGATCTTTCTTATTTTAAGCACACATTCAATGTCACCTTCAACCAGGGAACTAACTCGTCATTGGTTCTGCCGACCTAACCGCCCTGTGGCCAAGATTGAGAACTATAGTCTTCAGGTACTTGCAAAGTAGAGACATAGATAGTGGAAAAAGCTTGGGTCACAGATAACACAGAAACCTGTTCATAAAGCTTGTCAGAGGTGGTCCCAACCGTACCAGGGAAGTTCAAGGTCAGGCATCAGTTAGCAAAAACAAGGCACAGGAAACGAGAAGATTTGCTAGTGATGGGCCGACGCGCGCATGTAGAGCCAACCGATGGATTTCTATCCACTGTTGATAGATAGCATCATGTTCAGAGTTGCCTTCTAGACTTATAAAGTAGTGATAATGACAGATTTATATAGCACCACTTCAAGAGAGACTTGTCAGAGATGCGATTGAAGTAACAGGTGTATGAGTAACACAAAATAATCAATAACAAGGAAGCCATAAATGCAAGAGGACGATAGAATAATAACTGTGTGAAATATCTGAAACATATTGACTGGAACATGACCAGACTTTCCCATTGCATTTCAATCAGTTTTCTTATATATTTCACAGTGGTTCCCTTTTAAGTCATTAAGATTTTAAGTCATTAATATAGCAACCCAAGACTTTAGAGCTGATAGATTTATACTCTAGATTATAGTTACCTGACTGTGATGTCTGAATCCATTTTATGAGAAGACACATTTTAAGTGGTCTGCATTACCAGTATACACTTATTTATGATATATTATCTTTTATGTCTGTTTTGTATGGTCTGATGTTTTTCTTGACGTCTAAACTCAGATCGGTTTCCTGTGCTTAACAGTCTCATCGTCAGAATCAATTTCCGCAAACGCCGAGACTCGATCATCTTAGCCTGCGTCATAGCGCTCTGCATAATATTTCTGCTTTGGTACACACTGCACTAGAGAATCTGAATGCATATCTAGAGGAACAGTGATTAGAGGCTGATTGGAATTTATTTAACGATTGTTACGTGTAAATAGTGATGACTTGGAAATGTATAAATCCGACGTAGAATAAGTGATAGTGAGACTGTTACGGAAATGGTTTGTCACTTTTGATAGCTTTGAAATTATTGCGACTTTGTTCTGGACTTGCTGTGGATTTGTTAAAAAATTGTCGTTGCTGGAACTATTGTGAAGTTGTTCTGAAATTGCTTTAAATTCATCCAATATTGTTTCGGGCTTCTGCAATTGTTGTGGATTTATTCCAAAGTTGTCTTAGAATTATTCTGGAATTGTTCTGACATTGTTTCAGAATTGTTCTGGAATTGCTTTATAATTCATCCAACATTGTTTGGGGCTTCTGCCATTGTTGTGCATTTGTTCCAAAGTTGTCTTAGAATTATTCTGGAATTGTTCTCACATTGTTCCAGAATTGTTCTGAAATTGCTTTGGAATCCATCCAACATTGTTCTGCAATTGTTCCAACATTTTCTGGAAGCGTTCCATCAATCTTCTCTTATCGTTGCACGTATCTGTTCAAGGAACCACTTTGTTTGCTGACACGTGACGATGAACCTTGTCACTTTCGATAGAATATAAATTACAAATTCCTTCCATCAAAAGAGTATTTGACCTTGTTGATGGCTGGCCTTAGTTTTTGGGTTCTTGTTTTGTTTCTAACAGTTTCGCCAATGATTGTAAATTTATAGTGTTGAAGACTCTGTGAATAAAAAGCTTGTGTCAATTAAACAATTACATGCATAACAGATTCTCTTTCTGTTAAGAAATTAACAATGAGGGTTTGAATACAGGCCATCAGAAATTTAGAAATTGCTATTAATTTTATTATGATTATTATAATTACTTCTGCTATTATTTAACTGTCGTTTTCAGTGCAAGATTATTATACAGGAGAAATAAAGGCAGACAAACTGGTAGTATACTGGACAAAATTATTATTTGATTTGCATTCCATTCAATGTGGAAATTGAACAGCCAAAGTGAACTTGACTGACCATTCCAATTATTTTTTTATTGCCATGTCCGGCCTTTCTCATTCCTGCCTAAATGCTCTCATCCAAATGATCATGTTTTCCAGCCCACGGAATCTTACCTGGGGCCGCGTGTATGAAGCAGATGTAATTCTTGGGCTGGACTAAATCCGGACTAAATTTGGCTTAAGTCCGGCTGGAGTACACAGAAGACTACACAATTTGAGAGGAAAGACTTCAAATTTATCATTTTTCACTACTTTTGAGGTGCCAGTGAATAAGCTGGTCTCCCTGACGTGGCTTCTGTGGGCGCTGAGAAATTTTCGAAGATTTACATTTACATTACATTTACAAAATCAAATTGCTGCACTTGCAACAAGCCAGTCAATGCTAAATCCTCACTCCACTATAGAGAGTTTTGATGAAGAGAATCAAAAATACAAGTTTTTTTATTGAAATCAAGACAAAAAAAGATTTTTACATATACAGGAAAATATTTATCTACTGACCTTGTTCTATGTAATTTACATGGCGCCTCTTCAAGATAACTATTCAGAGGCGCTCCCAACCCTGGCACGGTCAAAGAGGATTAAGTCTTGAGAAGTTCATGAAAAGTGAAAAACTTGTTAAGTGACCAGCGTATTTTTAGAATACAGAAGGGACTTCGACCGTTTTTAGGCTTCTTCCTTAGGCATCACTCACTGTCTATATGCTAAAATGAACTACCTAAGAATTGTTTTGCGAAATATTTTCTTGGGACGGAATCACCAATTCTCCTCCCAGACTGGCAAGTAATGGCACTGGCACTTCTTTAAAAGGGCTTTAAAACCTTTGATTTAAGCCATTTACAGTTGCTCTCAATATGTTGAGTTATTGACCAACGGAGTAATAGTAGTTGCAGTTTAACGACTGCGTGATAGCAAAGATCACTACCGTGGCCCTTCTACTTTATCTAGGCTCAGGACTGGCACTGCCGGAGTGCTAGCAGTGGCGGAGTTAATTGCCCAGAGGAGCAAACGGCGATCTTTGATAAAATACAGGATCATTTTGTAAAGTATGTTTTGTTAATTGATGCAGCTATTTTCACGGATTTAAAAAAGAGATTCCTAGCGAGAGCTCTCGAACTATCAGCAGAAAAGTAAGTTCGATTCAGAAAGCTATCAAGCGCTTTTGGAATAAAGGTAAGGAAAGACAGCTAGTTTCCTAGCAACTCTGTCGCGGTTGCTAGTAAGCCAAAGGTAGAGAATTGTTCATGGTTGTGCTGCTTTTTCCGTTTCAAGATTGTTTATGGTTGTGTTGCTTTCTGAACGACCGAGTAGCAACAAAATCACCTATCAGGTAGTATTTAAGTTTAGAATGGAAAACCCGGGTTGTGATGGACAGAGGCGCTAGGGACAGATGATGCTGCATGACGGGCAGTGATGATGGAGGAACCGAGAAAGCACGAAATTCAGAAAGAAGGTCGTTCCAGAGACGAGGTGCGGTACTGGATATGACGCGGTTGGAGAACTTGAAATGAGATCTAATCGGAGGTCGAGTGACGGTGAGGCAAGAGGACGATCGGGTAGAGCGGGTTGGCTGGATGGTGACGAGTTCGCGACGATATTCCGCCTGGGAATATTGTATGTACTATGGAGTTGTAAGTTAGTGATAACACTTTGTACGCATCAGTGTCTATTCTCTGTCCGTTTATGTATTTGCATACTTTT